>OZ020306.1:46396933-46593230 GCA_963971305.1 Arcuatula senhousia
TCTTAAAAAAATAACCTGTCCTTTGTGTCCCACCCCACCCCCATATTTTATTTATCATCATTTTATGTTCATTTTATCATCCTTTTCATGTTCATCGCCTGTAAATAACCTATAGAGCGTTGCAACCCGTGCGGGTTCCGGGTGGTGAATAGGCCCGCAGCAGCGCTAAGCTTGTCGGTAAAGCTAAGCTTGTCGGTAAAACTCCACTAAAGAGCGCTCAGAAACCTGACATCGGGTCAGGCCGCTTTGCCCACAAAGCGACTGGGATGTTTGCCCCAGGTGGTTGAATGGGCAGCCCTGACATCGAGAGATGCGGGGTCGTCCGGCGATAATGCGGAAAACCTGACCGCAAACCAGAGTAGTGCAACGTGTTGGGAAAAATGTCACGTTCCTCGCACGTTACAGAACCCTGCTGCAGGTCTCGGTAAGAGTAGGACCCGTAGGATCCCCATGCAGGAGGCAAAATTTCCCGTCCCTACCCATCACTCCTTTTTCCAGTGGCAGTCAAAACTCTCCTACCCGATTGGCCTTGTGTCCCCATTTCCTTCACTTCATCATCATTTCATGTTCATTGTATCACCACTTTCATGTTCATCTCTCGGATATAGCCGAAATCGTGCTGCTTGGGAGTAAAGCAATTACTAACTAACTAACTATATAGCGTTGCACGGGCGAAAACACCAACTCACTCACTCACTCACCCATTTTTATTTGATCAGATAAAATGGTTCTGTAATTTATTCATATTTACCATAATTGATTTTGAAAATAAGGCCTAGATATAAATGTTTTGTGAAATTGTTTCTGCACCAAGTAATTTTTCATTGAAAATTTTTAATCAACCAAATTTTCTTTCTTTAGAACCACTGAATATACTTTTATTTTCAAGATGCAAAACACAAACGATCTTTTTTTGATAATTGTAGAACCAAAATAAAACCGCAATGTTTAAGAGTTTTTTGAGGCAAATAGTTTTACACAAGAAATTAAGTTGAAGTGGACCAGCCAAACGTTATAAAGCTTCAGTATGATGATTATATTAACTGCATGCGCAGGAAGAACGGTGTTGCATTTGGGATTTGTGGCCAAAAGGGGCTCAAATTGGTGTATTGACAAAACGGCTGTAGAACTTTGATTATTCATTCAATTTTGAAAGTTCTTTTTTATTGAATTCCTCATTATATTCTGTCAACTTAATATGTCAATAGATGAATAGTTGTCATATATATTGCACTGTTACATTGCTACAGGGGGCCAAAGACAGGCTACGTCTATAAAATCAACTTTTTAAAATTTTGGTTCGATTTTCAACTAAAATCTTTTCTTTCGTTGAAATCCTTGTAAAAATTCATTTTACAAAAAGGTAGCTTTTTATTATTATTTTTTGTTGTTGCTACACATGAACAATTTAAAATTTATAGTTGTCGTCTGCATAATTATACAAAGTACCATGTTTGATAAACAGAAATATGTCGTTTATAAATACATTGAAAAGAAGAGGCCCAAGAATAGATCCTTGATGTACACCTTTATGAATGTCAGCCCAGCTGCTAAGAACACCATTTATTTTTATTTGTTGTTTTCGGTTGGTTAAATACGACTGCAGGAGGGATACCGAATGTTGGGAAAGCCCGTAAGCTGATAATTTATCAAGCATAATTTCATGGGGGAGGCAATCAAACGCCTTTGATAGATCCATCAAAACTGCAGCTATATACATATTTTTATCTAGAGCTGTGCGCCAATCTTCAAGAAGTCTTTGCAGTGTGGTCTGACATCCATGGCCTCTACGAAAAGCACATAAATATGGGTGAAAAATATCATTAAAATATTCACTCAGCTGTAACTCCAAATTTTTTTCATGCAATTTTGAAAATATTGACAAAACACTAACAGGCCTATAGTTAGTTTTTTCCAAAGGATTATTTTTCTTCTAAATTGGTGTAACCTGTGCCTGTTAAGTCTATCTTGAAAAATACCAGTTTCAATAGATATATTTATTAAAGAAGTAATATGTGGTACAAGTTCTTGTTTACCGTTTTTAACAACCTTTGCTGGGATGCCATCTACTCCTGACCGCCGACCATAGTGGGCCAACGTGTGTGGAGAGGACCAGGCTTCATGCACGTAAAAGACCCCTTCGTGGACCGCCAAGTAGTGCACCACATAGGCTAAATTTTCCGCCCCTACCCACATCTCCCCTTTTTCTGTGGTTCTTCAAAATTTACCGGACCTTTGTTTCCCACCCCATCTTCATATTTCATTATCATTATTTCATGTTCATTTTATCATCCTTTTCATGTTCATCGCCTGTAAATAACCTATATAGCGTTGCACGGGCGTTAAACACCAACTCACCATAACCATCTACTCCTGTGGCTTTCTTTGTATTCATTTTACAAAAATTTTTCTCCACATTAAATTCATTTATCTTTTTAAAATAAAAAAAAATGATAGTTTTCAGTCATATTGGTCTTAATTTTTGATATACTTTGGTGTGTTGAATGATCATAATCTACACCTTCACCAATCTTTGTAGCTACAGTGGCAAAAACGTTATTAAAAATATTGGCCACTTCTGATGTATCATTTATAATACTATTATTTTCCTGGGGTACATTTTTTTGGTCTCCAGACTGACACTTTTTTGAAAAAAAATGGTTTGATAGTTGTCAAAAAATCACCATTTTTTTTACCTCCTGTACAACGTTCAAGAAAGTATTTTTTAGTTGAACTCTTTTTTAACTTTGTTACTAAATTTCGTTCTCTCCTGTATTTTTCCCAGGTTTTGGGATTTTTGTTTTTTGTAAATTGAGTATTATACATTTGTTTATTTTTAGATGGCTTTTCTTAGCTCCCTTTTCATGCATGGCAAGGGTTGTTTTCTTGGTTTTCTGGTTTTCATTTGAGCATGTTTGTTCAGCAACTCATTGAAATTGTTTTCATACTGTTGGTATACTAAATTTACATTTGAACTCGTTGAACTTGTAATTTCAGGTGTTTTGATCTGATATAGTTCTTTATTGAAATTGTCTATATCAAAATTTTTGTAGCTTCTGTATGATAGTAATTGTTGCTTCTGATGTTGTACTTTTCCTTTAAGTGATACAGATATCATGTTATGACAGTCACTGATACCAGTGGGTGTGTTTTGCACATTAAAACATAGGTTTTTTACCTTTGTTAAAATAACATCTACTAGAGATGGATTACAGCCTTTTATGTGGCAAGTTGGATTTTTTACCAATTGTGACAGGTCAAAAATATCACAAATATCATTCATGGACTGACTCTTTGACTCTACTAACATGTCAAACTTTACATCCCCTAACACAAGTTAATTTTCATAATTTACATAACATTTATCAAAATTAAAAATAAACAAGAGGCTCCCAGGAGCCTGAATCGCTCACCTGGTCTTGATGTTGACCCTATACTTTTGAAGAGCTAAAAGAGCTGAACATTTAAGCAAGCAACAGCTTTTCTCTACCTGCAATAGTTTTCATTCTATAGGCCAAAAACACCATTTTTCACCTATAAGGGGCCATAACCCCTATAAGGAGTCATCTGACAACTTCGACCCTATGGAGAATTTTGTAAAGCTAAATGAGCTAGACATTTAAGCAAGCAACAGCTAATCTCTATCTGCAATAGTTTTCATTCTGTAGGCCAAAAACATGAAAAATCGCTATTTTTCAGGGGCCGTAACCCCTATAAGGGGTCATCTGACAACTTCGACCCTATGGAAAATTTTGTAGAGCTAAATGAGCTGAACATTTAAGCAAGCAACAGCTAATCTCTATCTGCAATAGTTTTCATTCTGTAGGACAAAAACATGAAAAATCGCTATTTTTCAGAGGCCGCAACCCCTATAAGGGGTCATCTGACAAATTCGACCCTATGGAGAATTTTATAGAGCAAAATGAGCTGAACATTTAAGCAAGCAACAGCTAATCTCTATCTGCAATAGTTTTCATTTTGTAGGACAAAACATGAAAAATCGCTATTTATCAGGGGCCGTACTCCCTATAAGGGGTCATCTGACAACTTCGACCCTATGGAAAATTTTGTAGAGCTAAATGAGCTGAACATTTAAGCAAGCAACAGCTAATCTTTATCTGCAATAGATTTCATTCTGTAGGACAAAAACATGAAAAATCGCTATTTTTCAGAGGCCGTAAGCCCTATAAGGGGTCATATGACAACTTCGACCCTATGGAGAATTTTGTAGAGCTAAATGAGCTGAACATTTCAGTAAGCAACAGCTAATCTCTATGTGCAATAGTTTTCATTCTGTAGGACAAAAACATGAAAAGAAACTATTTTTCAGGGGCCGTAACCCCTATAAGGGGTTATCTGACAACTTCGACCCTATGGAGACTTTTGTAGAGCTAAATGAGCTAAACATTTAAGCAAGCAACAGCTAATCTCTATCTGCAATAGTTTTCATTCTGTAGGCCAAAAACATGAAAAATGTCTATTTTTCACCTTTAAGGGGCCGTAACCCCTATAAGGGGTCATCTGACAACTTCGACCCTATTGAGACTTTTGTAGAGTTAAATAAGCTGAACATTTAAGCAAGCAACAGCTAATCTCTATCTGCAATAGTTTTCATTCTGTAGGCCAAAAACATGAAAAATCGCTATTTTTCAGGGGCCGTAACCCCTATAAGGGGTCATCTGACAACTTCGACCCTATGGAAAATTTTGTAGAGCTAAATGAGCTGAACATTTAAGCAAGCAACAGCTAATCTCTATCTGCAATGGTTTTCATTTTGTAGGACAAAACATGAAAAATCGCTATTTATCAGGGGCCGTACTCCCTATAAGGGGTCATCTGACAACTTCGACCCTATGGAGAATTTTGTAAAGCTAAATGAGCTGAACATTTAAGCAAGCAACAGCTAATCTCTATCTGCAATAGTTTTCATTCTGTAGGCCAAAAACATGAAAAATCGCTATTTTTCAGGGGCCGTAACCCCTATAAGGGGTCATCTGACAACTTCGACCCTATGGAAAATTTTGTAGAGCTAAATGAGCTGAACATTTAAGCAAGCAACAGCTAATCTTTATCTGCAATAGTTTTCATTCTGTAGGACAAAAAAAATGAAAAATCGCTATTTTTCAGAGGCCGTAACCCCTATAAGGGGTCATATGACAACTTCGACCCTATGGAGAATTTTGTAGAGCTAAATGAGCTGAACATTTAAGTAAGCAACAGCTAATCTCTATGTGCAATAGTTTTCATTCTGTAGGACAAAAACATGAAAAGAAACTATTTTTCAGGGGCCGTAACCCCTATAAGGGGTTATCTGACAACTTCGACCCTATGGAGACTTTTGTAGAGCTAAATGAGCTAAACATTTAAGCAAGCAACAGCTAATCTCTATCTGCAATAGTTTTCATTCTGTAGGCCAAAAACATGAAAAATGTCTATTTTTCACCTTTAAGGGGCCGTAACCCCTATAAGGGGTAATCTGACAACTTCGACCCTGTTGAGACTTTTGTAGAGTTAAATAAGCTGAACATTTAAGCAAGCAACAGCTAATCTCTATCTGCAATAGTTTTCATTCTGTAGGCCAAAAACATGAAAAAATGCTATTTTTCACCTTCAAGGGGCCGTAACCCCTAAAAGGGGTCATCTGACAACTTTGACCAAATGGAGACTTTAGTAGAGCTTTTGATGCTGAATCAGTAGCGTGGCCTCAGATTTCCTCTATCTCTTATACTTTTTGATTTATAAGCCAAAAACAGTAGTCTGACCCCCTAGTCTATTTTTAGTAACGGCGGCCATGTTTTTTAACGGATCAAAAATCAAAACACAAGATTGGTGCAGGACACCTTAAGGATCATTCATACCATGTTTCATTAAATTCTGTTTGGTAGTTTCAGAGGAGAAGATTTTTGAAAAATTGTTAACAGACGACGACGACGGACGCCAAGTGATGGTAATAGCTCACCTGGACGTCCAGGTGAGCTAAAAACGGTGCTTTACTTAGCGGTCTACAAAAGGGTCTTTTACGTACATGAAGCGTGACACTCTCCACAGACGTTGGCCCACTAGTGTGGTCAGCGGTCAGGTCTGCCATTATTATAGACCTGACAACCCGGCGGCGGACGAGAGCCACCCGTTTCAGCCAACAAGGGTTCTCACTTGTCGCCCTGTTACATGTAGCTAAACACTGACCGATGTCAGAATCCTATGGCCCTGAGTCCCTTCTTACGACAAGCTAGGCGATGCAGTGGGCCTATTCGCCTCCCGGGCCCCCAACGGAACATTCTTTTTTTAAATTTAGCGCAGTTCTCTGTAAGCATCAGGCAAAATTGAAAATGTTTGAATCATGATTTTAAAAACACACGGTTTTGACATGCATTGTCATTAAAAATAGCCCTCTAATGAAGAAACAGTCATAAGTTGTCATCTCCAGTGTCAGAGGAAGGAGAAAAAAAATTGTACTTGAGTGACATTATCATGACAACGGATATCGCGAATAGCTGTACGATATAAAGTTTATTTTCTAAGACAGTGAAAACAAAAAAAGGGCTAAGCGTATCCTATTCTTAAACAAAATAATGCTTATCTTGAAAACAATACTTTCTGTCATTACTTTATATCCGAAGGTCATTGAAATCATTTTTATTATGATTTTGAGAAAAAAGAAGAAAAAATTAATAGAATAGCTTGCCGTAAGAGGCGACTAAGGGTCTTGGGATTCTGACGTCGGGTCAGTGCTCAGCCCACAGAGCGACCAAGTGTGTACCCTAGGTGGCTGAATAGCGTAGCCCTCGTCCGCGGGGGTTGTCAGGTCTATAATACGGAAACCCTGACCGCCGACCATAGTGGGCCAACGTGGGAAGAGTGCCACGCTTCATGCACGTTAAAGACCCCTTTGTGGACCGCCAAGTAGTGCACCACATAGGCTAAATTTTCCGACCCTACCCACCTCTCCCCTTTTCCTGTGGTTCTTCAAAATTTACCGGTCCTTTGTTTTCCACCCCATCCACATATTTATTTATCATCATCATTTCATGTTCATTTTATCATCCTTTTCATGTTCATCGCCTGTAAATAACCTGCATAGCGTTGCACGGGCGTAAAACACCAACTCAATCAATCAATCAATCAACATGATTGTTTAGATATTCTTTCTTTTGATAAAGACGTACTTTGCAATTGGTATATTTCTAGTATATTCAGTAAATAAACATTGAAACCTGTTGTTCACGGTCCGGTACCAAATTGTTCATTATCATGGCACGATGCTTGACCGCCATAGGAAAATAATCTCCTTCAATATTACAAATACCAAAACGCGGGTATAAACGGTTAATTTGGATATGCTATATATCGATATTTCAAGGAGTAACCTCTCATCAGTAGCATTTAAACCAAAACTTTGGAAAGTCAAAATCCAAAACAGTTGAAAACGAAAAGTACTCAAAACCAAAACGTTCGAACAAGGAAGCCAAATCCAGCACCGAGGATATCGACCATGTGCATTACAAGGAAAGAAACCTGGTGTTTTCATCAATTTTGAATTTAACAATCGGAAATTTCAGCGACAATATATTAGAAATTTTATGGTAATTCGTGTCAGACAAGTCTGACTACCAGGCTATAAACGGAATATTCCCCGAGTGTGTACAGTCTGGAACTTTGATATCCTGTTGGAAGATTACATTACAGGCGTAGCAAATCGTAAATAAATCTGCCATAATTAATAAATTGGTGTGCACTGTTATTTTACATGTAATTGAAAATGAAATTATGAATTGTAACTAAATAACTGAAAATAATACCCAATGTTACTGAAAATCATACACAATCAGAGGTTATTTGGAATTGCTAGACCGCCAAATTTTTTTCTATGGTTTTGTCCATCCGCCATAATTAAAACCACCAAAATTTTTGCAATATATTTTGAACGACAAACCGCCAAATGTTACACCCGCTCAAATAACCCGCTATACGGTACTATATATGCAATTGCGTTTATAAAAACGGTAAATTTGGTTACACTGTATAGTAATCAATCAAGGAGTCACCTTTCATCAGAAGACTTTTAATAAAAAAAAATACATGTGAAGGACGAAAGCAATACACAAAATCTCAAAAAGTTGGTACCTGAATATATCTGGCATATTATTTGCGATTAAAAAAACCAAAATATGTACACCCATTTATTCATTCTTTGAAATGTTACTTTGAAATCACCTCGGACAGATAATGGACAAAACAACGCGTCGAAATGATTTCGTGTTTAAGTTAAACAGTACAAGCAAAGGGAAAAACGAAAGACTAGTTATGATAGATACCGACTGTGAAATTTGATTGAAAAGGAGAACTTCCTGAAACTGTTCAAAAATTGTAACAGCTGTATTCACACTAGTAAGGTAATCAATGACATTCATAACAGCACTCGGTAGAATCAGTATACAATAAAGAGTTGTCGTTAGTAAGACGGACCTCAAAAAGGCAATTTGTTCATCATTGTTGCTGCTCGAGTGTAATCTTCTCCATTGCACCAATTTAAAATATTTGTAGCCAAGGGCCGCTTCCAAGGTGAACGTTAATAAAAACAACAAAAGAAATAAAACTGCTCTCATCACCATCGCATATGATATAAATATTTTCCATTGATACATATCAACTAAGTCTGAAAATAGAATTTCTGGTAACTGTTTGCAGGCTTGAACAATCTTGTATTTTTCTCTTGCTGATTTAAATGGGATTTCTTCAAATTTACTAATGTTGACGCTAAATACTAATATAGTGCCTGAACATAACATTAGAAATATAATAATAATCGGCAGCCACACTCGACTTTGAAGAAAAGTCTGAGCCCTTAAAGGAAATTTCACAATTACATATCTTTTAAATGACATAATCATCATACAACATACTTTCCAAGAGTATATTAGGTGCTGTATATTCAGTAAGAAGACAAACATTATGTAAGAATCGCAGTCCATATATTCTTTTGGATCGCTTATACCAAACAATTTGATATTGAGAATTATTACACTGATACTCAAAATTATATCAAGACATCCGGTCATTATAATGAATTTTTCTTCCGGAGATCGGACACTCCTTTCTTTGA
The DNA here is from genome assembly GCA_963971305.1 of Arcuatula senhousia. Taxonomy (NCBI): domain Eukaryota; kingdom Metazoa; phylum Mollusca; class Bivalvia; order Mytilida; family Mytilidae; genus Arcuatula; species Arcuatula senhousia. Next base: position 46,406,037 of record OZ020306.1, read on the forward strand.
TGCGTACAGTAATATATATCAAAATTGATAGAAAGCAAATAAGCGCTAATGATGATGCGATATACTTTGTGACAAAACGAAGTCCTTCTGAAGGCAAGATTCTGTCGATACGAATCAACGCACTTTCAATTAAAGAAATATGAAAATTCATTTGGTCTAAAACTTCTTGCAATTGATCGTCGTCTAACTGAGACATATTTGTACTAAGATGCTTTAACAGATGAATTACATGCAACAATGACATTCCCTTCATAGCAGAGCTATTATATCAATTATTATTTCAATAACGAAAAATAATTAGCTCGTGTTTCCCTAATGACTTGCTAGGCTTTAAATGCCTTTTTTAAAGCATGTTTTATTAAATGAATTCATTCCAACTTACCTTTTCGTAGCATTTTCATTTCGTCTTATATATTTACCAATAAGAGCATTGTCATACAAGTTTTAGAAAATATAAACCGGTAAATAATCCACTTTTTAGTGACTTTTTTCATTTTTTAAACACTTTTGTTGTTAGTCTTTAGTTGCCTTAAAAAGTGATGTTCCGATTAATTGATTAATCGGAAAATCTAATCGAAATGGGCTGCTGATGCTACTAATCGATTAATCGAAAATAATAGATTTTAGTGAATTTATTAAAAACGAAAGAATATGGAATATGTGCCAGAAAGACACGATCCACATTTTGGTTTGATTTTGATAAATGTACAAAGCAAAATTTCACTGCGTGTGAAGCGCTTTTCTGGATAAACCTTCATCAGACACGCTGGGAGTAGAAAAACTTGGAAAACCGGTATAATATTAGATTCGATTAAACAAAACAGAAGCCAAAAAATATTACAACAATGACCAATGAGATTTTATCAAATTTTAAAGAAATAGTCAAACGTTGTCAAATTTTGGAAATATGTAAACTGTGTCTTTCCAACACATATTCCAGTACTCGAAAATATATAAGAGCATACAACTGAAGCACGGGGAAGCTTTCTACGACCTCCACACGGCACTAAAGCCAAACTCTGCAATAATATTAAAAACGAAAGAATATGGAATATGTGCCAGAAAGACACGATCCACATTTTGGTTTGATTTTGATAAATGTACAAAGCAAAATTTCACTGCGTGTGAAGCGCTTTTCTGGATAAACCTTCATCAGACACGCTGGGAGTAGAAAAACTTGGAAAACCGGTATAATATTAGATTCGATTAAACAAAACAGAAGCCAAAAAATATTACAACAATGACCAATGAGATTTTATCAAATTTTAAAGAAATAGTCAAACGTTGTCAAATTTTGGAAATATGTAAACTGTGTCTTTCCAACACATATTCCAGTACTCGAAAATATATAAGAGCATACAACTGAAGCACGGGGAAGCTTTCTACGACCTCCACACGGCACTAAAGCCAAACTCTGCAATAATATTAAAAACGAAAGAATATGGATATATGCATATATTGCCGAGAATTACATTAATTTGGAGAGTAAATTCTATCATTTTCATGAAAAATTTTGTCTGATTTTATGATCGATTAATATTCGATTGTGATCTTTCGATTATTTCTGATTATCGATTATGAAATATTTCCGATTTCCAAACACTAGCCTTAAATCCCAAGCAGTATTTGTTTAGCTACATTATTGAGGCTAGCTTTTGTTTATCTCGTAGATATGAACATGGATGGAGTAGTAAAATGAATATGAATAATTCAAGTTAGTATGTCAGCAAGTTGGTGTATAATGCCTTAGTAGCACCAAGTAGGGAATTTAGTGCGATGAACACACGGAACTAAGGCGGATGATTAAATAACTTTATAAATAAAGGTAATAACAAAACTACCAAACTTGAATGATCAATCTCATAGTCCAGAGAAAATGACAAAAACAAATCAGTCATACCGGAGAATTTGTGGATCGCAATGGTCCTGACTTGGTACAGGCATTTCATAGGAAATGGTGGGTTAAACCAAGTTTTATGGCGCCAAACCTCCCCCTTCCATTGCGATCTTAGGATCCGGTCATGACCATAGAACACAATAGGGATATTGTGATGATTATCTCAGTACAGTAGACCAGTCAAACACTAATTAAAACAATTAACCACCACATCTTTTAATTCAATTTTGAACTTTTCTACTGGTGGCTGATAACGAAGATGATTTTTTTAGGGATCGTATGAGACGTAATTTCTTTTAGCCCTGCTCCAAAAGTCGGTCACGAAGAAATCGGTGTCTGATCAAGAAATATGATGATGATAAATATGTGGGGTTGGTGTGTGTATATATAAATACTTATGACAAAATTACCCAACTTGGAGGATCAAAATCGAATGCCCAAGAGAAACGACAAAGCACTAAAGGAAATGAAGATCGCAACTGCCCAGACTTGGTACAGGCAATTTCTAAAGAAATAGTCGGTTAAACCAAGTTTTATGACTCGCCAAACCTCCCACTTCCATTGTGATCTTTTGGTCCGGTAATTACATAAAACTGAACACGGTTGAGAAGACATATTAGGGATATTGAGGCGATCATCTTAGTACAGCAATTTACCAAACCTTAATAAAACACTCACTAATCTTTTCGTCTTACAAAATTGAATGTTCCTGCTTATGGCTGATAACGAAAAAAGATCGTACAAGACGTGTTTTCTTATAATCTTGGCCTTAGAGTCAGTTACACAGGCAGCGGTGACGGACCAAAATATCTTTAAAAATGTACAAGCCCTGAAATAAAGAATAACATATTAATTTAGTTGTAAAATTTAAAAATCTTGTACAGGTGGAATAGGTGTGTTACTTGTATTTTTCAGGTTCGGGAAATTGATAATTTCAAAATTAAAGTCGTCTCTGTAACCGTAAATATTTGTCCGGAGATGACTACCCGGGTCAAGTTCGAGATGTTAATCAAAAATGACGTGAACAGTTAATTTTAAAGACCACTAAAAAGGGGAAAAAATGGTCAGCGACGAACTATTTAGCCAATGCAGTGCACTACCTTGCGATCCACAAAGGGATCTATGCACTACAAGTTTTTTCTCAAATTTCTAACTCACTGCATCTAGTAGCACTTAGGATACATATATTAGTGGGTCTGTGGGCTGCGAACGTACTTACTAATATTTGATATTAGAACAACATATGGCTAGTGACCATTTGAATCTTATTGTATAGTTATAATCCCCATGAACAAAGATTGGGGTTTTATAATGATCTCCCTAACATCTGCTCTTGAATTCTCAATAAACTTTAAGGTAGTACGTGACATCATCATATGGAGATGTGCATCACTCAAACATCGTTTATGGGAAAAATACCAAACTTTCAAGCTAGCACGGACCAGCTTGTGCATCCCCAAACATACTTTATTAGTGAGTGAGTTGGTGTTTTACGCCCGTGCAACGCTATATAGGTTATTTACAGGCGATGAACATGAAAAGGATGATAAAATGAATATGAAATGATGATGATAAATGAAATATGGGGATGGGGTGGGACACAAAGGAACGGTAAATTTTGAAGAACCACAGGAAAAGGGGAGAGATGGGTAGGGGCGGAAAATTTAGCCTATGTGGTGCACTACTGGGCGGTCCACAAAGGGGTCTTTTACGTGCATGAAGCGTGGCACTCTCCACACACGTTGGCCCACTATGGTCGGCGGTCAGGGTTTCCGTATTATAGACCTGACAACCCCCGCGGACGAGGGCTACCCTATTCAGCCACCTAGGGTACACACTTGGTCGCTCTGTGGGCTGAGCACTGACCCGACGTCAGAATCCCAAGACCCTTAGTCGCCTCTTACGACAAGCTAGGCTCTGCTGCGGGCCTATTCGCCACCCGGGCCCCGCACGGGACCATACTTTATTACAGTTTGGGGAAAAATAGTTTATTACATTTTTGGGGGGCGACTTCCGGTACATTGAAAAGCAATATAGATCAAAACTAATATTGACTTGTTGTTTATTATTAACGATGGGATATTCGATCCTGGTAATATTTCTACACATGTTAAATCTTTTTGATTCAATGAAGTATCTCAATATCGTTCAAAGAAATATTATTGTTTTTAATATCTCAAAAACTCTTTTAATTAGAGTAAGTCTACGGGACAGCAATCCAATTTGGCTCGCAAACTGGTAATCAAGGGTGCCAATGTACGTCATCACGCAGGGTGTCGGCGATAAAAATTTGGACGCCATCTTGTCCCTTTCAGGTAAGACATTTACATATTATGCCTATTGTAGAAACGCTATAAACTTACCAGATAGCTCAAAAAATGCCGCATAAAATAAGAATCAAAATAAGCTATAAGATGTTATTATCCATTCAGTCAATTTTTCAGTAAACAAAGAACAGGTTTTGGAAAGTCCGTCAAACCTGCAGGATGTCGGCAACTTTTTTTTCGCTAAAATATCGTATTTATCAAAAAGAGAGAAACTTTTGTGAAATTAAACTGGGAATTTATTATATATATACGTATTTATACCTAATTAAAAAGTATCCTTCCAAAACTTCCAAGCCGCTTTGATAGTTCATGAGGGATAACTCGTTTTAAAAACTGAAAAGGATGTCGGCAACACCACCAAAACAAAGGATGTCGGCGACACATTTCTATCGGATATCTAAGTTGTGTTACAAGCATTCGGAGTTTTCTGTCTTCAGGAGAATTAAAGCCTCCATAATACAAAAAATTTGTAAATTATAGAATCCATAAAATTACTGAACGTGTACATTGATAAATGGTCATAAATGCAATTGACTAGATATGGTGATCGGATATGTTTTCAACATTTTGACCGTAGTCTTGGTAAAGGTTGATGTTATAAACACATTGAATTCATGAGACATTCAATATAAGGCGTCCCGTGCAGTGCCCGGGTGGCGAATAGGCCCGCAGCAGAGCCTAGCTTGTCGTAAGAGGCGACTAAGGGTCTTGGGATTCTGACGTCGGGTCAGTGCTCAGCCCACAGAGCGACCAAGTGTGTACCCTAGGTGGCTGAATAGGGTGGCCCTCGTCCGCGGGGGTTGTCAGGTCTATAATACGGAAACCCTGACCGCCGACCATAGTGGGCCAACGTGTGTGGAGAGTGCCACGCTTCATGCACGTAAAAGACCCCTTTGTGGACCACCCAGTAGTGCACCACATAGGCTAAATTTTCCGCCCCTACCCACTTCTCCCCTTTTCCTGTGGTTCTTCAAAATATACCGGTCCTTTGTTTCCCATCCCACCCCAATATTTCATTTATCATCATCGTTTCATGTTCATTTTATCACCCTTTTCATGTTCATCGCCTGTAAATAACCTATATAGCGTTGCACAGGCGTAAAACACCAACTCACTCACTCACTCAATATAAGGCTCTAATTTAATTGCACATTTTTAAAACCAATCGTAATAGAAATTGTCTATTTGTTTATTTCAGATGTAAGGGACAATGCCGAGATGAAAAAGGTCAAATCTGAGCTTGTGCAGGTCGAAAAGCAAACGGAAGCAACAAACCATCAATCAAAGCCACCATCCCGAATCTCCCGATAAATCATCAAACCAGCCTACACCCAATGTTACAGATAAATCAACATTCAACCCTCCATCAACAAGTGACGCCAATCCGACAATCGTTGAAAGACTTGTGGCTAATGGGCAATCAAAAGGACGGACACTGGAGTGACTACTGTTATGTCTTTCATGGTTGGCTTTGCTGAATGATACAAAAGAGCAATCGTCGTTTGAACACTTATAAGGACCGTCGTTAGCATGTCTCATCTCATGCTGGCGCAATGAAGAAGGGCAATGGAATATTTTTCCACAATACCGACAAAGTTTTGGACTAGATGAAGGCATTACTACAAAAGATTTAAATACTAGACTAAGAACGAATTGGTTTGAATTCCCTTATCAATCGGCAATACATACGCAAAATCCTGCAAATCATTTGCAACGAGCTCCACTAAATGAAAATTGGCTGTCATGCACATTATTCTGTTCAGTTAGTTAGTTAGTTATTGCTTTACTCCCAAGCAGCACGATTTCGGCTATATACGGGAGATGAACATGAAAATGGTGATACAATGAACATGAAATGATGATGAAGTGGAGAAAATGGGGACACAAGGCCAATCGGGTAGGATAGTTTTGACTGCAACTGGAAAAAGGAGTGATGGGTGGGGACGGGAAATTTAGCCTCCTGCATGGGGATCCTACGGGTCCTACCCTTGCCGAGACCTGCAGCAGGGTTCTTTAACGTGCGAGGAACGTGACATTTTTCCCAACACGGTGCACCACTATGGTTTGCGGTCAAGTTTCCCGCATTATCGCCTGACGACCCCGCATCTCTCGATGTCAGGGCTGCCCCATTCAACCACCTGGGGCACACATCCCAGTCGCTTTGTGGGCAAAGCAGCCTGACCCTGATGTCAGGTTTCTGAGCGCTCTTAGTGGACTTTTACCGACAAGCTTAGCGCTGCTGCGGGCCTATTCGCCTCCCGGGCCCCGCACGGGACCTTTATTCTGTTCACAATTTGTTTAATTGAATTTAACTTACCAATACGTAGATCAAGCAAGCAATGAGTCTTAATGTAATTTTATTCACATATAAACATGTAAGATGTGTCTGATTTCTAGTGTACCATTCGAGCACACCCTTACGAAAATTTAATGTTTGACCTTGAATGACATTTTTATATGTAGTTACTTCTAACGGATTTTCGATGATGGTAAAACATTAATTCAAATATAACTTTATCAAAATACTTATTTGACCTGAACTGTGTATTTTTTATAACGTTTCGTATTAACAATGTATATGGTAGCCTTTTTTTAGCTCACCTGGACCAAAGGTCCATGTGAGCTATTGCCATCACTTGGCGTCCGTCGTCGTCGTCTGTCGTCGTCCGTCGTCGTCGTCCGGCGTCGTTAACTTTTCTTTGAAAATCTTCTCCTCTGAAACTACTGAAGGGATTGCTTTGAAACTTTGCACACTTCATCTATGGGATGTCCTCTACCAAGATTGCACAAATGGTGACCGCCGTCCAAACAACATGGCCGCCATTACTAAAAATAGACTAGGGGGGTCAGACTACTGTTTTTGGCTTGTAAATCAAAAAGTATAAGAGATAGATGAAATCTGATGCCACGCCACTGCTTCAGCATCAAAAGCCCTACAAAAGTCTACATTGAGTCGAAGTTGTCAGATGACCCCTTATAGGAGTTACGGCCCCCTAAAGGTGAAAAGTAGCATTTTTTCATGTTTTTCGCCTATAGAATGAAAACTATTACAGATAGAGAAAAGCTGTTGCTTGCTTAAATGTTCAGCTCATTTAGCTCTACAAAAGTCTTCATAGGGTCGAAGTTGTCAGATGAACCCTTATAGGGGTTTCGGCCCCTAAAATAACGTTTTTTCATATTTTTTGCCTATGGAATGAAAACTATAGCAGATAGAGAGAAGCTGTTGCTTGCTTAAATGTTCAGCTCATCAAGCTCTACAAAAGTCTCCTTAGGATCGAAGTTGTCAGATGACCCCTAATAGGGGTTACGCCCTGTTAAATGACGTTTTTCCATGTTTTTGGTCTTTTGAATGAAAACTATAGCAGATAGAGAAAAGCTGTTGCTTGCTTAAATGTTTAGTTCATTTGGCTATACAAAAGTCTCCATAGGGTCAAAGTTGTCAGATGACCCCTTATAGGGGTTACGGCCCCTAAAATAATGTTTTCCCTTTTTTTTTTGGCTTAGTGAATGAAAACTATAGCAGATAGAGAGAAGTTGTTGCTTGCTTAAATGTTCAGCTCATAAAGCTCTACAAAAGTCTCCATGGGATTAAAGTTGTCATATGACCCCTTATAGGGGTTACGTCCCCTAAAATAATGTTTTTTCATGTTTTTGGCTTAGTGAATGAAAACTATAGCAGAAAGAGAAAAGCTGTTGCTTGCTTAAATGTTCAGTTCATTTAGCTCTACAAAAGCTTTCATTGGGTCAAAGTTGTCAGATGACCCTGTATAGGGGATATGGCCCCTAAAATAACTTTTTTTTATGTATTTGGCTTAGTGAATGAAAACTATAGCAGACAGAAAAAAGCTGTTGCTTGCTTAAGTGTTCAGCTCATTTAGCTCTAGATTAGTGTTTTAGGGTTGACTCAGACCAGGTGAGCGATTCAGGCTCCTGGGAGCCTCTTGTTTAACAGTTAGGAGCACCATACCATTCACATTGTTTACGATTGTTTTTACAATTTATCAGCAGATATGTTCTATAATGTGACAAAATCGTTTCCAACATCTGCAGATTTGACCAACTTTGAAGTTTCCAAAACCGGTAAATTTGAGTTTAAACTGATAGTGAAAATATGGGCTTTCTGTTGGTTTTCTTTTTTAAGTTTTTAAGTTTAATATCCGTCTCCGATATCCTACATTTCAATGGTGTTGCCGACATCCTTTATCGCATTTTAAAAAAAAAATAAACGATTCGTGACCATTAAAATGTGTAAAAATTTTAGCAAGACATTTTAAGAACATTTATTAACCTGGCCACTTTAATTTTACGATAGGTTTCATATTTTGGGATATATGCGATATTTTAGCGAAAAAAGTTGCCGACATCCTGCAGGTTTGACGGACTTTCCAAAACCTGTTCTTTGTTTACTGAAAAATTGACTGAACGGATAATAACATCTTATAGCTTATTTTGATTCTTATTTCATGCGGCATTTTTTAGCTATCTGGTAAGTTTACAGCGTTTCTACAATAGGCATAATATGTACATGTCTTACCTGAAAGGGACAAGATGGCGTCCAAATTTCTATCGCCGACACCCTGCGTGATGACGTACATTCGCACCCTTGGTAATCACTGTGGTCAAAGAGATCCGGTACCTAATGTTTTGTCAACTTCCGGTAATCTGTCAACAAGTGGACACGATATAAAAATGTTGATTTTTTTCCTATTTACATATTATCAAGATGCAAAAATCTTTTTTAGACATATTCCGAGGTATCTATAGAATAAATTCTGGCCATGTTTGTTATGATTTGTCTTCTCACTTGCCGATTATCAACTGAACCAATGGCAAAATCGTACGTTTTTGTACAGGCTGCTCAAATTATTCACAAAAACGCAATCTCGGGTAACAAAATTTGACATATTTTGAATGAAACATTGTTTAAAAATAACTTGCATACAAAGTCAGCTATTATTTACTCTTTTTTTTACTCGAACTAAAAAAATATTGAACTTTCTTTGTGACCCATGCTTGCCGAAGGAGTCCGGCTTTGTCAAATATAATGCTCCGGTTTCGTCATAATTGCTATCAGTTCTAGGAACCGGTTTCGTCTTTCTTAAAAATGAACATTAAACTCATTTGAAGTTTTATTATTACCAAAATGTCAATGACTGATGTTTTTATTGTGTGTCTATTTGGGGATATATCTAAAAAGGAAACATGTTCAACTTATTTAGAGAAATGAACAATGTAACTTCAACATACCTATTATTATTGAACCTCTACTTTCATGACTCTGTCAGAAATAGTATTACGTACACACATCAAAAAGTCTCGAAAAGGACTATGTATTTAAAATAAAACTTTCAGAACTAAATTTCTCATAGTTTCAATATTACTGGTATTCCAAATGATGTTGGAGCGAACAGAAATTATATTAAAGGTGAGGAGAAAGACACGTTATTTAAAAAAAAAAGTGAAAAGGAACTAAAACCAAAAGAGATCAATGTTTTGCTCAACATGAGAACTGTCCCCCAAATGCTGCTCCTTTTGAAACTGACGATACATCTAGGTCGTCGAAGTGAACATCTTGTGTAGGGATGGAAAGAGGGACGGTGAAACGGTGGCTGAAGCGGTGTTAAAATATAGATGGTGTGGTGAAACAGGCGGTGGTAATTTTACATGGTCGGTGGTGTGGTGTGGCTATTTTGTGGTGACGAGGAGCGGGGAGGGGGAGGGGGCGGGGAGCGGGGATACAATATTCCCCTTCCACCCCCATCTTACATGTATGTGCCCTTGATCCCAGACCCCATACCAAGGTCGTCAAAAAACCAAAGAAACCCGTCAAAATTATATGTATGGATATAATTAACACAATGCATGCTTCGAATGCTGGCTATGACCTATGTTGTTCACATTGATGACCACTTACAGGAGAATGATTTTAGTATATTCCCGTTACATGTATGTGACTGACAAGTTCCATATCCTCCAGAGTTGTGAATTAAAGAGACTACCGAATCCAATGGCATCTCGAATTAGACCCTGGTGGTCATCTCAGTACAAAAATTTACGATACAAGAGACGCTTTTAATTTTCAAATTATTAATTTTCCTAATCTAAAGAGCAATATACAAACTTCCCCTGCATACGGCGTTTATACTTCACAACTTATTCGATATGCTAAACCTTGCACACATTTCATAGATTTTTTAGATCAGATACCGATTTCTCCATGACGGAGTTTTGAGGCAGGGTTATAAGAAAATACGATCTGGAAAAAAATCTTTCTTCATTATCAGCCACTAGTAGAAAAATTCAAAAGTGAGTTGAAAGATATGGTGATTAATTTGTTTAATTAGTTTTTGGCTGGTCTGCTGTACTGAGATAATCACCTCTGGCTCAATATCCCTATATTGTGTCTCCCAACCATGTTGTTTGTGGTTTATTTTTTGTCATTACCGGTTCCAAAGATCGCAGTGGAAGTGGGAGGTTTGGCGTCATAAAACCTGGTTCATCCCATCATTTTGTTTGAAATGCCTGTACCAAGTCAGGACCATTGCCATCCACAATTTCTCCGGTATGGCTGCGTTGCTTTTGTTTCTTTTTGGACACTGAAATTGATCAATCATGTTCGGTTAGTTTTGTTATTAACTTTATCTTCCATATGGGTATAGGCGCACTTAGTGAGGCTTTAAGTACAATGCTGACTGCCATATTGTATTGGCTTGAATGACTATCATTTTTAAGATCACAGTCATTTTCCAGTAACTAACAATTCTGCATAATCAGGTGATTTACGTTATGCTTAAGCCTTTAACTATTGACCAATGACGATTATGTATAATACTTATATATAAAATTTGTTTTTAAATATCAGCTATGTAGCAATATTAGTTGCCGAGTTACCGGTATAAGTGAATAAAAAGTGTGATGGGAAATTAAAGTTTTCAGTAAACCGGAAATAGATGTCCGATGGACATACAACGGTACCATAGAATGTATTGCGTCTATCAGCGCGATTTCGGCTATTTCCGAGAGGTGAACATGGCATGGATGATACAATGAACATGAAATGATGATGAAGTGGATGAAATAGGGACACAAGGCCAATCAGGGTTGGGAGTTTTGACTGTTACAGGAAAAGAGGATTGATGTCGTGCAATTTAGCCTCCTGCAAAAATCCTACGGGTCCTACTCTTATCAGGATTCTTTAACGTGCGAGGTACGTGGCATTTTCCCCAACACGGTGCACCACTATGGTTTGCAGTCAGGTTTTCTGCATTATAGCATGACGACCCCGCATCTCTCGGTGTTTAAGGTGGTGGACTTTTAAATCTAAATCACAGGTTGATACCTGTGGGTTCGAGCCTCGCATAAGTACGAGTAAGTAAGAAAGTAAATTTTATTTTAAGTCGGCACACATATACAATACAAAGACAAACATGAGCTGCATAGCTCTTAACCGATTAGGTAACAAATAACAAAGGTCGCAGACACATACATCACAAACAAATATGACATACAAGTATTAAATTACACAGTCATGCAATCACAAATCAACGAGAGCAAAGCAGTTTAAAAGCAGTACCCAAGATAAAAAGCATGTGTCAAGGTTTCCAGACACGTACCGTTGCTCGTTAGTTTCGTCGATTTTCTACATTAAATAGTTGGACTTTCCTCCCACGCAAGCCTGGCGACCATGCAAGGGCTGTACATGTATATATTCGCTAACATTTTTATATAAATCTTTTCTTTCGTCGCCACCAGAAAGTTATATATTTTCAATAATCGCAGGAGAGATTTCATGCATTGGTTTTTAAACCATTCCACTTTTTATTTCTTGAGACAGTACAAAATAGAAAGAAGTCGACGAATGTCGTTTAACAGGAAGTTGATGCTCAAGTTGATGCTGCGTACCAACTGGCTATTACATGTATATCAAAAGGCTTTGATAAGTACCGGTAAAATAAAAATCAAGAAAACTGTTACAAAAATTTCATGAAGGTTTCAATAAAAAAAGGGAAAAAAATTCTATAAAAAACAGGCAGTAGAGGACCTCTCACAGTGCAGCCCCTCAGATCGTAAGTCGCTCTTAAAACTTTGTTGAGGTTGATCTTTACATAATGTCGTAGGTCGATTTTCAATAAACGTTCAAGGAAGGTTGTTTTTAACTTAAGGCAGATTTTGGACATCCCTGCTTAAGGTAGGTGGCCATGGTAAGTCAACACTAAATACCCTCCAGATCGCAGGTCCGTATACGTATTGGGTCCCAGTAGATGAGCAAAGCACCTTGCTATGGAATTTCATGTTTATGCTACATACAAAAGTCTGAGATCATAAGGTGTCATAAGTAGTTGTTTTGAAAATTGTAACAAAAATATTTTCCCTGTCTGACCGCTTGCCGCGCGCGTAGATTTTCACCTTTCAAACTAAAATCACAAAAAAATAAATCAATCGAGAGTAAACAACAAAGAAGAACTAAATAAAGCTTTCAATTTCATGTTTTAGCGATTGACAAAGCCGATTCCAAAAGAAAGACAAAACCGATTCCTCGAGATGTATTCCCTCTGACAAAGCCGGACTCCTTCGGCAAGCATGGGTCACAAAGAAACTTGAATAATGTTTTAGTTCGAGTAAAATAAAGAGTTAATTATAGCTGACTTTGTATGTAAGTTATTTTTAAACAATGTTTCATTCAAAATATGTCAAATTTTGTTACCCGAGATTGCGTTTTTTGTGAATAATGTTAACAGCCTGTACAAAAACGTACGATTTTGCCATGGTTCAGTTGATAATCGGCAAGTGAGAAGACAAAACATAACAAACATAGCCAGAATTTATTCCATAGATACCTCGGAATATGTCTAAAAATGATTTTTGCATCTTGATAATGTGTAAATAGGAAAAAAATCAACATTTTTATATCGTGTCCACTTGTTGACAGATTACCGGAAGTTGACAAAACATTAGGTACCGGATCTCTTTGACCACAGTGGTAATGTCACATGATTTTCCCTTAGCAATTTTGATTTCAAAGGAAAAATTCAAAAAAAAAATTAATATATAATTGTGTTTATTATGAAACGGGGTATTATTTTGTTAGCACGTTAATTGCATTCCTTGTTAATAAATTCTTTCCGTGTAATTATGTGAATATTCAGGCGTGGATTAAAAATCATTACATTTTACATTAACGCCAGGAAATGCAAGTTCTAATTATAAATATGTTGACGTCAGACGTAAATTCTTTCTACATGCTTTTTCTTATTTCTTCCTGAAAATAAAAACCAACACGAACTAATTATTTTTTGTTGTTAAATGCATATTATTTTTGTTTAGATATTACATTATGTGCATTAAAAAACAAACAAACTGTTATAATAAAATTTGCTTCCGAAGCTTTACATTTTGAATTATTCTGCAATGACAATGGTCGACGCAGTAAATAAAGAATTTTTTGACAAAATCAACAGCTTCTACATTGCATATGAGGGGTCATTAGCACGAATTGATAGAATTTTAAAAACTGAATTCTTGCAACTGGGAACAAAATATTTAGCGTCTTCACTGTCCGTTATTTGTTTTCTGTCGGTTTCGTTGTACATGCTAGTACGGTTAAAAGATAAAAGATACCAAAATGCTGAAGAAAAGTTTGTAATTACAACTGGAGTTCTCGATTTAATACTGTGTTTCAGCGTTTTATTTGTGAACACTAAGTTGTTTATTATTAATGATCCTAAAGAGTATATGGATTGTAGTTCCTATTTGATATTTATTTTCATTGGTGCCTTGCAGGAGTTAATATTTTCATGGAGGGTTTGCTGTATGGTTCTAATGTCCTTCAAAAGGTTCGTCATTGTTAAATTTCCATTTCTTGCGCTAACATTACTTAGGAAACGAGTTTGGGTGCCCTTGGTATTTTCTTTTTTGATGTTCCTATCAGGACCTGTGATAGTCATTTACATAAATATTTTAAATTACGAAGAAGTTGATTTCAAATCGGCGGTGGAACACAAAACGGTCAAAGCTTGCAGACACATACCGACAAATTTATTTTCAGATTCTATTCCTTTGGATGATTGGGGAACGATAGTCAATTGTGCGAGGATGATTAGAACAATGTGTTTCCTAATACTGTTTTCATTAACATTTATACTGGAAGCTGCGTTGGCTCTGAAATACAAGGGAATGTTAAAGTGGAGAAGATCTCATTCGAGCAGTCCGGATAATGAACAACTTGCCTTCTTAAGATCAGTCTTACTAATTACAAGCATTAACTGTATATTGATTATCCCAAGTGCGGTCCTAAATTTAATGACGGATATTAATGAATTGACCAGTAGTGATATACATTGGAATGATACTCTCTATTTGGAACAAACTTCGCAGTTCGTATCCACAATTACAAGTCTTTTGTTTTTCCCTCTCATTTTAATATACAACTTAAACATTATGTCGTTTCGCAAAGTTGCTTTTTCAGTTATTTGTCATAAAAAGATTCATACTGTTTCGACAGAACCACATTAAGCAAAAACAATTATGAAGTAAAATCGTGGTTTTAAGACAATGTAACGTATGACTTTATGGATTCACAGGATGTAAGATTTTTTTTTTGAAACTAAGAAATATCACACATTTTTACAATAAATCGTTTCAGTCCAGCTGCAATGTCGTTTTTCTGTGCCCTCAAATTAAATGTCGAAACTATAAAGATAATTTATATGCAATTTGACAACTAGTACGTGTATAGATGAGGCGAAATTTATAGTTTTACCTTCCGATTTTGCTACTTTTTTGTCAGTTTGGCGAGTGCCTGATACAAGCCTTGGACCGAACAGCAGAAGTCGACTCGAAATTGACTTTGTTGTACTCATCGGTATATCAGTAATATTTCTTTTGATTCTAAAAGATAAATATGTTTACTATATGGACTTGTCTGGTGTCCATCCGATTTCCGGACCAAAGATAGAGAAAAACAACGTTTTGAAATCGACGTTAAAAATGAAAAAAAAAATTAAAATAATAAAAGATGTTGCACCGTGCCTTGTAAATGAGTATATATATAAAAAAACTGTTTAGAAGAAAAAAACACATTTAAAAGGTAAAATCCAAATAAATAAATCACAATAAACGAATGAAAGTAAAACAATACAATACTGAAAAGGTGCAATTCAAATAAATAAATTACAACAAATCACAATAATAGTTAAAAAGTAAATTAATTCAATAATGAAAAGGGCTCTGTATAACAATAATGTTTTTAATGTATGTATGAATGAATCTTGTAGAAGAAAAAACCCGTGCGGGTTCCGGGTGGTGAATAGGCCCGCAGCAGCGCTAAGCTTGTCGGTAAAAGTCCACTAAAGAGCGCTCAGAAACCTGACATCGGGTCAGGACGCTTTGCCCACAAAGCGACTGGGATGTGTGCCCAGGTGGTTGAATGGGGCAGCCCTGACATAATGCGGAAAACCTGACCGTTTGTTACTTTATTTAAAAAATATTTTCTTCTATAGTTAGTTAGTTATTGCTTTACTCCCAAGCAGCACGATTTCGGCTATATCCGGGAGATGAACATGAAAATGGTGATACTATGAACATGAAATGATGATGAAGTGGAGGAAATGGGGACACAAGGCCAATCGGGTAGGAGAGTTTTGACTGCCACTGGAAAAAAGGAGTGATGGGTAGGGACGGAAAATGTTGCCTCCTGCATGGGGATCCTACGGGTACTACTCTTACCGAGACCTACAGCAGGGTTCTTTAACGTGCGAGGAACGTGACATTTTTCCTTACACGGTGCACCACTATGGTTTGCGGTCAGGCTTTCCGCATTATCGCCTGACGACCCCGCATCTCTCGATGTTAGGGCTGCCCCATTCAACCAACTGGGGCACACATCCCAGTCGCTTTGTGGGCAAAGCGGCCTGACCCCGATGTCAGGTTTCTGAGCACTCTTTAGTGGACTTTTACCGACAAGCTTAGCGCTGCTGCGGGCCTTTTCGCCTCCCGGGCCCCGCATGGGAGGGTTAGCTTGGTAATAGGCTTGATTTATTGCAAAAGCAGAAAATTCATGTGATGACTTGTGCCCTTTGAGAATCCTTCTTCAACATCAAGATGGGTTCTTTCTAGACAAACCTACCTTTTAGATGAATGGAGAGCCATCTTGTGTAGTTAACGTTGTTGTTTGCAAAAAAGTATGGTAATATGTTTTGTAAGGATTATTTATGCAGCAAAAAATATGTTTCTCTAATAACGAATCAAAGAAAAGTTTGTCAAGTCCCTTGCAGGACCCGGGTGGTGAATAGGCCCGCAGCAGAGCCTAGCTTATCGAAAGAGGCGACTAAGGGTCTTGGGATTCTGACGTCGGGTCAGTGCTCAGCCAACAGAGCGACCAAGTGTGTACCCTAAATTGCTAAATAGGATGGCCCTCGTCCGCAGGGGTTATCAGGTTCATAATTAAGAAACCCTGACCACCGACCTTGTGGGCCAACGTGTGTGGAGAGTGCCATGCTTCATGCACTAAAAAGACCCCTTTGTGGACCGCCCAGCACTGCACCACATAGGCTAAATTTTCCGCCCTTACCCGCACTCCCCTTTTCTTGTGGTTCTTCAAAATTCGCAGTTCCGTTATTTCCCACCTCACCCCATATTTTATTTATCATCATCATTTCATGTCCATTTTGTCCCGTGCGGGGCCCGGGAGGCGAATAGGCCCGCAGCAGCGCTAAGCTTGTCGGTAAAAGTCCACTAAAGAGCGCTCAGAAACCTGACATCGGGGTCAGGTCGCTTTGCCCACAAAGCGACTGGGATGTGTGCCCCAGGTGGTTGAATGGGGCAGCCCTGACATCGAGAGATGCGGGGTCGTCAGGCGATAATGCGGAAAACCTGACCGCAAACCATAGTGGTGCACCGTGGTAGGAAAAATGTCACGTTCCTCGCACGTTAAAGAACCCTGCTGCAGGTCTCGGTAAGAGTAGGACCCGTAGGATCCCCATGCAGGAGGCAAAATTTTCCGTCCCTACCCATCACTCCTTTTTCCAGTGGCAGTCAAAACTCTCCTACCCGATTGGCCTTGTGTCCCCATTTCCTCCACTTCATCATTTCATGTTCATTGTATCACCATTTTCATGTTCATCTCCCGGTTAAGCCGAAATCGTGCTGCTTGGGAGTAAAGCAATAACTAACTAACTAACATCATGTCCATTGTATCATCCTTTTCATGTTCATCGACTGTTTATAACCTATATAGCGTTGCACCGACGTACAACACCAAATTACTCACCATTTGCAATATCATGTTCCAGGAATGTGAGATAAAGGACACAATGGATTCTAGGAAGTCTGCTTCATATGTCGTAAAAATTATTTTGTCTTCCTTTCCGTTAAAATAACAATATCGTTAAATATAACCTAGTTGTTAGATACTTTACATGTACGATTGGTAACTAAACTGCGGGTTAAAAATTTGTTGTTCAACTTATTTTAACCTAGCTGTAATACAACCATTGGGTTAAATATGCCAAAGAATATAACGAATTGGTTACATTTTAACCAATATCCCATAATTCCCCTTACCCTTAATACATCTGCATAAAAACATGATGGTCGAAAATAACTGCCGCCCCCTCCCATCAGACAGAAAAAGAGTAAAAAAAATCAGTAAAGAAGAATAACTTTTCAAGACATACAGAGTGAATTAGAGAAGCACTAGCATTTTTTTTTCGTCCCGTGCGGGGCCCGGGTGGCGAATAGGCCCGCAGCAGAGCCTAGTTTGTCGTAAGAGGCGACTAAGGGTCTTGGGATTCTGATGTCGGGTCAGTGCTCAGCCCACAGAGCGACCAAGTGTGTACCCTAGGTGGCTGAATAGGGTGGCCCTCGTCCGCGGGGGTTGTCAGGTCTATAATACGGAAACCCTGACCGCCGACCATAGTGGGCCAACGTGTTTGGAGAGTGCCACGCTTCATGCACGTAAAAGACCCCTTTGTGGACCGCCAAGTAGTGCACCACATAGGCTAAATTTTCCGCCCCTACCCACCTCTCCCCTTTTTCCTGTGGTTCTTCAAAACTTACCGGTCCTTTGTGTCCCACCCCGTCCCCATATTTCATTTTTCATCTTCATCTCATGTTCATTTTATCATCCTTTTCATGTCCATCGCCTGTAAATAACCTATATAGCGTTGCACGGGCGTAAAACACCAACTCACTCACTCACTAGCAATTTTTCACATCTGAGCATGACAATGTGATTGCAAAAGAAAAAAGAAACAAAGGATGGGTTGCGATAAGGCCCTATTTTGGCCCATCTATAGGCGAAAAATAAAAAGTTTTTCATAGCATGTCACGTTATATTTTATTTTGTAGCAAAAGGATTGTACTGTTGTAAAAGACTACTTTTAAATACGTTTGCACGAACATAGCTTCGAAAATCGGATTCAAAATTGAACCATTTCGAACGAAAAATTCATCTTGATTTAAAGAAAATTTCAAGGTAAGGCTTTAATAAATTGATTTTTTTTTTGCTAAAACACTTGAAGCCAGTGTTTAAAATTCTGTAAAAGGTTCATCTTATATAAACATCACTTTAAACAACAATTTTGAAATTGAAATGATTGCTAATCTCAAGAAAAACGAATAAAACGGTGAGATTTCGCACATTTTTTTAACTATTGACAACAAGTTAAAAAATTATAGTCTTTTTAAATTTTAAGGATGTCTTGCACGCGGAACCAGGTTGAAACTTTCATAAAACATGTATTTTAGTAACACAAATTTTTAAATAAAATATGGAGCTGGTTCCGCGTGCAAGGCTATACTTCCGAGAAAGATATAAATCACTCATTTGCGCAACTTTCCCATAGGCACAATGTTAAAATCATTTGCGGTGGTTCATTTCAAGCACCATTTACTAAATAATAAAATAAGATTTTCAACTACAGACGTTTATTTTAAAAAAAATAGAAATATTAACCTTTCCAACAAGACATTTTGTGATAGAATTTACTTAATTTTATTTTTGACTTTCGCGGTGGGCTGAAAAGGGGTCTTATCGCAACCCATCCTTTGGCAAGAAATAGCACAGAAAACATGTGCCTTGGGTGTTTCTGTTAGAACCGTAAAGGAGGCAAAAGACAAGTTGTCAAATGCCAAAAAAAAAGATAAAACTTTTACCGAGAGTCGAAGAGAATCAAGCAAGACAGGTGGTGGTCCCCAGTCCGAACAGTTTAGCCAAGCTGTCGTTTACATTATATTTTTTGCAAGGATAGTGCTGAAGAAACTTTGTTCTCGATGTAAATATGAATTGTAAGTTAAAGTTTGTTGTTTTTTTTATTACAAATAATGCATTAATTCGTTTAAGACCTAGCTCTCAAAGTGCAATTTTATAACACAAGTCAAGTCCGATACACCGCGTCCAAATGTTTACATTGATGTAATTTATATTTTCATTCATTGGTGACCTTCATCCGACTTGATCGATTTTATTAATGAACCTGGTACTCTCATTTTGATTTTAATGACAATAACATATAATTTGTATACTTTCACTGGTGGCGATTTTGATTCACACGTGAACAAAAGATTTACCCTTTATTCAAGTCCTTAATAATAAAGATATAATAGTAAGATAACACAGGATCTGTTGTGTTGATTGATTCACAAGGACTTGCTCCCCTCTATCAATATTTTGTTAGAGTCAATGTGCGGTACGAAAAAAACACAAGGGCGATTCTACTTTCACCACCCCCCTTTTCTTCAAGTCGATTTTCTTTTATTAAGGTAGTACAATAGTAAAAAATTGGTAGGATAGAATTTTTTAAAATTTTGTCATAAGAAGTATCAATGTGCATATGTTTAAAAAATAAAATAAAAAGAATAGGTCACCGTGCTTATTTTTTGTAGAAAATTGATGTCAATGTGCGGTACGAAAAAAACACAAGGGCGATTCTACTTTCACCACCCCCCTTTTCTTCAAGTCGATTTTCTTTTATTAAGGTAGTACAATAGTAAAAAATTGGTAGGATAGAATTTTTTAAAATTTTGTCATAAGAAGTATCAATGTGCATATGTTTAAAAAATAAAATAAAAAGAATAGGTCACCGTGCTTATTTTTTGTAGAAAATTGATCAAAAACAGTTCAAATTTGGCTATTTTTATATAGATTATATAGGGGGAAATGGTTTAAATTAATTTTTTTTTAATTTCACGGGATAGATTTTTCTTAAACTTTGTCAAAACATCAATTTCTGTTAGTTCTTTGAAAAAAGGTATAAAATCATGGGGTCACCGTTAATTTTCTGAAAATAAATTGGAAAAACTGTGAATTTTCCCTACACATTTCATACAAATTATCTCCCTTGAAAAAAGTACGGGAAATGTTATAAAATGAATATAACAGTTAGGTTTTGTGTCAAACTTATCTTATCTCTAATAATTCATTATACAAGTAATCTTCATACAATTAAATAGCAATGTTTTTGCATTTGCTTTATTTTGGTAACATGCTCAGAAAAGATGCTCAGTGTTATACTACTGTACTACCTTAAGTCATTGATCTCATACCTTTTCTATATAATTTGTTTCTTTCCAAAACCCCCAAATATGTCTTCATTCATTACATTTCGGCCTCAAAATCAGGCTTTGTTCGGGACATTTTGTAAAATTTGGCAATCGCTTGGACATGAAACGCATTACGTTATTAATTTTCAAAAGTTTTGTGGACCAGAACATTTTTTAATGAATATTTATTTTCTGCATTCAGTAGCTAAATAGAGCAAGGATCTTGGGACGGATTATTTGTTTTCTTGCAAACAGAGGCCAGATTATTTATTTCCAACTTTTTCCAGGCCAGAAAACTTCCAGCCCCCCTCAAAATCAAATGGTTGTCCCCTTAATATTAAGACTTGTATTTCTTGCATAAAAAGTTCAAACTTAATTGATTTTGAAATAATGGTTCAAAACAATGAAAAGCGGAGATTAAATTGAGAGGCTACTTAGGGGTATATATTTCATTAATTAAAACAAAGCTGGGGAAAATAGCTTTGATTGTTTTTAGGACCAGATTAACATTTACTGAGTTATTTCTGAAATTTGAGTACATTTTTAATTTCATAACACACGCCTGTATAGTGCTTCAGTTGATTATTTTTTTTAATGTGGAAAAATATTACATGTGTATCCTCCTTTTAAAAAAGTTGACAGCATCATCAACTGAAATCAGTTTCCTATTTGACAATGCTAGCCAAGACATATTCCAAAATGCTGGGAAATCTACACCCCTAAGGAGCAATAAGCTGCGGAGTCCAACATCTCCGACAACGCCTCCTTCCTCCGAGGATATCAGTGAAAGTATCCTTTTAATGCTGAAGGTTATAACTGATGATGTGTTAGCTACAATAATGAAGCTCCTTTGACATCTTTGATTGGGCGGAGCTACAATGCGGTCCCATTACTCGTAATGGAGCAAATCGAATTTCTTTCTCCAACTTAAACAAAGCTTCAAGATGGTTCGAAATAACCAACAACACTATGATCAATATTTTGGTCGAAAGTCACAGGGAGCTCATTATTTGTTTCAAGTAATCAAAAAAAAATTTCAAGAAAAATTGTTGAGAGGCTTGTTTTAGGCTGAACGTTTTGATGAGTTGGGTTGGTGGACGGTTGTTGTTCCGGCCGGCATTGTGGAAGATTGACCAAAGGGATGGCTGTTGATTGACCAAGGGCTGATGTTGGTCCAGGCCCTTCTGGTGCAGCCCATGGACCTGGTCTAATAAAATAAAATGGACGCTCAGACTTTTTATTTGTTAAATACAATATTCAGATAACTTAAAATGTTGTTAATAAATATTAGTACTATGGGAACTCGCTTAGCTTAAGTGAACTTTTCAAACCCTTACATTTCAAACTAAAATATCTAAGTTTAAATATACTTTTAAACTATTTAAGAATATTAATAAAGTATTCTGTAAAATATGCAAAGTATGAATATTAAATATGCTTACCTAATAAAATAAAATGGACGCTCGGACTGTCGAATACAGTCTGAGCTAAGTATTTATAGGACTACGTTGCACAACTGAATCATACCAAGATAATGTGTATTTGAGTTAGGCATGGTCAAATTTGGACATTAGACTCGCTTTCTTTTAAAATAGAAATCTACATAAATTACGTAGAGAGGCAACCGAAGAGAATCAAGGTGTTTGCAATAAATTTAAATCTTACCTACGAATTGAGATTAGAATAAAATAAAAGTTCCTTTAAAATTAAGATTCCAAAACTTGTTCCAAGAAATTATTTTAAAAGTTATATCTATTAATTCAATTTACTTTTAACCTAGGTGAAGCCTAATCATACAAATCCAAGATGTGTTTTGTTTTTCATGTAACGTTTCCCAACCAATAGAACAAAACTACGAAATTCTAAAAATACCAATGATATTACTTTTGCACTCTAGGTTATGCTGACGCAACATAATCATAAGATCGTGATCTTTTGGACATTTGCCTCAATCTTAATTAACAATCGCTGATATTGCAAAAGAATTGAACTAGAAAGAAGATATGAAAGTGTTGTAATGATATTTTTGTACGAATACACCAGCTTCCCAACATTTCCCTCGATTTCCTATTCGAGCGACCTCGCTCGATTTAATATTCTAAAATCTGTTTTAAAAAATTAACATGTAAAGTATCTTCCCAACATTTCCCTCTACCTTATCTCTTTCTGAACATACAGTCTGCGATTTTTTCATTTTTTTTTCTATTTTTTTATTGATTTTAAATGACAATTATGTGCTATTTAGGTTTGCTTGCTCAATTCTAGAATTCAAAAGGAATGACAAACCATTAACCAACACGAAATCAGTGTCATTTTTATTGTTTTATACATGTTCGTTTTGCTTTGTGCTTATAGCAACTGTTAGAGTATTGATATGTTTCCTTGTAGTTTTTTATACATCTCTTTTTCAGTGGCGACATTCATATTGGTTTGTTATGTTTTTTTTTCTTTCTTTCTTTTTTTTTTGATCCTACAATACATTTTCAAGTATTTCCCATTGGTTACTGATCGTCATTTTCCCCTTTAAGTACACAGAAAAGAGCAAGCGGATGAATTAGGACTTAAGTTAGAGTGCAAATTAACGCTTAATATTAAATGTTCAATGGTGAGTGAGTGAGTGAGTTGGTGTTTTACGCCCGTGCAACGCTATATAGGTTATCTACAGGCGATGAACATGAAAAGGATGATAAAATGAACATGAAATGATGATGATAAATGAAATATGGGGTGGGGTGGGAAACAAAGGACCGGTAAATTTTGAAGAACCACAGGAAAAAGGGGAGAGGTGGGTAGGGGCGGAAAATTTAGCCTATGTGGTGCACTACTGGGCGGTCCACAAAGGGGTCTTTTACGTGCATGAAGCGTGGCACTCTCCACACACGTTGGCCCACTATGGTCGGCGGTCAGGGTTTCCGTATTATAGACCTGACAACCCCCGCGGACGAGGGCTACCCTATTCAGCCACCTAGGGTACACACTTGGTCGCTCTGTGGGCTGAGCACTGACCCGATGTCAGAATCCCAAGACCCTTAGTCGCCTCTTACGACAAGCTAGGCTCTGCTGCGGGCCTATTCGCCACCCGGGCCCCGCACGGGACTTAAATGTTCAAAATTTAAATTAAAAATTTAATGTTTTAAAGTTTTCATTATTATTGTTATTTTCTTCTATTCGAGTCTTCAATTCGCTTTTCAAACAATGGCAGCCAAACTTGTGCCATATCTAAAAAATATTGAAAATCTACTCTTTTTGACACTCAAACTCGTGCCAAAAGATGAGGTACATAAAATGTCATTTGTTCCTTACCTTACAACACAATACAAGGCTTGCAAGAAGTTTTGATACAAACTCGACCGTATCTGACCTGTTAAAGCCCTAAGAGTTATTTGAAGCAGATGGTGGACATAGCCTCGGGAGGAATTCCGTCGGACCAGTCTCCATCCACGGTCACAACGGTTTTCCGTGAAAGAAGATCCACGGTCCTCCTCGACTTTTCAAACCCGATTTCGATATGCCGGCAACTCTACAGTTTCGCGCAGTTTTGTTTCTGACAGTTTCTTGCTTTTTGTAAAATCATTGGTTGGTAGGTCGGAATATGTAGATATTGGTCTGTCAGCTGGTATCTACTGATTTCATGAATTGCAAGAAAAGCAAAATATTTACCCGCCTCGTTCATATGAACGCGAGTTATTATGTTTTTTTCTTCTTCTCATAAATTGACTGTGAAAGTGTCATTATGAGAATGTAAGTGGCATGTGACAACTGTCCTGACTGTTGAGGTCATCCAGTTAGTCAAACATATAAGCCGAACTTTGAACTATGGCGATGGATCTAGATTTTGGTATACCACTTCAGTATGAAAAAATACAACATTGATTGAGATATTTTTGCATCGTCATGGGATAATAAGGGGTGACTTATATGATTAATTAATTCTTGCCGAAACTTTTCATGAAACTATTGTATTGATATTAATGTATAGATGGTTTATTATGAATTTTATTAAGTTTTTCTCGGAACAAGTTGGAATAGACGTATTCCTGATTCCGATGGAGGCCTCTCATTGCTTCAAATAACTCAAAGGACTTTAAGGTCAGATACGGTGGAGTTTGTATCAAAACTTCTTGCAAGGCTTGTATTGTGTTGTAAAGTAAGGAACAAGTGACATTTTATGTACCTCATCTTTTGGCACAAGTTTAAGTGTCAAAAAGAGTAGATTTCCAATATTTTTTTAGATATGGCACAAGTTTGGCTGCCATTGTTTCAAAAGCAAATTGAGGACTCAATATTTTAAAATCCCAAAAATTCAGCATTTTTTTTTAATATTCTATATGTACGGTAATCATGGTAATGTAACATTGTTGCACCCAAATTTTGTCGTAATTCAACCGCTTGCTCTTTTCTAGATATTGAAGGGAAAAGTGACAATTCAGTAACCGATGGGAAATAATTGAAAACACGTTGAAGGATCAACATAAGAACAAAATATGAATATCAACACTAAAAAACAGATACATGTATATAAAAAACTGCATAAAAAAGAGGTTAATAATTTAAAGCTGAAATGAACACAAAACAAAACAAACATGTACACATCTATGAAAATGACACTGATTTCGTGTTGGTTAATGATTTGTCATTCCTTTTGAATTTTGGAACTAAGCAAGCAAGCCCATTTATCCTGCTTTAAGTCATTTAAATAAAAATATAAAAAAAAGCAAAATGAAAAATCGCAATTTATATGTTCAGAAAGGGATTTAAGTGAAGGGAAATGTTAAGAAGATACTTTTCAAGGTAAATTTTCCGGACAGATTTTTGAATATTAAAATCGAGCGAGGTCGCTCGAATAGAAAATCGAGGGATATGTTAAGAAGCTGGTATATTCGTAAAACATTTAGTTACAAAAATTCCATGGATACACTTTCGTGTCTTGTTTCTAGTTCAATTCTTTTGCAATATCAGCAACTGTTAATTAACACTACTGGCAAGATAAACGACTGTCTGTACCATAGTCAGGCGTTTTGCAACTGATAATTTAACATAATAACCGTAAAGTACTGTCAAAAAGACTGTTTGCATTTGTCAGGGTTGGGACAGCAGATTTAGTCCACTGCATCAGTCATATTTTATTTGCTTCTTTTAAACAAGGACTGACCAAACGTTTTTTTAGTTGTGTCAGTCGTTTAACAACTAATTCAACTTAATTTAAGTTGGTTCAGTCCTTTTACAGTTGTTCCAACTTATTATGCGTTGGGTCAAACACTTCACAACTGATTCAACTTACTGTTGGTACAGTCCTTTCACAAATGTTCCAACTTAACATGCGTTTGGTCAAATGCCGAACAACTGATTAAACTTAAATTGCGTTGGGTTAGTCTGTTTACAACTTTTGAAACGTTCTTCAAGTTGGGACAGTCATTGTACACCTAATGCAACTATTTTGCGTTTGATCAGTAATTTAAGAAACATTCAAACTTTATAAAAGTTAAGTACTTAGTAAGTTATTTTACAACTATTTCAACTTAAAATGTGTTTGATTAGTCTTATTTTTAGGAAGCGTCATTTTCATTTTTATAGGGATGGACATTTCTTTTTTATCCTGCGGTTCATCAAAATTCTTTTTGAGTTTGAGCAATGCAAGTAGAAAAAAATAGAAATCCTTTAATTTTTATTAGTTGTTCTTTTTTTTTTCTTTGGTTGGATATTAAGTCGGTACCGATGTGCCCCGTAGTTTGCGATACCGGACCCTATATTTACTGAAGTCATATACCAATATTGTAATATAAAAAAATAAAAACAAATTAGACAATGGCTACGTTTTCGTTGCTGTTAAAAATAAAATGCTAATTCTTGTTAAAATACCAAAAACATAGGTTTACATGGCATTAAGGTTTTTATTCTATGAAAAAAAACACATACCATTTCTTGGTTCTTCACTTTTGTTTGTAAAAATACTGTGTGTAACAGTAACCATCTTATACGTTTTGGTTCCACCACCTTCACTGTAATCCGATTTTAGTTTTCCGTGTGAACCTAAGGTTTTATTATTGCACACGAGTAAAATTATAATTGCTCATAATTAAATAAAATTTTGTCTCCCCATTTTTAAACGACAGATATTTAAAAAACCAAGCCCCTCCTCAAATTAAATAATCCATCCCTATTTGTTTATGTATAGATATGGCTTGAGTGCACAAAACCCGATCTATATATTTATGAAGCCGCCGATTAAGACTTAACAAATTGTAAATCTAAAAAAAACATGGTTGTCCCGCTGCGCGTGTCCCGCAGAGTATGACCACATACATGTAGTAGCTGACAGGATGTTTATTGTGATCGACTTGTATATTATCTACTATGCATGTCTGTGTAGCAGGTTAATTAGCCACACCTGTACTTGAAACAGATTACAACCCTGAAAAATCATCACTTTAATCATTTCAAACGGAAAACACGAATTTGTGAAAAGAAATGAAAGTTTATAACATTATTTGTATAAACCAAAAAAGTTTTATCTGCAGATTGATAATACACGACTTGAATAATTTTAAATACAAATGATTTCATTACAATTTAGTATATTCATCTGTTACAGATGGTCACTTAACGTGCAACAGACGGACGGAATTAAACACCTTACTTAAACTTACTATTATTATTTGGTCTACTTATTTTTCTTAGCTATATACTTCGTACATGTTGCAGAAACCGGACCGGCGTACCGGACGCTCCCTCACCCCCCCCCCCGTTTGAAAATTTCTGGACCCGCCACAGATACATGTATCCTAATGTGCATATATGTAGCAACCATATACATCTACTTCATGTTAAAAAAAAACCATATTGGTGATTTATTTCAGAGAGTGCTGAATGAAAACAAATATAGTATTGGCGATAATGGTCACAGTTTAATAAATCAAGATATAATATAATATCTGAATATTTGTAATATATTTATACATATAATATTAAATATTTAATATTAAATTAATGTCTAAATGTTGGTCGCCGCATATTATGGCAGACCATATATAAAATGTAACTGATGTATATATCTGTATGGGGGAAAGAGCAACCCTGGGATACAGAGGTCACTCTGAAACGATTAAAGTTCATAAAAAGGGGAACCAGTGCAGTGAAAAATCTGCCATAAATGAAATCAACATGAGCAGAAATCTGTAAGTGTTCCAGTCCTAGGTGCACTCCCGGATTATGGTATCAAGACTTGAATCAATGCAATGAGGTTGCCTCTATCCATGTGATCCTGAATTTTGGACCTGAAAATATATAACAAAGAGAGACAGCAAAAGAACCACTCAATGATCATAGATTATTAATGACATATGTGTAACCACATTCAAAATTTTTATTCTTATTCGTTTAATTTACTGTTTATTTTTTATCTAATATGTGGATGGGTGGGTGGGTTTAAATGATTTATACTCAACACAGACATTTGCTTCTGTCTCGACGACAGCAGATTTTAAGAAAGAGATAACTTCCGGTAAAGGTAGGTTTAACTAAAGACCAGTGACGTCTAATTTCCAAAAGTGTATACAGCGAGGGACAAATTCAGGCTTCCTTCAATAAAGGAATTTAATGCACATTACATTAAATTCACTTATTTCAGAGAGTGCTGAATGAAAACAAATATAGTATTGGCGATAATGGTCACAGTTTAATAAATCAATATATAATATAATATCTGAATATTTGTAATATATTTATACATATAATATTAAATATTTAATATTAAATTAATGTCTAAATGTTGGTCGCCGCATATTATGGCAGACCATATATAAAATGTAACTGATGTATATATCTGTATGGGGGAAAGAGCAACCCTGGGATACAGAGGTCACTCTGAAACGATTAAAGTTCATAAAAAGGGGAACCAGTGCAGTGAAAAATCTGCCAAATTGACTATAAAGGCAGATGTCAACATATGACTTTAGAGTCAACCGCCACAGAAAGGGGGGGGGATTTGAACTGCACTACTGTGGCCATTATCTAAATTTATATATATTGAAATATGGTATATAATATGTCGATAAATTCTGTAAATAAAAATATATCTATCTATATTGTGAGATATCTAAATAAAAAGAATATATGAAGCATATATATGTAAACTATTAAATGTACATGGATATATAAAACAACATATTACAACAATTCAACAGATGATGAATTACGAATGCAATACTCGTAGCACTTGGGACATCTTATATTTGGATTTAATGGTGACTCCAAATTCAAATGGAAGGAAAATTACTATATGCCATATCATTCTGACTTACCTTTATGATGCATGTAAATATAATATACAAATGTATAAACATTCCAGATTTATTTTTAAGATTCAAGAGTAGTAATACGAAGTGAAAGCATGATCCTTTTACAAATGTATGTTGACATGTTTTGTAAATTTGATGAGGGTATTCTGAGGGATTGCATAAAATAACACTGTATTTGTGTTTGTAAGCATACATGTATATACTACAATGACACTGTGATTAATTGCCTTTAAGCTTCTATACTGGTTTCCAATGAGAGATTTACCTTAGTATTTACATGTACGTGTCTGCTAAGTATGTGATCTAAAATAAGGGTTACAATGTTCAATAACATAAATATTCACTGCATGTCTATGTTATTCCCAATTATGGTGATCACTTAAGGCATAGTTTTCTTTAGGTGATTATACAAGCATGTTTACTTGAAAAACTATATACTTATGATAACTATTTATGCCTTATTTAACATACAAAATTTCATGTTCATCAATGCACTAAAGGTTGCTTCCTAAATTGGGTATAGCAGACTAACTCATATGTACATGAATAATGCAACTCAATTGAAAATGCTTGTTAAAAATGCCACATACATGTATAAATAATAGAAGACCAAAGCCAACTGTTTGAGCAGACCTTCAAATTTAGAGACAGCAGGCATATGAAATGACTGAAACAAGTTTGGTACCAACAATTATACCTGTAGCTTTGGACATCTTTCAATTTCAGCTTTTTTTGTGTATTAGTTCACCCATGGCTTGCAATATTCTAATATGGACACAGAATTAATTTGCAACTCATCATGTTTTTTTTTTTTTTTTTGTGCAAAAGGCCATCATTAATTTGAATAATGCATGTACTACATGTGTATCAACGCAACTTGCACAACTAAATGTACCACATGTGTATCAACTCAACTTGCACAACTAAATGTATAAATGAACTTTGTTGTAATTTACTATTGTTAATCCATGTGTAATTAAATTATTGCTGATCAATTAATTTTAATAAGGGATGCTTTTTATAAATGCCATTGAGGCTAAGTTCATGACATACCAAGATTTTAGTTTGAGCAGATCATGCCTTTGCAACAAGTACAAGAGTCATAAGAGGTCACGACTTAGAAACCCCATTTTTCATTGTAAATGCATATATGTATCTAGTTCATGTGTAGAAATATTAATATTTATAGTTCCTTATGCCTAAAATACCGTATCTCCTATTTAATAACTGTCAATACAGGAATAATTTGTACGATAATTGTATTGTTTGTTGGTCCTCAAAATTTGTCGTAACAGTTGGAACTACTACATGCATGAATTGAGCACTTTTATTGTATCCATCAATGCTCCTGGTGAAGTACAAGATTTACGGGTGATCAAATCTTGATTTATTGCTAAAGCAAGAAATTGTTCTTTGCAATATGTGAAAGTGTGTAAATGTGTTTGTTCATGTAATTGAATGCAACCTGCTCCACTGATGTATTTGTATGTAACAGTTCTGAATTGTTGTTTAAAATGTTTGCTCTTAGTTTGTAAATAGCTACATGTATAAAATAAATAATGCTATTGCCAAGGATTTTTTGCTTACAAGATGTACAAGGATTTTTTGTAATAGTAACAGTTTGCAATACCTCTCATGATACGTTTGTAAATCAGATTCCGTGTGTGGTGTAAAGGTGTGTGCGTGTGCAAAGGTGTGTGTGCATGTGTGTGTACCTCTCATGATAGTTTGTAAATCAGATTTCGTGTGTGGTGTAAAGGTGTGTGCGTGTGCAAAGGTGTGTGTTCATGTGTGTACCTCTCATGATAGTTTGTAAATCAGATTTCGTGTGTGGTGTAAGGGTGTGTGTGTGCGCAAAGGTGTGTATGCACGTGTTTGTGGTGTGCCAACCTGTATTATATTTTTAACTAGGGTCTTAATGTCAAAACCAATAAACCTTTTCAAAAATACCAGTCCAAGCAATGGACTGAATTTTTCCTTTATTTGTGTGCATGTTATAATTGCATTCATTTAACTTCTCTCCTCTATTTTATCAGAACTGAAATATCTCAATTAATTATATTTGGTATATGTTATAAAATGTTCAACTCGAATGAGCTATCGTTTCAATAATGTTATTCAAATTGCCTGGATCGGCTTGTCTTTATAAGCAATAATTTATAATAATAAACTTTAATGGATAATATTTAACTTGTTTACTTTATCTTCATAACCTACCCATTTCAACAGGTTACAGCTTACATTACCTTTTTGTCTTTTCAACATAACGCCTTGACTTTGAGTTCTTGAAGTTTCAGGCTGTTTCCTGTTTTTATTTCCTTTTCCAACTCTGAACCGTGTGACTGAAACTCAGAATAAACATAAAGTGAAACAGGAAATTAAAAATGTCTAATTTATCATAAAGCCATGTGCATAAGTATTTATATCTAAAAGTTTGCATTAATATGTATCAGGGTTGTATGTTTTGTAATTATGACTGGCTTCATTGCTTTAAATTTGATGCCTGTGTTTGTACGAAGCGTATATTTGTGACTTCAGAGGTCTTGATTTAAGTGTCTTGTTGTTTATTTACAATGAAAATAGCCAAGCTTCTTTAACAAGGCACAAAAATAACCAAGTGCTTAACGGACTGAGTACTCCTTATCAACCCTTTAACGAACAGAGGAGTGAATACCTTGAGAGATTATAATGAGCAGAGCATTCAAAGCTGACCCCTTAATGTGCTTAGTAATTTGCTTGCTGTCAAATCACGGACCGAGTGTTGTGCAACTCATCTATTAACGGACATATAATTGATTAGCCATACATACCTCCATAAAGCAATATACAAATGGAACCCATGACATTTTCTAATTTATCATGTCATAGAAAGTAAATAACAGAATAACATAAACAATCACATATTTATTTAGGATTTTTTGCCTTTTGTAACCCTCAAATTGGCTGGAACTTGTAAACAGTGTGTTTTGTTTTTTGTTTATGTCTATAACAGTATGAGACAGCTGGCAGTGAGCTGCCTCAAGTGTACAAAAAATGTTCTTGTATGTGCCATCTTTAATGACTGTCAAGTTAAGTTTAATTTTTGAAAATGTTTTGCAAAGTTTGAATTATTATTTATTTATTTTTGCAAGGAAAACAGGATTGCATTCAAAACATTACCTTGACAGATCATAATTTCTGCATGTCTGATATAACAAGGAAACTGCCATATGTGCTGGACTTGCATGTTCTTGCATCGATGAACTACATGTAAGAGAGGGACTAACTGTTTGAAGATATCTGTCTTGTCCCATTTTGATGTTTGGACCTTGTGGAAATGGAGGTAACATTCTGTCTTTGTAAGACGTCTAAGACGAAACCATATTTGTTTGTATTCTCCTTTTCTTCAAAATGCTTTGCTGAAACTAAATCTCATAATAGTTAATAAAATATACATCATTTTTCTATTATATATTTATAATTCTAACAACCTATTTTATTTGCTATTAAATATCATGTGTGTCGGTGTGTGTGTGTGCCATTGTTAGAATGCTGGATTGATTAATTCTTACTTCTATGATACATGTACAAGTATATATAAATTACAAAGATTATTTTGTAAATAAGGACTGTAACAGCTAATGTTCTTTTGTACATGTAGTATGTGACAGAATGCAACAAAATTACTATGGTATTAACATGATTAAGTTAGATCTAGGATAACTAGGATAATGGCATAACCAATGCTTTTTAATATTCCACATTTTAAGTGATTCATGTACATAACATGGTCACGGGAATTCTCACTTGCTTCTAGCTATGGTAAAATACAAACCATTTATTCTTGTCAGCACCTGTTTAATAATAATTGTGGAAAAATAAATAAAATTTAAGAAACACTTGATATTTGAATTACCATTCGCTATTGACTTGGACGCTTGTTCATGTTGTTGTTGACAAATAGTGAAATACAGTACACATGTGAAATGTGCAGACGAAATTTCGATCTGGATGTACTGTACATGTATTTAAAATTCTGGGGGAAACTGTGACCGATTGGGATTCATGGGAATGAATTGTTTTTGACAATTTATGTGTTTGAGAAAAAAAATAGTCGTATCTTATTTAAGGTGATTGTAAAAAATTATAAAATCAAAACGCTACCAATCCAATGCAATAAAAATCAATGGGTTGTAAGCTCCATCGACAGCCTTAATGTATATTTATGTTTGACGATTGTGTTTACTGTTGCTAAAAAAGAATTCTTTCAAGATCATCTGCGTTTAAAAGTGTGGATTAATGTGGATTAAATGATTTATACTCAACACAGACATTTGCTTCTGTCTCGACGACAGCAGATTTTAAGAAAGAGATAACTTCCGGTAAAGGTAGGTTTAACTAAAGACCAGTGACGTCTAATTTCCAAAAGTGTATACAGCGAGGGACAAATTCAGGCTTCCTTCAATAAAGGAATTTAATGCACATTACATTAAATTCACATAATTCAATGCATAAAAGCATGACGCTATTAAAATGTATCGTTTTGTCTTATCTGTGTGTAAAATTGCTAGTATAAAACCAATTTTCATAATTTCGTAAATTTCATCAATTTATACAATACACACTAGAAGGCGGATCTAGGACCGGTGTCCCCCCCTCTAGTTTGAAAATTTCTGGATCCGCCACAGATACATGTATCCTATTGTGCAGGTATGTAGCGACTCAATACATCTACTTCCTGTTTGGAAAATATTCTTGATATAACTCAATGCATAAAAGCATGACGCTATTATAAAGTATAGTTTAATCTTATCTGTGTGTAAAAATGTTGGTATAATATAATGTATCAATTTTTCATAATTTCGTAACTTTCTACACAAGATTCCAAATTTCACGGGTTGAAAACAGAAACAGGTGGTCGGTGTTTCCGTGCAGAACACATCATCGCTTATGAATACTTTTTGGGGTTGGGCTTCTAAAAAACATCTCCCAGAGAGACAAACAGTCATACATTGTAGCTTGCACGGAGAAAACATATTCTACCGAGGGACAGACGACTGGGCCTTCAACGGGGAAAACATTTTCCTTCCTTTTATTTACAAAGAAATAATGATGGATTTTGTTTTAATATTGTTATTTTGATGAAAACGCATTAAATTTAGTACTTTTAATTACAAAGGGACAAGTGACAAGTGCAACACATGGTCTCATCCAGAATCGAAATAAAAGACACGCCGCAAATCTTGATTCTGCAAAGACTGTTTCTGGGGTGAACCAGTTTATAAAATTTGATGAATTTGTAAAGCATTAGATAACAAATTAATTGATCAAAAATAAAAAAGGGAGGCAAAAATATAAACACACTGAAGTTCAACGGCTCAACGTGTGTATTAAGTTGCAAAGAATAGTTTTATATACAAATATATGTAACGTTTTCCTCTCATACAGGAAAATAATATATATTTTTAAGTAAATGATACTAAAGTTTTATGAATCTGCAATTTATTAGATAAGTAATTAACTGATCAAATATAAAAAGTGAGACAAGAAATATTACCACACGTTAGTCCGCTTCAACTTGAATAAATGTAATATGCAACAAGCTAGGATAAAATAAAAGATTTTTCCAGCTCATATGTTCAAAACAGATCAAGATATTACAGTTTATTTGAAACAAAGCACATAATGCAAACTAGAAGTATATTATAGAAGTAGAGAAAATTGTAATTACTAGTAACATGGATGCATAGACCTGTATATTATATATATACACTGTAAAGGTCTATGATTGATTGCGAAAATATAGTAACTAAAAATAAATAAATAAATATTTTTTTTTATTTATTTATTTACAGTAACTATACTAAAGCTTATTTGAAAACAATTTACTATTTGTAAATGTACTTTAAAATGTTTTAATTGTATGCTTTATTCTCTTGAGATAAAAAATAACTTTCTATTTAATTGTCTAACCATGCCGTATCCATAGTATTATACTAGTCTTGTTTATTTGTATATTGAACCTCGATTCTGTGCTATTTTGAATTTCCGTGCATGACTGGACAGGTCTCAGTGGGATATGTACCGGCCGTAGTGTTTAATGTACTAAAGTTTTTGACATGTTTATTGTACTAACCAAAAATAAACAATTTGTGTGTTCCGGTTCTTAAATGCAGCCAAGGGAACAAATTATTTTCTTAACTTAACTGTTAAACATTTTGATTATGATTCTTAATATTAAAAAGCCTTTATTTGTTATATTAAACCTGAGAAAATCATATCGAATTTAATAAATGTCTCAGATTAAACAGTATTGTAAAAAAATCTTCTGTTAATCTGTTAATATTGATAAATATTCAGAAAAAGGAATTGTCCCTTTTTAACAGAATGTTAAACTTTGTTATAAAAAAACTAGATTTTACGGATTATGGAACATTGAACACGGTGATGTAAAAAATGTTAACGTGATGAGAAATCGGGCGGTTAAAAACCTACCATATTCTCAGCGGCGAATCTGACAAACTGGGAATTAATTGGTTTGAAAGTACTTATTATCCAAAGACATCTATATAAAAACATGAGACACATTCGAGACATGAACCACCGCGTAGACTGATAAAAAACTGAACTCAAGTGGACCAAAAGGTTAAGCAGTTCTTGTTTCTAGACACCCGCAAACCCGCGAGTCCTGGTTGCGGCAAGCGAGTTACACAAGGTTTGTCGTATTTATAAACTAAACTACATGTATATCATTTTAGATATGTATCTCAATCTCTAGTCATTTTTATACGACCGAAAAAAATTGCCGACGTATTATGGTATAATGCTGCCGTCGTGGTCGTCGTCGTTGTCGACGTTGACTGTACTTGAGTGTTCCAACAATAACTTTAGTCCTAGTTATCCGATTGTTATGAAATTTGACAATGATGTTCCTTTCAATAAAACAGATATATGGGATTGATTTTGGAAGCCCCTCTTTCATGTCTTTATTCGTTTAGAAATTAAGGACCCTAAAGTGGCAAAATATTTTAAAATTTTATTTGTTCCCACAACTTAGTTTCTGGCTAGCTAATTGCTGTCAATTTGACAATAATATGCCTTACCATTAACCATATATGGTATTGACTTTGATGATCCCTTTTTTCATAAGGAATAAGGGGCCCAAAAGGGTCAAAAATCGATTGTTTTGTTATTTATTGTCCGATTTCAAAAATGTTTTTTGGTAATTTTTTCTTCTCAAGTAATAATTTACTAAATTGAGGATTAATTTTGTGACATCCCTTTCCCCTTAATGCCGTGAGGGGCCAGAAGGGTCCCAAAAAGTAGCAGATACCCATAAATAGGGACCGAAAGGGGTAACATGTTTTTGTAACTTTTATTTATTTTGTTCCGTCTTTGAAAAAAAAAAGAAATTCCTCGTAAAATGTGGGTGAAAACTTTACTATAGGCTGCATGTGTCAAAAACTTTTTCAGTCCATCATGGGCTGCATGTGTCCAGAACAATTGACTATCCATATTGGGCCTAATCGCCAAGGGTTTGACATGTTACGGTCGTATCATGCTGCCCTGTGCATCGCTTTTCTTTTTAAAGAAGGAAAATATCGGGTATTTTCAACTCTTCCGGTCGTGCTCCCTTAGTTTAAGAGCTTTTCTTTCAACAAGCACAAATTCAGGTCAACTGGGGAGACGGCCACGAAAGGGAAATAACATGAACATGAATCGATGTCTAAGTTGAGGATATGGCACCTGACGTAGTCATCGCGGCAAACCAGATAAACCAGTTTCGACCGCTCATGGAAAAACCAGCCATTAGAACTGACGACGGAATTCTTATGATAACATTTTTAAATCATCTAATTTGATTTTTGTACAATAAGCAATTATTGTCTTTTTCCATTCTGTTATTAATGAGTAATTTGTGATGTGGACTTCCCTGTTTGAAATATTTGGTCTTGAGTACTTTTCGGTCAATATTTTTGGTTTTTGATCTTCCAATGTTTTGATTCAAATGCTGCTGATTAGAGGTTACTTCTTGAAATATCGACATACAGCATAACCAAATTAACCGTTTTATACAGTCTTTTTGACAGTACTTTACGGTTAATATTTTAAATTATCAGTTGCATAACGCCTGACTATGGTACAGCCAGTCGTTTAATTTGCCAGTACCCAAGTCAAAAAATTCTGATTCAAATCACTTCCAAATCATTTTCAAATGACTTTCAAATCATTGTTTAGCGATTTGAAACGTTGATTTGAAACTGATTTAAGAACCAAATCACTACCAAATCAGTTATGTACAAATATGGTGTTATGATTTGGTAGCCATTTCGTTTACAGAAATAATTTGGTTCAGATTTGAATATCTTTTCTTTGAGATGCTACCGTTTGGAAGCAATTTCGTACACTTTGTATGCCAATTTATATGATTTGAAAACAATTTGAAAATCTGGCGCAATCATTGGCTTAATTCAAATTTGTTATTGTCAGACATTTTTGTGTGAAAGAGAAAGCAGTGTGTTAAAGTAAATGTTGCGGATTCTTAGGAAAGCTGACTTTTATGTGCATAGATATAAATTATGTGTATAGTTTCAATAATATCTTCAATGTGAAGTAAAAATACAAACTTATATTAAACAATTACTGTTGTAATTATACTGTTCATTATGGAATGTACGAAATGGCTATATATTGCCCTAATACATGTTGGTAAGTTGTTTTTATTAGAAAATATTGAAATTGCATCTATAGTGTTCGATGGGGTTTATATAAATATTCCTATTAAATTTCAATCGAACACAATTGCATGCCTGTCTTTAGCAATAATATGAAAGGGGCCATGTTTATCAGAAAGGCTGATCGAAGAAAATACTTTAAGCTTCAATTCACCAAGAATATATTGACTTTGAGCAAGATTTGATGTTTGTTGGTGACCGTATATATTTTACATATGCTGAAGAATAACATTTATTGAGAAGTAACTTATTTTCAATTATTTTGTTATGAATTAAAAATAAACAATTTGGTTGTGATCTGGTTATTTTATGATATGATTCTGTTGCAATTTGAAACTAATTTGATTGTGATTTGGAAGCAAGTTGGAAATAATTTGGTAACAATTTGAATGTATTTTGGAAAGGGAATAAGGGGGAGGGGTTATTTTGTTTGGGGTGATTTGGTTATGATTTCGATGAAGATATTATAATCAGTTGATTTGGTTATGATTTGGAAAGATGATTTGGTAGCTAATTTGCATGTGAATTTGCATCATCTCCAAATCACTTTCAAATTGCAGATTTGATAATGATTTGGAAGGATGATTTGGTAAGGGAATTGTTTGACTTGGGTAGTGTAAGGTTGAGGCGAACGTCCAAAAGATCATAATATCTCAGCATAACCTCGAGCGCAAAAGTAATGTCATTAGTACTTCTAGAACTTCGTAGTTTTGTTCTATTGGTTGGGAAACGTTACATGAAAAACAAAACACATCTTGGATTTGTATGATTAGGCTTCGCCTAGGTTAAAAGTAAATTGAATTAATAGATATAACTTCTGAAATAATCTCCTGGGACAAATTTTGGAATCTTAATTTTAAAGGAACTTTTATCTTATTTAAATTTAGATTTATAGGTAAGATATAAATTTATTGCAAACACTTTTGTTCTCTTTGGTTGCCTCTTTACGTAATATATCTTGGTTTCTATTTTGAAAGAACGTGAATCTAATGTCCAAATTTGACCTACACATTGTCTTGGTATGATTCAGCTGTGCGACATAGTTCTATAAATACTGAGTTTTGACTGTGTTCGCCAGTCTGAACATCATTTTATTTTATTAGACAAGGACCATGGGCTGCACCAGAAGGGCCAGGACCAACATCAGCTCATGGTCAACCACAACCAGCCCTTTGGTCTACCCCAGAATGCCGGCCGATTCAACATTTACCGTCCACCAACCCAACACATCAAAACGTTCAGCCTAATCAAGTACCTTCTCAACAGAAGACGTTCAGCATTAATAACAACCTTCTCAACAAAATAGTACAACATTATACGTTTAGTTAAATTAATAAATAAATTAAAATAAATAATTTAATTAAATACAAAATATAATAAACATGGTAATTTAAAAAAT
Organism: Arcuatula senhousia; assembly: GCA_963971305.1. Classification (NCBI taxonomy): domain Eukaryota; kingdom Metazoa; phylum Mollusca; class Bivalvia; order Mytilida; family Mytilidae; genus Arcuatula; species Arcuatula senhousia. The sequence goes on from OZ020306.1 coordinate 46,445,210, forward strand.
ATATATTTTAAATATTTCCTTTTTCGCTTTATTTTAAATAAACATTTATTAACTAGATAAAAACAATGAAAACAATATGCAAATTGTTAAATTTTATTTGAATTGACAACCGATTAATTAATTTGCAGTCCGGTTCACTTTATAAAAAGCTGTCTACAGCGGACTTGTCCTCTGGTCAGGTTAGCTCCGAACAGCTTTCGGTTTGCTCTGAGCTGACCAGCCCTGAGGACAGGTCAGGACTTGTGGTCAGGTCCGCTCTGGTCCACTTTTAAAAGCAGATCTGACCAGGAAAACGGATATACGGTCTCCTTAATTTGACCTGACCAAAGTTCACTCTTTGGACGGCTATAGCTGACCAGAAAAAAGAACCTAACGTCTGCTTTTTATTCGCATTGTACAGGTTAAGACTGGAAGTAGTAAAGAGGAACCAATGTGGCATTTGAGTGTCAAAAGTCCGAAAGGGCAACGACAAAACCGGAAAACATGAACAAGAACAGGACAAGGAAACACAAAATCAACCGAAAAGAAATCAACAACGCGAACTTAAGTCGTAACAAGAGTGAACTCTGTGCTCCGGAAGAGGAAGCGGTTCTTGCCTGCTATAGCTCACCCGTCGTGCTGCCAATTTCCAATTCAGTGTGTCAAATCCGGTGAAGGAAGACAAAAAAAACGCTATGACAAACCAACATCTGCACTTATCTGAGAGAAAGAAATTCCATATTTATATACGAGTGCATGGTGTCTACCGTGGAATTTCTTGAGTGAAGGCAGCAACCGAGGAGCAACATAACCAAGTGTTAGCAATTTCTGTGTCAAACGTGAAGCTCTTCCAAGGAAATCGGTGTTATTCCCACAAGCTCTGGAGTTACGAATCAATTGTGATACGTAAACTCCATAAGCTAGAGCGGACGGAATATTGCTACACAAGAAGGGAAAGTTGACGATTGGAAAGTTAGAGTCATCACGTTTGTCATAGAGCTTCGTTGATAGTTTTCCTTGAGAGTCTATTTCGAGATGTAAATCTAAATATGAAGCAGACTTCCTAGAATCCGTTGTGTCCTTTATCTCAAATTCCGCAGGATATATATGATGGAGAAAGTCAATAAATCGATAATTGTTCAGGAGAAAAACGAGCTAGTCTACGATCTTTTTTCGTCTAGAAGAGATTGTAAGAAGTCTGCTTCATTTGAATGAAGAAACAAATCAGCAAGCAAAGGTGCACAATTGGTGCCCATTGAACTCCCTATTGTTTGCTGAAAAACACGTCCACCAAACTGAACAAATATGTTGTCTATAAGAAAGTTGAGAATGGCAATTATTTGATCTTCTGTAAATTTGTTCTTACTTTTAAACTCATTGATGACGAAGTAAGTCTTAGTATAACCGATTACCAGATATTTGTACCTGCGTTTTCTATTCTTTTTAATAAGCTGCTTTTAATAAGCTGTGCCAATCGTGACTTGAGTTGTTCATGTGGAATAGAAGTGTAAACTGTAGACCCATCTGTATTATTGTGGTGTTCCTTATTTTGATCTGTCATGCATGCGTCTATTTTGCATGTGTCCACATTTCGTGTATACTATGATTATTCCAGTGGTTTTGATTCCTTAAATATCCCATTAACAATTGTTTTGGTATCTTCTTGTTTTCTTTCAAAGAGTTTAGGTTCATTGGTTTATTACTTGTTTGAAACACACGAATATGTTATATGCTAGTATGTTTTTACAGTAACGTGAACAATATGAACCATATGGCTTTTTTTCCCCTAAAAAAATGATGATTAGTCAAAGATCTCAATATTTGCCTAAAATATAGTATAAAATTCACTTAATGAAAGATTTTAATGTTCTAGCACAATAATGACATTATACATCTAAGAAATATAAATAATGACTAACACATGACATTGTGGTTGATTGTAAGGTACTTTTATATTTTGGACCAGGAAACATTGAGCCTTTTCAGGAACAAAAAAGTAATGTTTAATTTTCTTTAAAAGTATTTATTTAGTTCTTGTATACACTTATATTTTCTAGCCCAAATGTGCCTTAAAATCATCAAAAAATCTGTCAAAGTCAAAAATGGCCGGATTTTGTTAAACAGGAAGTAGGTGAGCGACAGACCTTAAATTGCATCCCACGTTATGGGACCCCACCCTGATGCAGTATACCAAATATCAAGTGGGTGTGATTAATAGTTGCTGAGAAAACTGTTGTGAAAATTTTTTCCCCGCCCGCCCGACATTCACCATTTTTTAACCCGGATTTTTCACTCTGTGAAATCCGGCCAAAATTATAGGTGTAAAATGTTTTTATTATTGTATTTTAAAACTGCTTACTGGAACAGTCCATTTACTGACAATTTTTCCAACTTAATTAGTGGTAATAATAATCTCTGAGTCTAATGAAGTATTGGAGATATATCAATTTGTGCTTTCTTTCCTGTGTACATATGTACATCCATATATATGGTGTTTGTTTTGTCAATAACTTTAGAACCACAAATCATAGAGGGTTGATATTTGGTCAGCAAGCTTATCTTTGATGGTAGCATGAATAACATGTTTAGGATAAATGACTCGGGTTATGGTATTGATTAAGGCCCAAATCTCACTCTCAGCAACAGCCATTGGCAGAGGGATAGCATTCAGTCAGTGGGTAAATCTTGGAAAGTTACAAGCAAGGTGACCTTGATCTACAATTTCCACATGAATAGCTCAGGTTTAAGTTTTAGTTCAGGTCTATATCAGCAACTGCTACTGGCAGAGGACTAATATTGAGTCAGTGGGTACATGGTAGTCAGCATTAATACCAAAAATACATGACCTTGACCTACATTTTACACATGAATGATTGAGTTAAATTTAAATTATGACTTTTAGATCATAGAAAATATAAGGTCAAGGTCAAAAGATGGCGATTAAGAACTGGGGTATATGCATTTCAAGTTGTATCTATCTATAATTTCTAATTCTTGAGATATAGGGATGGTCATAAAACAATAACCTAAAAGTTAACATCACCAATGTCAGTAAAGCAATATCTACATGTATGTCTTCTCATGTGACACAAAAATGGACAATAATTCACCAAATGTCATAATTTTAGTGTTTTCTAATGTTCACTAGCAATAATGTTTTGGATTGTGTTTCGGAGATTGTCTTTGTTTTCTTCAAACACTGCAGCCTCAATATCTTCCGTTGATGCTTTTTATCCATCTGGAACAGTCGAGAGAAAGAAGAATTAATTTGGTGTCCAGATAAAAACTCCTCTCTTGAAAACTTCCCTGACCTCCGCATTTCCTCAGCTGCTTCAAAAGGATCAACCTTATTTCAGGAAGTCTTTCCAATGTTAAATTTCTGCAACATAAAGTCCTTTTGCTTTGTGGAAAAAAGGACTCTTCCTTTTGTTTCTTTTAATGCCCATCCCCTTTCCAGTGAAACATCACTGCTGTGTTTTATTACAGATGTTGCATTTAAATTTAAGATGGTACACTGGCTTGGAAACAAGCTGTTAATTTTTCCGGTATATTTTAGCTTAGCCTTTTCCACTATCATCATTTTCTGTGGAACAAAATCACAATTTCCAATGATAATGTGATTGTCAAGATGTTTATACAAGAAAAGATTTTAGCGCAGTTCTCATTTGGACATTCAAATATTGTGTTCTTCTTTGGCAACAATTCTGCATTCAGATTTTCTAAAAAAACAAAAAAAAAAAACAAGATATCTTAATACTATGAAAGTACTAAAATTTGTGGGCTTCAATTTTTGAGGATTGAGAGTAAACTGCATTTAGGGGACGACCATTTGATTCTGAGGGGGTGGGGGCTTGGCAGTTTTTAAATAAATATTCTGGCCTAGCCAAAGCTGAAAAAAAAATATTCTGGCCCTCACCCCCAAGAAAATAAAATAAATTTCCTGGCCCCAGATCCCATAGTATATTATAGTATATAAAAAATAAATATTCTTGCCGCAAAGCGGTGAAAAATAAATTTTCTGACCCGGAAAATATTGAAAATAAATATTCTGGCTCGACCGAAACTGCCAGGCCCCCCTCAGAATCAAATGGTTGTCCCCTTATTGATACTTGAATTTGTGGTTAAAAAATCTCTATTCAGAGCAATGTATAACTTAATGTTCCTTGTAAATTTAATTTCGTGGGTTTGCCTTACCCACAAAAAGCATGAAAAATTGGTATGACATGTAGTCAAATTAAGATATAATAAGTACAAACATGAGTATTTGTTTTCAAAACATGTTGAGAATTCTAGAGAAGATGTCAATGCAATGAACAAATTTTAGTGGTCAAAATTCTACAGACAATTAGTGTATTATTGGTATAGTTTTAGTAGTCTTCGCTATGTACCTGCATACCAAATTTCAGCAACCTATGGTGAGTAGTTCTGGAAATAATCATGTGGGCAAAAACCTTTACATGTACATAACTGACCTAAAATGTGTAAGTTGCTCATGCATGACTGCGAGGGTATACACGTAGAATCGTCCCTTGATATTGTAGTCATTATGCACCTGCAAACTAAATTTCACTGACCTACAATGAGTAGTTCTTGAATTAACCATGTGGGCAAAAACCCTTACAATTGTTGACGCTGTTGGAAAAGCCACCCCTATGTATAGCCTTCCGCAACTTTCATCGCAGGCAAGACAAAAATTATCAACTGCCACTGAATTACCTTCAACTTCTACAACCTCAGTTGCTAAATCCTTCCAGTCTATGGTTGTTTTAAGTTCAAGAGTTTTAACCGGCTCTTTTAAGGTAGAGCGTGGCACTTGGGTCCAAAATTAATTTGTCAATAGATTTTCTTCAAAATTGGCATAAATGTCCAAAATGATGTACTCTTTCATAATTTGATTCAAATTTCATGGGTTTCTTCCCTACTTTTCGAGTTATATCAAGTTAAAGTATCAATATTTTAATATGAATTATATAGGAAAACCCACAAAAACACACAAAAATGTTTCATTACTTTTTTTCCTGTCAATAGATTTCCCTAATTTTTTGATATTTTATAGATCTTGCAACAATTCATCATCTTAAATCCATTTAAAGTGGGGTTTCTTCCCTTGATTTTTACGTACAAGCAAAAATAAGAGCCAAAAACGATGATTTTTCATGATTTTTGCCAAATTATCTCCCTTGACCATACTTTAGCTAAAAATTTATACTACTTTTAAAATACAAATTTTAATCATATTGATTAAATGTGCCTAAAATAGGTATAAAGATCCTAAAAACACAAAAATCTCAAAATATTTTTCAAATTTCATTTTATTTTTGGCAAGTCACATGACCACCGTCCTTCTCCGCCTTAATTTGTCCCACTTCAATAGTTTACCTAAAATCAAGAATTTACTGAATCAAAGCAAAACAAACATAAACAAAAGAAAAGATTAACAACTTTTTGTTTGCTAAACAGACTGAATAATCATTCTAATTGACATATACAATAAGTTACTAACATATGGAACTAGCAGTTGCTTATATAATGTTTTCATATATGTATGACATATACATTGGTACTTCACCAAATCATTCTGTGGTGTCAGATTTATTATCGACACATTTGATTTTTTTACATCAATCGATAGTTGCGTCTTGATAGCTAGTTGTCAGTAACTTCGTAAGTTCTTTGGAGTGTTCCTCTATGTCTCATATTTTTGTTGTCTTTGTCTCAGGTACATTCTTGTTGAATTGAACTTCTATCGATATGATTTCTATAGTGTGTTATTTTGTACTTTGTTGGAGATCGTCAACAGGGGGGAGGTTGGATCCAGAAAACTAGTTTAACCTTTAACATTTATTTGTGCCTGTCCTAAGCCAGGATCCTCTGACAAAGATTTTGTTTGTAGTTGTCTTTGTATGTATTTTTGTTCTTTGTTTAAGAAAGGGATCTTTCTTTGACTATTTCAGGACTGTATTTGAATTGTATGCATCATTTTATGACCTTGGGCCAAGTGCAAAACAGCGAGCAGCGCCCGCAGGCTTTGTTGAAGGCTGCTGGCTGTTTTTCATTGTGGTTTCTAACTTTCCGCTTATAGCCCTTTTTAAAAAGTCATCCATAATTCCGATTTCGATTCTCTTATTTTTATTTTTGCAAGAGTAGTTTCCCTTTTTGGGTCGGCCACATGATGTGAACAACGTTGAGCTAAGGAAATCATCAATTTATCCCTATCCGTTTTTGGCGTAATTTCAACTCCCCTATTCAAATTAACTGGTTAAGAGTGAAATCTTAGATGTCAACGTAAGTTTTAGTAGTTAATAACTTTGGGAGGCATATTCAAAATATTTTAACAAGTTGACGATTTTGGTTGATTTCAACAGGTTTTCAATGACGAGGCCTACCTGGAAGTCGTTAACCTGTAGTTAAAATTTAAAAGGTTTCCCGGGTCCGCACGCTCGGAAAATAGTTTCTAAAAAGGACTATTATGTAGGTTGTGCCGTATACACTTATTCCACATCTCATTATTTTCTATATACATGTAGAAATTAGTGTTTTGTACACTTAACTAAAAATTTTAGGCCTACCATTTCCAACACCAAATGCTTTCCACATTTTGAGGCCACCTTCAGTGTATTCAAAGTTGTATATCTTTGAAATGTCAGGTAATGAACACTTTACTGGTTTGGCTTCAACAATGTTCAACACACTACATTTAGCAACTTTCACTTTTATATTGTCTTTTCCATGTTTGTCAATTGCCTAAAAATATTCATAAATTAAAAATATAATATTGTATAAGAACCTTAGTGGCATACATGTCAACATTTTTATTTCATTTCAGTCATTTAAAAAAGTTAAAGGGTGGACAATATCAAGAATACCTAAATAAGATTTTTTTTTTCATATGAAAAACAAGAAAATCTGTGGGCTAATGCTCACTAGTGATACCCTGCTCCCAAAACTATGCCTTGCATACAAGTTTAAATACTTGGTATTAAACAAGAAATAGTTCACTGAGGAACATAAAATCACTATACACAAAATGGGACTATTAGATAAAGCTACATGCAAAATATCAGACTTCAATGTCTTGCAGTTGCTGAGGTAACTGTGACGAAAATTTTGCATTCATGTTCACTATGTGTAAAAATCTAAGTATTGTGTAAACAGAAAGCACTTGATCTACGAACATATAATCCAAATACACCATATGGAACTAAAGGATAAAGCTATATACACAATATCAAACCTCTATCTTTAGTAGTTGCTGAGTAAACTGTGATGCAAATTTTTGTTACGGACTTACAGAAGGACAAACGGACAAGGGTAAAACAGTATACCCCCTCTTCTTCAAAAAGGGGGGGGGTGTAATAGGTTCCAAACAACTACATTTGCTATAGATCTACCACAAAATTTGCACAGTAACATTCAAAATAAAACTCTTTGTGACCAACATGTCATAGATCATTGCCACTTTTCAGAGGAGAGGATTTATAAATAAAAGATTTTAATTTTAAATATGGATCTTAAAACATTTTATTACCTCCTTCATTTGAGCCGCTGATATCACATCATTCCCTTCATTAATGTGTCGTCTAATAAGTGACTTGGCATGTGCAGCATGTCTATCACAAGGACCTTTTCAAAAGATTATTGCAGAAATTAGTATGCATGCAATTGTATGAGAAGCTTAATATAAGTATAAAATAGATTTATATTTTGATTTGTTTGAAATGTTCTGTTATAATTACTGACAACATACAAATTTCAAGACAAGTCACATAATCCTAAAAAATTGCAGCTGCACAAATAAAATGCAAGTCTGCTAGCTTTGTTCAGTGAAATTTGTTTTACATTTGTAAATTTTCTGAAAATCTATCTACTAACAAGTATACCCCCTTCAGGCTTGCATTACATAAAACTTATTGATGCACATCTAAATATTTCAGGTAAACAAAGTTTCATCATACTCCATGAAGCTGTGTAGAGAAGTTGGGGTTACAATGGATGTAAACACACAGATGGACAATTAAAAAATTAACAAAAATCCTGGATGTCACCTACATTTTGTGTCTGATAACATCCCTAACTATAGCTCTTCCGGAGCACCTGAGTTCACTCTTGTTAAAACTTGAATTTGTGTTGCTAGTTGTCTTTCAGTTGGTTTTATGTTGTTTGTTTTTTTGTGTTGACTGTGTCGTTCTCGTTTTCTGGTTTCGTCTTCAAAATTTTAGACTTTTGATAAGATGCCCCTTTGATACCTCATTGCTTTTTATTGAATTTTAATTTTATTCAATCTCATCACTTACCTTTTCCATTTTGAGCTTCTGAGAATATGTAAGATAATATACTGTTCCCTAGCTCTTGTTTCAGGCTTAAAATTGTGAAAGCTGATTTATAACATCCAGCATTGTCAGACATTACATGAATCTTCTTGATTTGCCTATGCTCTTTCATTACATCTCTGGCTACATCACATATAATCTGACAGGTAACAGCAGCATCTCAGAGATATAGGCTGATCAAATATATGTATATGTGTTGCAGTTAAAAATGTGTTGTTCTGCTTCAGAAGGGAAACCGCAATGTGCCAATTCAAACCACGTTTTCCAAACCAGTCTACCTGACCTATATTAACAAAAAGAAATAACAAATTTTGATGTTTAGGAGCTGATTTTAATGTATCATACAATTGTAGCATTCTAATGCATTATTTTTGTAAGATGCTTTTTCATTGGACAACAAACTGCGTAAAATTCATGATTTACCTGCTGTAACTAAGGAAAGTTGCCATATTAGAAAATGCATATTTCGAGAAGAAGAATATCTGGAGATAGGGGCAAAATGTATACCAGATCTGTATGTAGGGGTGAAACGATACTTTGAAGTACCTAATATTATCGGTATTTTATCAATTTTCATGAGCGTATTGTTTCAGCCCTATCTGTATGTGAAAATTCTTGAAAATTTATTAGTTGAGGCGTACAGTTTTCTCAAAAACATCTAGAATTTCAGATGGATCTTTCCCGTGACGTCACAAATTGTTTTGTACAAAAAGGGGACCTGCTTTTCCGAAGAATTTCTGCTTTTCCAAAGAATTTCTAATAAACTTTCGTGCGTTGAGCTAAAAATTTTATACTCCTCCAATAAAAATAAACCATAGTTTATACCCACTTCTTAAAAAAGATGTATTAAATGGAGTGAATTACTAGTACTCAGTGTACAAAAATAAAACAAGCTTGGTAAGATCAGATTACCTTCTCTAAATTTTATGGCCCAGTCACAAGTGATTAAAACTTCTTCGTCTGTAAAATTTTCTAAAAGTTTTGACTTTGATGCTTCTTGATTCCTGGATCTTACTATGTGGGCTTTCCACCTTTTTATAGCAGCAATAGCTTCCGTCAACTATAATATTAATTGTAAAATACTGTGTTTTTCAGGAAATAAAAAATCAACAACAATCAAATTACAAACAGTTGCAATAAATTATTTATAAAATGAACAAGTTTGATCGAAAGAGTGTTTTAACTCTGTCACATTTTTTTTTACTTGCAGCAATAATGCAGCATATAAAGCAAAACAAAGTGGGCTTTGTTAAAGGCTGCTGACTGTTTTTCATTGTGGTTTCTAAATTTTCTTTGAATATGTGGGTTGTGTCACATACACTTATTCCACATATCATTATTTTCCACTGTAACAGCAAAACAATGGACGCAAACAATCGTATAGTTGAGAACATGCAAGGTAGAAAAAAATTGTGCATTGTTTGCTTGTACACAATACTACTTGACTCCTATAAATTTCAAAGAAACAAATAATTGCTCTCAAGTTAAGAACAAATGTACCACAAAATAGGACATATATACAAAGAATGTGTTGATGTTTTTTTGCAAAAAGATGTTTAGTTATAATACTTTTCACTAAAGTCATTTTTACAAAAGTCCTACAGAGATAGGTTTTTTGGGCTCATAAACCATCCTAGTCCACAGATTTGCAGGACCATAAAGAATAGGTTAATGTCATTTTTGTAGACCTACAGCAAAGAGGGTTTTCTGTAAAAAAAAAACCATCCAAGTTGCTGAACCATGAAAATGGGTCAAGGTTAAATGACATATACGATTTGCATAGACCATAACCTCAACAGTCTATATACCAAACATCAGATGCCTAGATATAATTCTTTTCAAGTAATTTATTTTCTACAGAAGTCTTACAAAAATTTGGACGTCCCTGCTAGAAAGTAATACATACATGTATGTCTTGCCCTGCAGGGAAGACAAAATATTTTGTATTAAAGTAAATTTTTTATGTATTCATACAATGTACATTCACACTATGCCATGTTGGTACTCTATGAAATGTTATTTCCCGTGCTGGGTACTGTTATTTCCCCAATTGTGCATCACGTGGTTTTCTTATATTGATTACCGACGCCTAAATTTAAAGATTCTGAAGCAAAACGGTATTGCTAAGCTGTAAAATGGAAAGAATATTACTTTTATGAATATTTCAAATCAAACCTTAAAAAAATGAAAAGTAAATATGTCTGTGTAAACTTTTATTTAATATTTCTTGATGGAAAATTAGCACATAAACTGAAATACTTGATTGATTGTCTCTTAAAAACAAATAAAACAATGACCGTGCATTAAATCATGAATTAAACCCTTCATAAAAATCAATTTTCTTCCTTTCTCGTGCGTTTTGATATCGACATCAATATCATTTGTTGTGATTTTCAACGATTAGTTGCAGTGGGTAATTTTAAAATTGTACTGTTATTTCGCGTGGTAAATGTGGTATGGTACTGTTATTTCTGGTTAGAAAATTTACTATGGTACTGTTATTTCCTGTAAAAGGGAAACTGTATTTTATGCCCTTGCTTAATTATGGGGATTATATACGTCCGTTACACCTTTGAGTAACACTTTCATATCAACCACTCAATTGGTATATAGAAACATTCAAACAATCTGTATGACCGCATCTCCTTCATCATTTCTATAATATTATTAAGTCTGCATGATAAATACAGGGATCGCGCTGGGCTTCGCCAATGTCGCAAATTGCGATTTTTTTTTCTTGCTGGCGACAAAAAACGGCTGCTGGCGATTTTTCTGGCGCCTAAGTAAGTTCGGAAATTGAATACACATCACCAGTATTGATCAATTGGTCAACAGGTAAGTTATCGTGTGTCGCCACGGATGAGCAGGTAGATAATTGAATAGGTAAACGGTAGATCACAGCAGGTTGAAGAAAAGGATTAACGACTAATTAGAAATTAGGCTCACATATTTTGATAATGCAATAAAGGTGTCAAAACAGTGATCAGGAACAAATTTCTAATGTACGCCTGAATGACTTTAATTGTCCAAGCCAATTTGACAAAGTATCGTGTGTTGATTGCACACATGGCCTCATGTCAGCCAAGGTGTTAAAACAAATAATTGCCGGTAAATCAAAATTATCTCCAGCTTGGGATGAGTTTTTATTCACAAAACAATGAGAGAATAGTAATTTGTACCTTATTAAGTTCCTCAAATAATCACAAGAAAGAAAGTACACATGTAAACTAACCATTCTATTTTTAGAACAATTCAAATGAGGTTATTGAGGGATTTTCAGAAAGCAAACAAAGAAAGGGAAGATAAATAAATCAAAATAAAACTAATTTTATTATTCTTATTAAAAAAAAAAGAAAATGAAATGAAGTTGTTTTTAGGAACAGAAATATTTTTACCAAACTTTTACCATCAGCTGTCTTTTTTTTAAATGAAATAAATAAACAAACACAATGAGAAGTTTTTATTTGAGAAAATCAAGATAATTTTTATTAAAACATTCTAATAATGTACAGGATTCAATAGAAACCACATGAGTCATGATTGATGAATCTTTATAATGTGCCCTGGGTCTGTCAAACATTGATCTTTTACAATCTCTGTTGGTCATGAACATGTGATGGATTCTACAAAATTTTATCTTTGCTTTCCTAAATAATACTTTTTTCATAGTGCTCATTTAGTGCTTTCAGTGATCTTTATTCTCTAGGTTGAGTATTCATTCATATGGTGCTGGGGTTTTCCGTGTGTATTGTTATGTTTATTGTATTGTTATTATTTAATTTGTATATGGCAATAAACATGATAAATAATTAAATAAATCATGGTATGTTTTATTTAAAAAAAGATATCAAACAAGAAAGGCTCCACCTTCATCATTTATTATCTAAAAAGTCTTTCAATGAGAATAAACCATCCTTCAACATGCACCTGAAAAAAAGACTGAAAACAATATTTTTAACATTTACATCTAAACATACATTACACAAGCATATGACCCCTCAATGAAAACGGTACTGGCTACACTTTATAAAAACTGGTGACTTAATTTCAAATCTGGCGATTTTTCTGGCGACAAAAATTTTGAGGCCAGAGCAGCCCCTGTAAATATCTTAGTCGCTGGGTCTTTATTTGTTATTCACAATGCCTAATTAACCTCTTAATAAATCTCCATTGGACTTTCAACAATACTTCAATGTTAAAACGTGGATATGTAGCTTAACTTTCTATTTGAATATTTAAGTTATTTTTTGTTTTTATTTGTTGTTTTAGGCTTTTATTTTTATCTTCTTTTTTTGGGGGGAAGGGGGGGGGGTACTATTTATTTGTGATTGGCGGGTCACATCCTGCTCAAAACTTCATTCTTAATTTGGTACTTTTTCTAATCTGGTCTGCTTTGAGACTTGTCTACTCAACGTCCGCTCTAAATATGGTTTGGTCTAAACTCAGGCGGACCAGGCCTACATAGAACAATCTAGACCTAGATAACCTCTGGTTTACTTTTTAAAAGTCAACCTTTTGTTTTGGCTTCGAGTCGCAAAATAATGGTCATGTGCATATGAATTGGTCTTCCAACTCACAAAATTAGGTACACTGTCTAGAATATCTAGTGTTTTAGTCCCCTATCGACATTCGAAAGGGACTATATGTTTGCACGTCTAGCTGTCCGTCACGCCTCAGTTTTCCGCACTTTTTGTACTAAACCCTTGCAGATAATGAACTGATTTTTGGTATGTGAGTCTACCAAAACGAGTTACAGATCAAGTTCGCGTTTTGATCCGGACTGTGCATTTTTACGGGTCCTTTATACTTTAAGAAATTACTAAAATTTGTTATCTGCACTTTTTAGCTCACCTGGACCGAAGGTCCATGTGAGCTATTGCCATCACTTGGCGTCCGTCGTCGTCCGTCGTCGTCGTCGTCTGTCGTCGTCCGTCGTCGTTAACTTTTCTTTGAAAATCTTCTCCTCTGAAACGACTGAAGGGATTGCTTTGAAACTTTGCACACTTCATCTATGGGATGTCCTCTACCAAGATTGCACAAATGGTGACCGCCGTCCAAACAACATGGCCGCTGTTACTAAAAATAGACCAGGGGGGTCAGACTACTGTTTTTGGCTTGTAAATCAAAAAGTATAAGATATAGATGAAATCTGATGCCACGCTACTGCTTCAGCATCAAAAGCTCTACAAAAGTCTCCATTGAGTCGAAGTTGTCAGATGACCCCTTATAGGAGGTACGGCCCCTTAAGATGAAAAATAGCATTTTTTCATGTTTTTGGCTTATAGAATGAAAACTATGACAGATAGAGAAAAGTTGTTGCTTGCTTAAATGTTCAGCTCATTTAGCTCTACAAAAGTCTCCATAGGGTCGAAGTTGTCAGATGACCCCTTATAGGGGTTACGGCCCCTGAAATGATGTTTTTTCATGTTTTGGCCTATAGAATGAAAACTATTGCAGATAGAGAGAAGCTGTTGCTTGCTTAAATGTTCAGCTCATTTAGCTGTACAAAAGTATTCATAGGGCCGAAGTTGTCAGATGACCCCTTATAGGGGTTACGGCCCCTAAAATGATGTTTTTTCATGTTTTTGGCCTATAGAAAGAAAACTATAGCAGATAAAGAAAAGCTGTTGCTTGCTTAAATGTTCAGTTCATTTAGCTCTACAAAAGTCTCAATAGGATCGAAGTTGTCAGATGACCCTTAATAGGGGCTACGGCCCCTAAAATAACCTTTTTCATGTTTTTGGCCTTTAGAATGAAAACTATAGCAGATAGAGAAATGCTGTTGCTTGCTTAATTGTTCAGCGCATAAAGCTCTACAAAAGTCTCCATAGGGTCGAAGTTGTCAGATGACCCCTTATAGGGGTTACGGGCCCTAAAATAACGGTTTTTCGTGTTTTTGGCCTATAGAATGAAAACTATAGTAGATGAAGAAAAACTGTTGCTTGCTTAAATGTTCAGCTCATTTAGCTCTACAAAATATAGGGTTGACATCAAGACCAGGTGAGCGATTTAGGCTCCTGGGAGCCTCTTGTTTTATTAACGCTTTGGTAAATAAAAACTGATCAAGTTTAAGTTTTGTTTTGTTACACTAATTTTCACCAGAGACTGAAATATGACACCGGTAGGGGGACTATGCATTGTTTTGCAATACTCTAAGAAGGCTTGTTCAATTATTAACCACCAATTCTTGCAAAAATTTGAACAAAGTTTTAAGTAATTACATGAAATATCAGTACCAAACCACAGGAAATAACAGTACCTCACGCATATTTACCACGCGAAATAACAGTACCATTTTAAAATTACCCAATGCAACTAATCGTTGAAAATCACAACAAATGATATTGATATCGATATCAAAACTCATGAGAAAGAAAGAAATTGATTTTTATGAAGGGTTTAATTCATGATTTAATGAATGGTCATGGTTTTATTTGTTTTTAAGAGACAATCAATCAAATATTTCAGTTTATGTGCTAATTTTCCAGCAAGAAATATTAAATAAAAGTTTACACAGACATATTTACTTTTCACTTTTTTAAAGGTTTGATTTGAAATGTTCATAAAAGTAATATTCTTTCCATTTTACCGCTTAGCAATACCGTTTTGCTTCAGAATCTTTAAATTTAGGCGACGGTAATCAATATAAAAAAACCACGTGATGCACAATTGGGGAAATAACAGTACCCGGCACGGGAAATAACATTTCATAGAGTACCAACATGGCATAGTGTGACATTGATGCATCCTTGTTTAACCATTCATGTGCTTCTAGTTTGCATCTAACATCTTCTAAAGTCTTGTCAATGTGCTGACAATTTTCGCATCTCATGTTGTGCTGATGCTCACATGGAGAACTGAAGAACTCTTCACCAGAACTTAAAGCATGAGCTAAACAGTGGTCCTCAATATTACTGGTCTGTATTAGATGTGTCTGTAACATTTTAAAAATAATATTAGTTAATGAAGAGGTTTCATATACTGTGTACTTTAGTCTCATCATATTTCTTTATAGATTGTTGTTACTGCACTACAAACTACCAAAAGTCTGAACTGTATAGTATTTGTACTTAATCTTACTTCTAAACGTATTCGACAATTCTGAAAAAGTCTTAAAGATACTTAAAATTGTACTCGACAATTTGAAATTTATCAATCATGTCAATGTAAGTCTAAAATACATGTGAATAAAAAAACACCTACTATAAAAAGAAACCTATAAATTTGCAATAACTACATGAACTAATTCCCTCTTTTCATTTAACATAAGTTATATCTCTCCCTTAAGCAGGAGTTATCTTACTTTACAGGATGTATACTTTCTTAGTCTCTCTGTTTTTTTATGGAAAAAAAATGTCCTATTTTATATTTGCAAAGTCAAAAACAAAATATTCAAACCTTCAATTCTGTTTTCAGAAACCTTTTCACTTCATGGAGTTCAGTTGTTAAAGCTTGCACTTCTTCAGAGGAATCCAAATTTTTTATTAAAATCTCAAGATCATCAAATCCTTTTCCTCCTTCCATCACAAAATTATCAAGGCCCTCTACACTCTTTCTCACTAGTGCAGAACACTCATCTAAAATCTTATAAAGTGTACTTCTACCTGCAAAACATTGTAACAATTTTTCAATTATTCAAGTAATTGTATCATCAATAACAAAACTACCAAATTTGATATTTTCGGGCAATTTGCATATAATGTACATGCATTGTTTTTATCCTTAAATATTTTAGTTGTAAAATTTCTCAATTATTTTTACCAAACAACTCACCAAGAGGTTCAATATTCTCCTCTATTGAAAGTGCTGTGTATTGTGAAATGACAGTAGATGGGGCTAAACTTCTAATAACTGTAGGAATCTTTATCATTTCTCCATTTTCCATTTTGATATTTTTCTCTCCAAAAGGTTGGTCTTTTATAACATTGCTGCTGGTGATGTAATCAACAAAATGCTCTAACTGATCATTTGAGTATCTTTCTCTTGTATGCTTTATTTGTTTGATTGGCTCTCCAGCTCCATATACTCAAACATGGTCTACAGCTTGTCTGTGCTTGTATCTAGACAGATCAGGAATAAACTAGAAAAAAAATAAATGAAGGAACATGACAGAACATTTATACTTGCACAAATTCTTTTAAAAATCTTTCAAAGTCAAAAATGGCCAGATTTCGTTAGACAGGAAGTAGGTTGGCGACGGACCTGCCATGGTATGGGACCTTTTGTTAATGCTGCATACCTAATATCAAAAGGCTGTGATTAGTGGTTTCTAAAAACAAGAGTTAACACTAAAGTATGTCTCGCCTGCCGGCACCATCAGAAACAATTATTCTTTCTTACTTCCACTATATTTTGAATTTACATTGATTTTCAGTTTCAGACTTTCTGAGATCAAAAGATGTTTATAGAACTTAAACATTGCCAATATATGCAATAAAAATAATCAAAGTCATTCAACCAGAAAATCAAGGTCAAGGTCAAAAGATGGGGATGCAACTGAGCTAAGCTACTACTGGGGCATATGTATACCAAGTTTCATCAACCTAGGACCTATAGTTCTTGAGATATGGAGGTGCTCGCAAAACTTTTCCATTGCTATTATATGTATTGAAAATTGTCAAAGTCACTCAACCGAAAAATCAAGGTCAAGGTCAAAAGATGGGGATGCAACTGCGCTTAGCTACTACTGGGGCATATGCATACCAAGTTTCATTAACCTAGGACCTATAGTTCTTGAGATATGGAGGTGCTCGCAAAACTTTTCCATTGCTATTATATGTATTGAAAATTGTCAAAGTCACTCAACCGGAAAATCAAGGTCAAGGTCAAAAGATGGGGATGCAACTGAGCTAAGCTACTACTGGGGCATATGCATACCAAGTTTCATCAGACTAGGACCTATAGTTCTTGAGATATGGAGGTGCTCGCAAAACTTTTTCATTGCTATTATATGTATTGAAAATTGTCAAAGTCACTCAACCAAAAAATCAAGGTCAAGGTCAAAAGATGGGGATGCAACTGTGCTAAGCTACTACTGGGGCATATGCATACCAAGTTTCATCAACCCAGGACCTATAGTTATTGAGATATGGAGGTGCTCATAAAACTTTTCCAAAAAGTTAACGCCGCCGTCGTCGCCGCCGCCGGTAAAGTAACACCTATGTCCCGCTCTGCTTCGCAGGCGAGACAAAAACTGTTACGAAAATATTTTCCCTGCCCACTAGCCGCTTGACATTCACCATTTTATAACCCAATTTTCATTAGTGAAATTGGGCCAAAAATCATGTTCATATCAGGATAAGAGTGTGAAAATTTCTTAATAGTTTAACAATTTTAATATAGGATTAAACATCATTTTCAAGGAATTTATTGATGTATAAACAAGACCAATTCACTCAAAAACAAATAAAAGTTATTCTTCTAAATAATTTTGAAACCTACTTAATATCCATTTTTTATGTAAATGTTGTCTATCGAAAAATAAATCCTTTTGAAAATGTCAACCAGAAGTCATTTTAAACAATCAAATTTATGTATTTTCAAATATGCAAGTCATATAAGAATTATTAGTAATTCAAAAATACCATTACCTTACTACATATCCGCATGTACATGCGTGTCTTACTAATTTTTTTTAACTACCTTTTCATCATGTTCATAGCCATGTTAAATATAAAGTTAACCATTATACATGTCATCAATCTATTACATTAACTCAGGGATCGCGCTGGGCTTCGCCAATGTCGCAAATTGCGATTTTTTTTTCTTGCTGGCGACAAAAAACGGCTGCTGGCGATTTTTCTGGCGCCTAAGTAAGTTCGGAAATTGAATACACATCACCAGTATTGATCAATTGGTCAACAGGTAAGTTATCGTGTGTCGCCACGGATGAGCAGGTAGATAATTGAATAGGTAAACGGTAGATCACAGCAGGTTGAAGAAAAGGATTAACGACTAATTAGAAATTAGGCTCACATATTTTGATAATGCAATAAAGGTGTCAAAACAGTGATCAGGAACAAATTTCTAATGTACGCCTGAATGACTTTAATTGTCCAAGCCAATTTGACAAAGTATCGTGTGTTGATTGCACACATGGCCTCATGTCAGCCAAGGTGTTAAAACAAATAATTGCCGGTAAATCAAAATTATCTCCAGCTTGGGATGAGTTTTTATTCACAAAACAATGAGAGAATAGTAATTTGTACCTTATTAAGTTCCTCAAATAATCACAAGAAAGAAAGTACACATGTAAACTAACCATTCTATTTTTAGAACAATTCAAATGAGGTTATTGAGGGATTTTCAGAAAGCAAACAAAGAAAGGGAAGATAAATAAATCAAAATAAAACTAATTTTATTATTCTTATTAAAAAAAAAAAGAAAATGAAATGAAGTTGTTTTTAGGAACAGAAATATTTTTACCAAACTTTTACCATCAGCTGTCTTTTTTTTAAATGAAATAAATAAACAAACACAATGAGAAGTTTTTATTTGAGAAAATCAAGATAATTTTTATTAAAACATTCTAATAATGTACAGGATTCAATAGAAACCACATGAGTCATGATTGATGAATCTTTATAATGTGCCCTGGGTCTGTCAAACATTGATCTTTTACAATCTCTGTTGGTCATGAACATGTGATGGATTCTACAAAATTTTATCTTTGCTTTCCTAAATAATACTTTTTTCATAGTGCTCATTTAGTGCTTTCAGTGATCTTTATTCTCTAGGTTGAGTATTCATTCATATGGTGCTGGGGTTTTCCGTGTGTATTGTTATGTTTATTGTATTGTTATTATTTAATTTGTATATGGCAATAAACATGATAAATAATTAAATAAATCATGGTATGTTTTATTTAAAAAAAGATATCAAACAAGAAAGGCTCCACCTTCATCATTTATTATCTAAAAAGTCTTTCAATGAGAATAAACCATCCTTCAACATGCACCTGAAAAAAAGACTGAAAACAATATTTTTAACATTTACATCTAAACATACATTACACAAGCATATGACCCCTCAATGAAAACGGTACTGGCTACACTTTATAAAAACTGGTGACTTAATTTCAAATCTGGCGATTTTTCTGGCGACAAAAATTTTGAGGCCAGAGCAGCCCCTGATTAACTTAAATGTTTAGCATTCACAAACTAAAATATTACTTTACATTTCTTCTGAAGGTTTGTTTGCTTTTGATATTTGTTGTGTGTTTTTTTGTGTGTAATTTATTACTCGTTTGCCTTTTCCATTAACAGTATTTGATGAAATTTTTGTTATCTCCCTTTGCCATTTTAAAATTGAAATAACTTTGAGATAGGGTGCACGTGTGTTTCAAACTTTTCAATTGGAAAAATATTTTCTATTATAAGTGTAATTTAAGATTAAGGAGATGCTAGTTAGTGTTAACATCAACCATAAATGCTGTGCAGTAGCGAAATTTCACAGGTCTGAATTTTTTTTTTTCTTATTCAAATTGAAACTTGGTATTATTATTATTATTGAAGGAGATAGCTTTAAAATGTTATATTTCTAACTTTTACATTTCTTAGCAGAAAAGGCTACACAAATCATTAACATATTATTTATTTTTATAAATTATTTTGCCATTTATTTTAGCAGTATACCTTTTGTACTTGATCAAAACTTTGCTCTTTAACAATAATCGACAATATCTGCCTCTTTACACTTAATGTTTCTGCTCTTCCATAAATTTCTACCAAAGTATCAAGTGTCACTGTTTCAGAATCTGGAGCCGTTTCAAGGTGTCGTTCATCTAAGATGGACTTGAGCAAAATTTTCTGATTCACCAGGGCAAATGGTATTCAACATCATCTCCAAACACACTTTAGTTTTTTTAATATACCTTTGTTGCGTTCTCCGACTTGATTCACAAAAAGGTTTGTTGAGCTCCTTTACTGGACTTACACTGCATACTGATAAATATTCATTAAAAGTTCCCAATCGTTCAGTCTGGCATACAGAGGCTTCTGAAGACTGAGTGGATAAGAAGTCTTGACTTTGACTATGGCTGTCAATGGTAAAACAAGGTGAATCAACCAATGTAGTTTCCTATAAAATAAAAAAATAAAATAATCAAGAAAACAGGTGTTTTAACATGATATTATATTTTGTGTTGATAGAAAAACAATTTCATTGTTTGGTTGGTTTTACATGTAAGGCATTTACATTTTTATTTTATGTGGGACCAATTTCAGTCATCATTTTGTGTAAAATGATGCTATTCATAGCAGATGAATATAAATATTACCATTTTTGTATGCATATTTCTTATTTTAAAGGGACTATAAATTTTACAGTTAGTAAAGGAATAAAGTGATCATTTTCATTACACTAAACATACTACCGGTACCTTAATGTTAATTTCATGTTAATACAACACTTTTTGCTCTCTATATATACTGTAGGTGTGTCTGACTCATTTTGTTTCATTAATGATTTATAGTAACATTAGACAACTTTTTTGTCAATTCAATGTCATTGACCTGCTACATATATATAGTCAGTACAATTTGACTGCTCTAAAAGGTAGATTTACCACAGCTGTAGGATAAAAAAAATATTATTATCATAATAACCTTTCTCAATCTCTTGGCAGGCACTTCAACACATGAAGAAGGTGCATCGTCTCTTTTCAGAAAATGACTATCCATGACCTATATATACAAGATTTAGACATATACATGATATATACACATGTAGATTATACATGTATAATGTAATACATGTAATAACTCCTAATAACACTTTCTCTGACATTGATGATTTAGGGATTAGTTTTGAAACTTTTGTATTGAGCCTTGAGTCTTGAGCCGATGCAAGACGGCAAGCAGTGACCTCTGGTCATGTTGAAGACTGCTTGCTGTTTTCCGTTGTGATTATTTGAATTGCTGTTTGTTTATGTTTGTTGTGGTGCATACACATATTCCACATCTCAATATTGTCTATTGATGGCTGTTTTTCATTGTGATTTCTAAATTTCCATTGATTATATGGGTCATGTTGCATACACTTATTCCACATCCCATTATTTCCTATTGTATTGCTCTTACAGTCAATATGGACATTACAAAGTAAAAATTAACAAGAGGCTCCCAGGAGCCTCAGCCAGAATCGCTCACCTGACATATGTGCCTGAAGTAAAGGTTATTAGGCAACAAGAAATCTGTGAGCCCAATCTCCCACTTCCCCAAATTTGACCGAGTCAGTTAAAATTAACATGAAGTACAAATGTATTAACACACATAGAGACATGACAGACCCAAAACCTATATTTGCAGTACAAGTGACCTAATAAAATCATACCACTGTCATGATTGTGATCAGTGGTTGCTGAGAAAACTTTTATAAAAGTTATGCTGCAACAGACAGAGGTAAACCAGTATATCCCCCACTTCTTTGAAGCAGGGACATGATAATTTGTGAAATCAGCCAGATCAATTAAAGTGTTGTGTATTTTTACAGTACCGACCCATTATCCTCTTTTAATTTTCCTTCCTATTTCGGTCGGTTCTGTGGTAAAAAAATTAACACAACTGCCTGAACAACTGAAGATGTGCCTATCGGGACAGGCAGTTCGGCAGATTTCATGTTTTTTGCTTTTGTTTATTTAAAAAAAATTATGATCATGATGATCAGCCGGTCTTTTCCAAGAACTTATGAAAGAACCTACAGTAACATTTTTTAGCTGAATCGGTAGCATGCTGGCTTGTCATCGTGACGATCAGGGTTCGATCCGCGGTGAAGGCGATGTAAAAATTTGTGGTGTTTCTCATGCTCTCTGGTTGCACAGCTAGTATAAAATATATTATTAATATTAATTCATGTAATTACCTGTCCCAAGTGGCAGCACTACTCCAAATTTAACATGTATATTGTGGATGTTTCTATATGTTAGGTGTCTCTCAGATTTACGTTTATCTTGATGCACCACCAAAATAGACGGGATTTCACACTGTTTCCTTCTGCTCCTTTTGCCATTCAGTGCCAAGAAATGGGAAAAATGTGTTCCACATATCACTATATGTGCTCCTATGCTAGGTAGTAAACAACACTCTGTTAAACGTTGACTACATCGTCTTCTTTTTGTTTTGAAATGTCTATTATTTCAGAACATGATATATGGTCTGCATGGTGGTACAAATTGCATTTCATCAATCATGTCAACACTTGGTAAACATGGTAAAGAGGGGTAATAAAATGTAAAGCAACAAAACAGCAAATGAAGTCATTAGGATCTGTCTATAACTTAAATTGTGCCTTGTATTATTTATGGAGATAGATGATATGTGGTCTATAATATATGGTTCGTTGGTGGTAAAAATTACATGTCATGTCAATTTGTAAAACGGGGTTATAAAATGGAGGGGAACAAAACGGAGTATGTGATCATGAGGATATGTCTAAAACTAAAATTGTCCCTTGTATTCTTTAGTTTTATCAATTATTTGATAAAATTATTCAAAAATAGATAGTTTGATATATTGGATGAGTTTTGTATGTTTAATAATATTTAAGACATATAAAGGACCCACAGAACTTCTTACTTTTTCAAATTCTGAATTGAAAAAAAAAACAGTCCCCTTACTGTAATTTGTATTGCCTGTTTTTATGATGTTTAAAGAATTATTAATTTGTTTTATTAAAAATACCAAAGAATGGTTTAGTTTTTAACATTTTATTACATACATTTATCAAATACAAAAAAAAAATGGCATTCGAATCCATGTAGAAATATTTTTATCGTTTGTAAACAGCAGTGAACCATCATGTTTTAGGCCCTTAGCAACCATCTTAGTAACGATGTTCCCAAAAGTTTTATTTCATAAAAACAATCTACAATGTTGACATTTGATCGCATGCACAACAAATAGTCTTGGCATGGATGCAGTAGTCTTTACTGTGTCATCAAAATACACCAAATTTACATAGTGGGTAATTCTCAATACTCTCCCCCTTTTGTGTTGCCTTGTGATGTAATGTCCTTTTAAGTTGATATTTTATATTTTTCATAAATTCATTAGAAATTAGTTATTTTTCAACATAACATGCATTTTATCATATATATATATCTATTTTATATTTATTTGTGTATTCAAAACTTGGTTAAATCTAAATGGAAAAAATTATCTATTTGTGGCGGGAAAAATAATCCTCCTTGTTTCCATAGCAACGGTTCGACAAATCCAACCAATGAGTTTTTTTTTTAATGTTCTCTTACTATATTAATGCTCTGATATAAATTTCATCTAAATCAGAAACCATGCGTGGCACGCCATGTTAAACTTACAGAGAATGACTATTTAAAATGTGTATTTCCAATCACCTGACTCAATTTTAATATGACGGTTTTAATCAGATGGTGCAGAGGCAGATTCAGGAAAGGTTTCGTAGTTGGAATAACCTTCCTTCCTTTTGGGTTATAAAAAAGTAGCGCGGATTTTCGGCACCAAGCCCAAAATTGCTATATCATGCCAAAACATCCCTATTTCATGTAGCGACAGCTTACTTTAATACTCGTCCTGTGCCATAAGTCGTCCAGCTCATGACACACCACCGCCATAATACGTCGTTTTCACAATCCATGAACTTTACTTTCTGTATCTTTACATCCTTGATTGGACAACCACGAATAGACGTGTAGAACAAAACCCATCACCACTTAAATTATTGAATTTATTTACACTGTCCTATCCATATTTGTATCTCAGAATAAATAATTGTAGTTGTAGTTCATGCATTTAGTTGATCATCATTTCCCTTTGTACACCTTATAACCGTTTGGCTAGTATATCGGGCATATTTACACGGACACATGCTTTGTGTTGTAAAATCAGATAAAAGGCTAAAATTTAAAACTTATCCCGTTTTTTTTAAATTCTAACGGATCTAAGAAAAACAATATCTTAAAAGTCATTCGGTATCTTAATGATTATCACCAGATATTAAAAAGCTCACAATAAGATAGTGTCTATACTAAAAATTAAAAGCTTATCACTGACGATCAGGCATTATGGCACAAGTATTGTTCATATAAAATTCATGTACAACAGTACAGCTTTAAAATCTAAAATGTCATAAAAGTCACAATACACACTTTCACTCATTGATTAAAATATCACAGTTTGTCTTGGTTACTTATAATCCACGCACTTATATAGTTCTGATGGTCTTCATGTCATTTGCTTTTCGAGCAGTTTATAGTTAGTTTTAGGCCCGTAAAATCATTATATTGATATGATATGCGTTATCAGCAGACCGACTGGTGCGGATATGTCCTATCTGGAGGCCGAAACTGCGCACCTAATCACGTGACATTCGAAGAATTTAGGGCATTTTTTAGTTTCAAAGCGCGATAATTTCAAAAGATGGGACGCCCAAAAAAGGAAAACGCAAAGAGAAAAATCTGTTGTGTGGTACCAGGTTGCAAAGCAGACACACGGAAAGACGTGGAAAAGCATAAATTCATGGAAGGTATTGAATTTTATCCATTTCCAACACAGTTAAGGGACAGAGTTTTGAGGAAAAAGTGGATCACCATGATTCAGAGACCAGCTGATTATGACCCGAAGCCGTGGCACAGGGTGTGTATAGCAGACACTTTGTTGGAGGTAAAATGACACCTGAAAACAATGTACCAGAACTTTTTCCTAAAAACAATTTTAAGCAGCCCTTTAAGGAAAGATCGAGTACTATTAATGTTCAGAAAAAGAGAGAAATTCTAACCCCCGTGAGAAGGCTTGGAGTCCACAAAGAAAAGCAAGCTGCAACAGATTCTTTAGCCTTTGAAGGTCAGTAGCAAATATTTAAAACCCTGCCTTTAAATACACAATGGAAGTAATAAATTCATTTATAAGTAACCTTCAAAACTATGATGGGATACATATTTTATTCATGAGATGATATGAGACATTTTAACATTAAGCTTAAATTACTGGCATATGTCAATATGGGATATTTTTGTCCTGACCCTACATGTATAGATCTTTCTTCTAGAAATACTTTTTAAATAATTATCTAAATCTGATTTTCATGAATGCCTAGTCATTCAATGATTTTTTTAAATTTATTTACATGGACTTAATGTGCTATTTATTTGTTAGCAGATAGAGTGGACCCTCCTGTGCTCCAACCTGAACCAAGTCCAGGGGATGTACCTGCTGGATTAATCTTTAAGTTAAGAGATGGAGATTATGTGGGAACAGTCCCAGGAGCAGTCAAGGAAGTCACTGTTAAATCGACTGAAGGTACATACCTGTAATGTCATTATCTGTAGGCTTTTCATATTTTTTTCTAACATTTTAATCTCCATCACAAACAATTTTTTTTATTTATTTACTTTTAGTTCAAATCACAAACTTTGGACTTATTGGTATGCTTTTTTGTCCATTTGTAAGATAAATTTCTCATGAACAATATACAAAAATGTATACATGGCAATAAAGGTCTACATTTTTGCTTGATTTACTTGCATATAAACATGGAATTACAGTTAACCATCCTTAATACCACCAAAAGAGAGGGAATGTCTATGTCAGTGTTCAGTCATAGAAAGTCTCTTGGTGTACTGTATATGAATACATGCTACAATACTTCCATATCAAGTTATATTCATTGTACTCAATTTTTTTTTCAGTACTTTCAGAATCAGGTGTTTTTAATGAACATTCTTACTTTAATTATGGAAATAAAACTCAGCCTTTGCAAAACATGAGCGACAAAGGAATACAAACAGATATTGATAAAGAATTTGTTGATGAATTAGAACAGAAAATTAAAAACGTGACAGATAAACTAAAAGATGAGGATTCGCTTATGAGAACAATTTTTATTTCCAAAGTAAAGCGGAATGATAAAAGCGTAAACTTTTATACTGGTGTACCTAGTTTGCATATGTTGGATGGACTTTTTCAAATATTTGATAATTACGAAAAAAATTTAAAGTACTGGAGAGGTTCAGAAAGCATTGATGTAAAACAATATGAGCTAAATGAAAATTTGAAACCTGGTCCAAAAAGGAAACTTACAAGATATGAAGAGTATATTTTGACACTTGTTCGATTGCGACAGGCCATACCAGAAAGAATGTTAGCAGATCTTTTTGGTATATCTGTTTCTAGTGTATCCAAAATTTTCACAACATGGGTGAATTACATGAGTACTATTCTTAAAAACCTAATTATATGGCCTAAGAAGGAATTAGTGAAGAAACACATGCCTAAAGCATTTAAAAAGAGTTTTCCTAACACAAGAGCAATCATAGACTGCACGGAGATTTATATTGAGCGTCCAAGAAATCCAACAACTCAGAGTAAGACTTATAGCAATTATAAGTCACATAACACCTATAAATCTTTAGTAAGCATATCACCAAATGGATGTTTTAATTTCATTTCTAAGCTTTATGGTGGTAATACATCAGACCGCTATATTACTGAACATTCAGGATTTTTAGATTTAGTTTCGAAAGGCGATGAAATAATGGCGGACAGGGGGTTTCTTATTCGTGACCTCTTACTGGAGAGAAAAGCATATCTGAACATTCCTCCCTTTACAAGGAAGTGTGGTTATGGGAAAGGAAGACATTTATCAGCATCTGACATAAGAAAAACTAGAAAAATCGCAAACGTTAGAATTTATGTGGAACAGGCCATCCAGAGATTGAAACAGTTTAAAATGCTTTCTCAAATTTTACGATGGACACAACGGGCTCTCGCAAATCCAATGATGATAATAGCTGCCTTCTTATGCAATTTAAAGAAACCATTGGTGAAAAAATAAAATAAAACATGTTGTTGTCTTCAAGCCAAATGTTGTTCAGAAAAAAGATCGATGAAAAAATGTATGCTTTTTGCAATATTTGCAAACTGGCTCCATATACATGTATACCAATATGATTATGTTTTTCAAAAAGTTTTGACAGACAAATTTTACCAATAAATTTCTTATATTTTTTGTCATTGAATTGTAAATATAAATTCAAAATTTAAAATTACAATGACAACAAAGTTCCAGACAACAAATTTTGCTACGCCTGACACTTGTTTCGTCTATTCAAGACTCATCAGAGACACTCAGCCAAAAAAAAAAAAAAAAAAAAAACTACGTCGCTGCAGACCTATATATAGGTATAGTCACGACGTTAAACTCCCCAGTCAGACTCAGCCAAAAAATTGAAAAAGCAAAAAAAATTATGATTATGAAGAAAATAGAAAAATAAAACAAAATATTCTGAACTTGGCAACCAAATTATAACTACATGTAATGTGATCAACCTACAATGTATGTCTGGGGTAGGAAGAACCTTAGGGTTTAGTCAATTTTGAAATTTAAACGGATAATTTAAAGCTTGATGTGTTCTCCAACACAAAAGTGTTGGTGCCCAAGTGGGCTAACCTCAGGGTATTAAAACTCATACAGGTTTCTTTTCATGTACAATGTACTGCACATGGTCAATATCCTCTGTGCTGGATTTGACTTTCTTGTTCGAACATTTTGGTCTTGAGTACTTTTAACTATGGGATCCATATCTTGTGTAATCTGAATCTCAAAAATGAAACACTAGATCTTTCTGAAATTTCACCCAGTGATTTATTGAAGATGGGCAACTCCCCTTTTGGAACCAGTCCAATTTTTTGTTTAAAAATAAGCCTTAGGGCACAAAGGAGCCAAGAAAGCAATTTTTTCCTTTTTCTTGAACACTGGATGAAGATCAGTTTTCCAATACCATTATTCACACCTCTATTAAAAGTCTTTAAAACACTACAAAATTGTTAGCTAGAAAATAAAGAAAATATGATACAGTAAATTAAAAGTACAGGTATGCTAATCTAAAAATTTATTTATGACAGTTTCAAAGAAGAGTTTACAAGAATCAACAATTTCATGATACAGTTCAACATCAAAATCAATAGTTTCTACAGATATCCCTTTCCGTGTAAAAAAGACCAAGTCACATTGATTCCTGTTACACACTCCCATTTGCGTCTGCATCTGATGATACCAAGATGATGTTCTTTTCACTTTAACCGCACCATTTTCATTGTAAACATGATATGTATTTAAGTCAGCAACCTCTATTGGTTTCAAATGTTGGTACTTTGATGAGCATTTGATTTCAAGAAGCCTTTCCCCACAGCACTTGCATTTAACGATTCCATCTGGGCTTGCACCTAAGAAAGGATAGTCTTTAGATACAAACAAACCACATTCTCTTACTTTTTTTGAAAATATTGACTTCTAGCAACTTGCTCCATTTGAATTCCGAAGTCAGTATGTGGAGTATGGAATGATATGTTTGTTCCAAAAAAGTCTTTCACTAGATAGTGATCTTTAGTAAGATTATCTAAATTACAATGCATTACCCTATAAACACCTGAGGCAGTCACACGATAATTCCTATGTTTTTTCCATTGTGTATTTTCTGACTGACCCACTGTGTTTTTTTCAATATTGGAGACATGTTCATCATCATAACTTTCTTTGATTATGTTCATAGTGTCCTGGTTATTCAGATTTAAAGCCTTGGCCTCCTTAACAATGTCTTCGAAATACTTCAGTTCCTCTTCTTCTTCACTTGAGGATTCATCAGATGGAGGATCCACAGTATGTAAAAATCCTGCTGAAGTCCCTTTACAAAGATTATATACCTGAAAAATAAAACTCATAATAATTCAGCAACTGTAAATGAATCAAAGACCTTGTAAAGTATGCATATTATTTTAAATTCATGTAATGTAAGGGTATGCTACATGTAGGTTACAAATTATTATTATAAACAAAAAACACATTCTTTCTTCAAGTACATGTATACACCATAATATGGTACAATATGATAAAGTTATACACAAAATATCAGACCTCTGCATCATGAACATGTAGTTGCTGAGAAAACTGTGACGGAAATGTTGAATATATGTACAATGTACACCATGACAGTGATGTGTAGAAAATTATAAGTATTTGGTAAACAGGAAGTAGTTGACGTAGGAGCATGAAATTGGTATACACCATATGGTACTATAGGAGAAAGCTATATGCAAAATATCAGACCTAAGCATCATGTAGTTGCTGAGAAAACTTAGACGGAAATTATGTTATGGACGGACAAGGATAAAACAGTATACCCCCTCTTCTTCGAAGCGGGGGTATAATAATTCCTAGATTCTAATCCAGGTTTTTGTAAAAATAAGGACAGGGTGGCAAATTTCAATTTCTTATAATTTTTTCTTTAAATGCGGTCATTTTAAAAGCAAAAGGGAGAAAAAATGCCACAAAATCAAAATAATTTTCTTTTGAGGTGGGTGGAAAAATTGGGTCAAGTTTAGGATTTTCTTTTATTAATTATTGGCCTAATTATTTTAAATAATTACCTGTATTTCAAGTTCTCTTTTACTTAAATGACTGTCTTTCTGTCGTACTGGTGTGAAAGTATGTTTCAGGTCTGTTCTTTTAGAGTAGTACTTAAGTTCATCTATCTGTACAGGCCTTGATTCAGCCCTGGCTTTATCCCATGAACATTGAGCATCAGTTCCAACCTGGGTGTGCCTGTCCACATGTCTTTGGCAGAAAGAATTCAAAGAAAAGAGTAAGGCAACAACATGCTTGCAGCTACCGTCATCCCTGAAAAAAAAGATATGAAAACAAATATATACTTTTATTACATAGATGCATATGAAATACCGATTTTTCCCAGTGAAATAAAATCTGGTAAATTCACAATGTGAAATAACAAAAATGTATTCATTCTTGCGTCCTTTCCGGTCAAACTCAATTATGACGTCGTGAATCGTATTGCGTTGTCGGCATGACTCCTGTGGTCTAAATTCATACGCCATTCAAATAAATTTATTAAAAACTATTTATAAATCTGTGTGCGTTCACCGACTCGTGATCATATTTTGGTTATTCACTCGACCCAATTAATTATCCTATAAAGATTAACTGATCATTATACAATGTATATAATAACAGAATAGTCTGCAGCACAATGAAACCTTTATTCTACCAGGGTTGGCTAAGTATTGACCGCCCGGGTTTTCCCACCCGGGAAAACCCGGGTTTTCCCGGGCTGGGTAATACCCTTAAAATCATCAAAGTGGGCAATACTGGGTAATAAGAATTTATTCATGAAAAAAATCCTATTTAATAGTATTATATGCTTCAAAATTTTTTCTCATCTACAAAATTCATAAATTATTTGTATTTGACATTACTTTTCATGCATTACTTTCAATAATTTGTATATTTGCACTACTTTTTTGCTATAATTTTTTTCACTGTCATAACAATTTTGACAATCATGACAATACATGTTGTTTAATCTATGCTAATTATTTATGAAACCCCAGGCTATAAAACAAAACAAAATTGTGAAACCATATATGAAAAGATTAAATAAGGATTAGTAATCAAAACATCATAATTTTGTCTAATTGTTAATAGGTAGGGCTTGTGTACATGTATTTATAAGAATGAGACATACATGCATTAAAAAAACCATTGAACTTGTATGAGGCCATATCAGGTTATTTATAGATCATTTTGCATTTCTATACATGGAAAATTTATCACATATACTACATGTATATCTTTTTGATTAAATTTTAATCTTTCACTCTCTAAATCTGTTTTTAATAGTTTTTTCGTTTAGATTTTACTAAAAAGTGTACATACACATCTTAATACCAGTGTTCTCCCTTGAAATTTTTAATAGCACTGTGGTAATCAGTAAAAACATGGTTTTCTGAAAATTATAGCACTGTGGTCCTAACACATTCTATTATAAATCTTTACAAGATAGCACTGTGGTAAAAAATATAGCACAGTGGTACCACAGTGCTATATGGACCTAGGGAGAACACTGAATACTAATTGTTATGCAGGTATTTGAGGATATTTTAATAAGAAAAAACTTATTACCCAGTAATGCCCATTATTGCCCAATAAAACCCAGTAAAACCCAGTAAAACCCGGGTTTTCCCAGTATTTCCCGCTGGGCTGGGAAATACTCTTAAAACCCGGGTTTTTGCCAACCCTGTATTCTACTGTAAGTTATGAAATACTGTATGTTAATAGTGTCTTAATATACAAATGTACATGACTGGCTCTGATACAAAAGAACTAGTAATATAAACACACCTAAAGTTATCATGTTAAAACAAGTACATTTGTACATGTACAAAACTAATATACAAATGTATAAATACATGTACATATTTAACAAGCAGGCCTGTCAAGTCTCATGCAATTGCCGTGAGACTCACGCATTTTTGGACCAAAGCGGCGGCATATTCCTTGCTGCCTTTGATCTTTGTCGTTTTATACCAGATCTCACGCATTTTCATTTTGAAAACTTGACAGCCCTGAACAAGGGGGTATCCATGCACACAGTTCTATACATTTAAGTGCATTTTTCATTTCATTAGATGTACAAAGTATTGTTGTTTTGTTTTTGTTCTGATCAATTTACGGTGCTGTGTATATGTTAATTGTGAACTTAAAAATCTACGAAGTTTCAACAATGTTTTACGTACGCAACACACTTGCAACCACTGGATTTGATACAGCCAGTCGAGTCCACAAGTGTCCATGTCATGTAAGGATTGTCAGCCTGTTTTGTCTCTGGAACACATTTTCCTGTGATGTAGAAATGGTCACATATTGTTTTGCAAAACTGTACATCAGTTATATGATTTTCTGTAAATAAGTGGTAGCCATTGTCCTGTTTGTATCTTCTAAGTCTATCAACTGTCCACTCACACACATTTAGCAAATAAATCATAATGTCCCCTATATCAATGTCCGGGATTTCCTTTAAATTAGTTTCCGAAGCCTCAATGGTAGTTATGTCCGGGACTATTTCCTCTGATCCATCTTTCAAACTTATTTTCCTTCTTTCATAGCACAAATCCTGGTAGTCATCCTTTTCTAGAACATCTAGATTCAGTTCGTGAGCATACTTTGCTAATTCGATCAATTTCCTCTTATTATGCCTCGATGTTTACACCAAACGCGACTGTAAATATTGTCGAAGTTGTTGTACATTCCACAGATCAAATCGTTCGGCCATTTTGTGTAAAAATGCCCTAAATAACGACCACGTGATACGAAAATCACGTGATAAGATGCGACTAACTACCTATCGTGAAAATGACGTATTAGCTACACAAGTTACAGTTGAACCAAAGCCAGGAACCTCTCCCACTACGCGTATGGTCTTCGGCAGACGCACATGGGCAAATCATTTCAAAATATAATAGTATCACCTATAATCTTAGGTATAATTAAATTTCATAAGCCACAGTTAATGAATAACCCATTTGAGTACGTAGCTGCGAGGTTAAACAAAACTCGCGAACTTGATGACATGTGTTTTTTTTTTCTCGGGCATTTATTTTTTTTTAGATAGTTTAAAAGCCGCGAAAATAAAATATCGTAAATAGGATATATTAAGAATATGCCTCCATACAAATAATCACGAAAATTGAAGTCTGCGAAAAAATACATTCCATATTGTTTGAAATCACGAAATTAGGCTCCCGCAAAAAAAAACCCCAACTCATACAGTATATATTTCGAATCTGGGCTTTCGTAGTATTGAAATAAATATTTCAAAATCCCACACGAACTACTGTATTAAATTTGCTTTAGTTACTTTAAATTACAGTGATAAACTATTGTATTCAAATTTCATGTCTATGACACACAATTATTACTCTCTATGCCGAATTAATTATAGAGTCATACTTCTTAAGGCACAATAAAAACTAACTACATATTAAATTGGATAAACGGCCACAGTTGAGCAAGGCTGTCGACATCTGACAAGAAAAACAGAATACCAAAATATTACGGGCAAATCTGTACACCTTTGGTATCAAAGGATGCTAAATTCCTCTTGTTAAAACAACCACCAAGAGAGAACAAGGGTCCCGACTCCCAATATGACAGGTCATATCCCAGAACCCCCTGATACTTTATAACCAGGGGAGAACAGCAAATTTAAGGCAATTGTAACAAATGGCAAAATTTAAGCAATTATTTAAGCAAACTAGGAAAGCCCAGACTGGTATCAGTTTAGAACCGACTACTCATGGCAACATGAGATAGTCTTAACCTGCAAACTTCCAGCGGTATCGCCGAAAAGTAATCCATGATATGATCCGACGTAGAATAGCGGGAACGATCGGGGCCCCTTATCTTGCCAGAACCCGCCAGCCTAAGCTGTGACAAAATTTTATTATTAGAAATATTATTAACATTATAAATTCTAAGTTCATAGTTGTATTTTCACTGATCAAAGGTCCAATATGGTGTCATTTTTCTCTGGAATGTCCTTTCCATATGGCAATAATGTAACTGCTTCCATATAATATGACAAAGGTACAGCAACTATAACGTACTTGTCTGAAGTTCATCGCAGTAGAGAATCTCGCTTCCAACTTTCAAGGCAACTGAAAAATTAATACAACAGCAGCAGAAAATATTCTTACATCAACAAATTATATATAAGGGAGAATGTAGGGGAGGTGGGTGGGATTTTTGTTGGAGCAACTTTTTAACGAAGTGACCTTACGATACAAGTTTTTGAATGAATGAACTGAGACGTCACAAATAATCAATAAAACCAGATTGAACTGGAAAATTCTTAGAACGGAGTAAACGATATTATCGCACAAACCATTTATTCCCTATAATTAAATTGGTTTATCAGATTAATTGATAAACCCTATTAATTATAGAGTCATACTTCTTAAGGCACAATAAAAACTAACTACATATTAAATTGGATAAACGGCCACAGTTGAGCAAGGCTGTCGACATCTGACAAGAAAAACAGAATACCAAAATATTACGGGCAAATCTGTACACCTTTGGTATCAAAGGATGCTAAATTCCTCTTGTTAAAACAACCACCAAGAGAGAACAAGGGTCCCGACTCCCAATATGACGGGTCATATCCCAGAACCCCCTGATACTTTATAACCAGGGGAGAACAGCAAATTTAAGGCAATTGTAACAAATGGCAAAATTTAAGCAATTATTTAAGCAAACTAGGAAAGCCCAGACTGGTATCAGTTTAGAACCGACTACTCATGGCAACATGATGAGATAGTCTTAACCTGCAAACTTCCAGCGGTATCGCCGAAAAGTAATCCATGATATGATCCGACGTAGAATAGCGGGAACGATCGGGGCCCCTTATCTTGCCAGAACCCGCCATAAGAGTGGGTCTATACACACTCTCTAACCCCCCCCCCCCCGCGGTAGGAAATGGCAGTCGTGTCAAAATATTCACAACTTACTAGGGAAAAAAATATCGAGAATTTCAATGATTCTTAAGCACATTGCTGTTTATTAAGCGTAATCTCCCCTACAATCTGTTTATATAGCTAAGATCTGAAGATGTCTTGTAACTGGAAAACTGCACATTTGAAATTTAAATCAAGACCTTGCAACAACTAAAATCTGTCTTATAATTAGGGTAATTAAAAGCAATCTACACATTGTCAACTTTAATGAGTGCGCTTTCTAGCGAAAACTATTAAGAGTTTCAAATAAATAAACAACCTTTAACGCAAACATACAGCATGATAATTACCATTACCTGTATGTACTACTATATCCAATTATACTCTAGATACAAATTGACGCTGGGTGTGCTTCGTTGCATTTTTGACATTTGTGCAAAAACTTACAACTATTGCCATATGTGCAACGTAGACCGCAGTTGTACATTCTACAGTAGTATTTTTGTTTTGGGTTTGCTGATGTGTTCCACTTTTGTGGTATCTGATTTGACGGATTATATTCCTGATTTTGAAAGCCTTCACTCGATTGACCTTGACTTTGACCGAACCAGGTTTTATTAGTTAGTATTTGGGGTTGTTACGCACACCATCCACAATTCCATATCAATACCTGCCCATGAAGAGGATGAACAACGGGCTTTACGCATACGAAACTGTTCATCATACACAACCCAACCCCCAGAGCAACCCCTGGATGCAGCAAATCTGACCGTATGCAGATATTTGAAAAATTCCAATCCCCTTTCCGGCCATTTTTCTAACATTACACTTACATATATCATGAAAGCTGATGTCCATGTATCAATGTTTGTGATTGAATTATGTTATTTAGGAAGAACTGAAATGACACCCCCTATTATAGCAAGTTCACCATTAACATGCATCTAAACCATTAGACATACTTTGATTTGATTTGAAAAGTAAGCTTAAATCAACAAACTCCCCATTCCAGATTTTGTCTTTGAGCTTAATAGGAACATTTGATGAAACACTCTCACCAGATTTAGAATAGGATGTCACAAACTTGAAATAGAGAGAGGTCGATATTTTAATATAGATGAGGATAAAAGAGTCGGGGTTGAGGATGAATTACACTTTCTTCTTGATTGTAAAACTCCGTCAAATAAAAGAGACCCAATACTTAATCTTATCTTATCTAAAATTCCAAATCTAAAAGATCTAAGCAACCAAGCATTATTTATATGGCTTTTGAGTAATGAAAATAAAAATTGTTTAGTTCAAACTTGTCAACTAATAAATACTCGAAACACTGTTAGAAATAATTCAATAGGTTAAGTGTTGTATTCAATTATATATTATATAGGTTTTAAGTGTTGTATTCAATTATATATTTTTAATATACAATTAACTTTTAATTTAACTATACTAAAACCATCTGGGGCTCTCCAAGCTGGAAACAAATCATGTATTAAAATATATATGCATATAAACCGGAATATAAATATAAATAATTAGTAATATACATATATCTATATCTTCATTCTTATATTATGTGGGTACTTTTGTTAGCAATCATAAATGTCTCCTTTTAGTCTTTTAATCAAAAATATCACATCAATCATATATCTATTGTTTTTCTTTTGTGTTATTTGCTTTTTTATTTTGTAATTATTACTTGATTTAATCAGCTCTATGTAGGGCGCATTTAATTTGCAAAATAAAACTTTGTTTGGTTTGTTTGTTTGTTGATGAAATGGGATCAAAAACACTAACCATAAAATCCGGAGACTTTTCACCTTGCAAAATTAAGCTATTAGTATCATTTACACGTATAAACCTACCCTGAGTTTGCCCCTGGTTTGAACTGTTCAAAGTATAACAGCTAGAGCTACCCGGGACCACATTTGTCTGCTCATTCCTCCTTATCATGGGGTCATCGGTGACTGGCTGGAGATTATTAGGCATCTGCTGGTCTTGTGAAGCACTTACAGTAGATGAAGGTCTTGGAAAATGAACTACTCGAGGGCGTTGGACTTGACGCTGATCTGCTTCAGACGCGATGTTTATGACAGGGCCACGTGCCATTGAAATATTTGCTGTTCGGTGATGATTTTGCGTTGGGCCGACGATATTTTCGGAGCTTTCAATGTCAATCCTTTGACCTGGCACTCTTGAGGGTGTATTAGAATTGTCCTCAGCATGTATTAGCTGAATGTTAGTTCCGTGAACATGATTTGCCGACCTTGTGTTTGTCCTGTTTGAAGTTCTGGCTTTCTTTGGGTCTTTATCTGACTTCTTGATCTGCTGGAACTTATTTGGAGACAGTCTCTTTCTATTTTGAGGCTTCATGGTAATTTCGATGACGGATGGTCCAGATGTTGAAACGATTTTTTCAATTTTTGTTGGAGCAACTTTTTAACGAAGTGACCTTGCGATACAAGTTTTTGAATGAATGAACTGAGACGTCACAAATAATCAATAAAACCAGATTGAACTGGAAAATTCTTAGAACGGAGTAAACGAAATTATCGCACAAACCATTTATTCCCTATAATTAAATTGGTTTATCAGATTAATTGATAAACCCTATTAATTTCTCAGGTTCTTATAAAACTTGATATACACAAAGATATACAAGATGTTTTCGAAAACATAACTTTCCATTAAGAAATCTAATAGTTAGAGAGCCAGTGGTGTAATTGTTAACGCGTCGAGCGTCAAGCATTAAAGTCCGTTGTTCAATTCTGGTCAAGGGTAAACAATTTTAGAATATCTCTTTACACCATTAAATTTGCGAGAAGTCTTGAGTACTGATGCAACTCGTAAGAGATGAAAACAGTTGTACAATACCCAAGGCACGTAAAATGCCTCTCTGTCGAGTTAAGTTTTGTAAAAAAACGTTTTGTGCCACCCACTGCCTGATTCTAACGTAGTGAGTTACTTTTTTTCCCAACACGGTGCACCACTATGGTTTGCGGTCAGGTTTTCCGCATTATCGCCTGACGACCCCGCATCTCTCGATGTCAGGGATGCCCGATTCAACCACCTGGGGCACACATCCCAGTTGCTTTGTGGGAAAAGCGGCCTGACCCGATGTCAGGTTTCTGAGCGCTCTTTAGTGGACTTTAACCGACAAGTTAGCGCTGCTGCGGGCCTATTCGCCACCCGGAACCCTCACGGGTTGATTCGAACGTAGAATACCACTTAAAACAGTGAGTGATTAGGTATGCATATAACATTTGCGCACGGAAACCCATTCATACCAACATCACTGTCGACAAGTGGATTATCGTAACTGCTATTACGACGATCCCAATATGGCGACGGGAAACCCCCGTAACATCAACATTCCCTTTTTATTCATTAAATACACAATGACACATGGTCATACTTGGCCACTGCAAAGGTCTTTTGGCTAGCGATATACTATTAATATGATTTGAATGAATATACATCCGTTCGGGAGAAATCCACAACAGTAAAATGTGGCAAGATCGTCGTAACTCGAATATTTTTTCAAAGAAAGATTATCCCAACTCGGGTTACTGATTACCGTAACTTTGCTATATCGTTCGTAAAAAGAAAACAATTCCATAAAGTTAGGCATTGATTATTTTGATTAGCATGTCAGAGATAGAGATCGGGCATCAAAATCGCGACCGAAAGTCTTATTCTCATGCTTGTTGGGTGTTGTTTAATATATGGAAGTAAAGCTACGGCGTTGTATTCTTCACGGGGTATTGCCGGCTATGGTTCAAGCAGGAAATCTTAAGACAGTAAAATTAATTACAGTGATTTTTAACAACGAAAGTAACAATGGGAAAACTGTTTTCTACAACTTTCTCATATCTCAATATCATGAATCATAAATTTATTGAGCCGCCTTAAGATTTCTCGCGCACGTTAACCATAGCCTGGTTCGCAGATTCCACATAGTGGACACTTCTATGATGAGTAGCCAGACCTGGGGTAATTAAAAATGTAATTGTAATTAGCTGTAATTAATTACATGTTTTTCATGTAATTGAATGTAATGTGTAATTGATGAAAATCTGAATTACTTGTAATTGAAAGTAATGCATTACTTTGCATATTTTGCCTGTAATGCCAAATTACATTTCAATTACATATCATAATGCTTATTCTAAATATTTGCCAAAAAAAAAGAAGTTTGACACTAGATCTTAGAGGATTATCATGACTTTAGAAACATGATATTTTTTCCTTGATCATGTTTTTCAAAACACAAAATGTTCACATGTAAATGAAATGATCTTTTGGGTAATAAACATAAAATATTTGTTCATTATGCATGTTATGTAAAAGATATGATTAAATTTGATTCTTTAAAGAAATTGAAATGTTATGAAATAAGTGTTTAAAGTGAATCAATATTTTCCATTTTAACAAACAGCTGTCCAATTTACCCCCAAGCCATTTATCAACTAAAACAACATTTTACCTTTGAAGCCCTGTGCACAAATTTAGATAATTAGACATAAATCTTTAATCAGCAATCATTGCAATAAAAACAAACTGACATCTTTTGTCCAGCAAATTTCAATCATGGCTTCAAAAAGATAGAAAAAAACTCTTTTGGATGTGTCTTCTAAGTTCTTAATCATTTGTGTCAAAACAAAGTAAAGGGTTTCAAGCTAAATAATTTAGAATTTAACACAATTAGAAAATTTTAAAAAAATGAATCTTAGAAGAAAAAGAGAATGTAAATTTATAAAACAAAAACTAAAATGTTACTTCTTTACCTCTGGAAAGAAATTGTAAACTATATTTCAGTCACCATTTAATGCATGTACATGTGTAAAAGCATGTATATTTTTAAACTGCCTAGATGGATCCTAATTTTCTAAATTTTTGGGGAGTAAGATATGAATAAAGAAGTACAAAATGGTTGCATGTATATATAGAGTAATATTTAAATGTATTTAAGATTCTAGTATCAAATATAACATTATGTGCGACCTGTAATTGTAAGCTTCAATGATATCCATATCATAACAAGGTATAATTGAAACTGGATGCAGTTTCGAATGTCTCCCAAACGAAGTCCCATTAATCACATGGGAAAAATTTGTGAGGGTGCTTACCTATAAAAACAAGTTTTACAGAAGTCTAAAGGGTAAGCAAAATCCTGCAAATGCCTTTAAATGCATTTTTAGAACCTCATGGAAAAAAATTGGTAGGGGTTCCCCTGTAAATCAATTTTTTACAGAAGTCCCACGAGTAAGCAAAATCCTGGAAATGCCTTTAAATGCATTTTTAGAAAACCATGGAAAAAATTTGGGCAGGGATTCCCCTTATAACTCAAGTTATTTAGTATTCTATCATTTGAGGGGTGGGGCATGACCCCCCCCTCAGACGCCCCTATGGTACCAAATAATTCATCTAATCATTAAGTGTAATAATATATGTGGTCATAGGGTGGGGATCTAAATTGTTTTCAGAATATTTAGTATTTTTTTTCATTTGAGGGGGGTGGGGCATGACCCTCCTCTGAC
The DNA here is from genome assembly GCA_963971305.1 of Arcuatula senhousia. NCBI lineage: Eukaryota > Metazoa > Mollusca > Bivalvia > Mytilida > Mytilidae > Arcuatula > Arcuatula senhousia. Next base: position 46,485,335 of record OZ020306.1, read on the forward strand.
CCCCTATGGTACCAAATGATTTGTCTTAGCATAAGGAGTAATAATATGTATGGTTATAGGGTGGGGATCTCAATGGTTTTCAGAATATTTAGTATTTTGTCATTTGAGGGGGGTGGGGCATGACCCCCCCCCTTAGACCCTCTATGGTACCAAATGATTTGTCTTATCATAAGGATTAATAATATATATGGTTATAGGGTGGGGATCTCAATGGTTTTCAGAATATTTAGTATTTTGTCATTTGAGGGGGTGGGGCATGACCCCCCCCCTCAGACCCCCCATGGTACCAAATGATTTGTCTTATCATAAGGAGTAATAATATATGTGGTTATAGGGTGGGGATCTCAATGGTTTTCAGAATATTTAGTATTTTGTCATTTGAGGGGGTGGGGCATGACCCCCCCTCAGACCCCCCATGGTACCAAATGATTTGTCTTATCATAAGGAGTAATAATATATGTGGTTATAGGGTGGGGATCTCAATGGTTTTCAGAATATTTAGAATTTTGTCATTTGAGGGGGTGGAGCATGACCCTCCCCCTTAAGACAATGAAGCGGAGGGTATTACATAATACCTCACCACTAAATGTGGCCAGGTACGAAAATTAAAATAAATGAGGTAACACACTATTTCCAAGTTTAAGATCACACATTATCAAGTTATATCACTTTTCCCATGGACTTCTATAGTAAAATTTTGCAAAACCACACCCCCTATTGAGACCCCAAAAATATATGTTCCCTCCAACATATTGAAATTTTTTTTTCGGGAGGATCATCTAGGAGTATGGGCCTATCAAGTCATATGATATCAAATGATTTGTCTTATCATAAGGAGTAATAATATATGTGGTTCCCTCCAACATATTGAAATTTTTTTTTCGGGAGGATCATCTAGGAGTATGGGCCTATCAAGTCATATGATATCAAATGATTTGTCTTATCATAAGGAGTAATAATATATGTGGTTATAGGGTGGCCAGGTACGAAAATTAAAATAAATGAGGTAACACACTATTTCCAAGTTTAAGATCACACATTATCAAGTTATATCACTTTTCCCATGGACTTCTATAGTAAAATTTTGCAAAACCACACCCCCTATTGAGACCCCAAAAATATATGTTCCCTCCAACATATTGAATTTTTTTTTTCGGGAGGATCATCTAGGAGTATGGGCCTATCAAGTCATATGATATCAAATGATTTGTCTTATCATAAGGAGTAATAATATATGTGGTTCCCTCCAACATATTCCGTCTATCTGTTTCTGAGAAACGCCGCAGACAAGTGTTCGAAAAAACGCGCCCGGAAAGAAGAAAAATAATAATAACTAGTGCTGACTGTGTTGGGGATGCCCAACACAAAAATGTCTCCCAAACGAATAAATATTTGATAGTGTATTCTTATTCGCCATCCTTTAAAACCCCTAGATACAAAATTTTGTTAAAATCGAAGCATTTTTGCAATTTTTGCCTTTTCGGTGGCGGCTATTTTGAAAATGGCGGCCATTTTGAAAATTTTTATTTTACGTATCACGTCTACTCATAACCCTCTACCCACATACCAAATTTCATTAAAATCCATTCAGTAGTTTCCGAGATAATTTTAGGGTACCCTTTTGCCGTGGCGGCCATTTTGAAAATGGCGGCCATCTTGAAAATTTCAAAGTGCCTGTGCACACCTCCAATAACCAATCTACCATTATACAAAGTTTCGTGCAATTCCATTTTGTCGTTTTCAAAAAACCTTGCGGACAGTTTCATGTCCGGAAGAAAGAAGAAAAAAAAGAATAATTAAAAAGTCATTTGTTCAGAGAACAAATGTGAGGTCTTTCCCTGTCTTATGTTTTTATATTTTATACAAGTACTAAAGACATTTGAGTCGCTTTGTTTATGACAAGATGTTGCCAATTATTGTGATATAGGCTCCAGAATGAAGATCAGGGTGCCTGGAGACAGAAAAAGTATGGTTGCTAAGGACTTTTATGTCGGTTGCTATGGACTAAATGTCACTTCCGGTTGAAAAAAACTAACATCTCAACTCAGAAAGTAGTCTTGTTTAAGACTATGTATGGTTGCTATGGAGTTTTCATTAAGGCTACCTTGTTGCTAGGGAATGACCTTGACCAATGACCTTTGACCTTGGACTCAAATTGTAGCTCTTTGCATTCTGATTCATTTAAGTATACATGTTTACTATACTATCTGTTATGGTTTTCAAGTTATGGGCAAAAAACATGTTTCGCGAAACTTGTTTTGGCCTCCATTTTGAAACCGGTCAACCGAATCATGTACTGTTTGGACTCAAATTGTAGGTCTTTTAATTCTCTATCAAAAGAACCCTATGTCTCATTCATCATCTTTTATGGTTTAAAAGTTATAAACAAAAAATCATTTTAAAAATAAGAATCAAGGGCGATAACTCAAAAACCTGAATGTTTTTAGATTTCGACATGTCGAACATTTTTCCCATGTATTGTCCGCTTCAATTTTGTACGGTTTAAGTGTTATTTCATAAAAACTGTTTACGGTGTCAGCCATTTTGAAAATGGCTGCCCGTAACCATTCGACTTTGGTCTTAAATTGAAGGGCCCATAATGACGGTCACTAAAAACCCATATGTTTACTATATTATCTCTGACGGTTTAAAAGTTATAAGCCAAAAACGGATAAGCCGAAACGCGTTAAGGGCCATAACTCGAAAACGGTTTGTCGTACAGTGTTCGACCCTTTATATCAAATAAAGGTCTAAATGAGACGAGTATTTTCCCCATTACATGTCTGCTTCAATTTTGTATGGTTTTTGAGCTATACTGCAAACAAGGTGTATCATGACCTCTGACCTTGAGATTTGACCTTTGACCTTGACATTTTTAGATGTAACATATGTCACTTGGGATGATTGGTGAAGGTCCCAAGTCTCTAGGACTAACCGTTTTGGAGAAAAAAAATTTGACGAGTCGCGACCCTTTTCGAGTCAGAAACGCGTAACCAGGAAGTTGTTCGGAAATTTTTTTTTTGGTCTACAAATCATCCCTAGGAGTCAAACGACATTTTCCACTCTTTAGTTTTTTGATAACGGTTATAATTTTTGAGTAATTTTGCAAACAAGGTTTTCCGGTCTGGGGCAGATAACTCCGTTACTAAAAATAGATCGGTTTCGCAGGGTCAGTCAAGGCGAGTCAGGGTATGACCGAATAATGGTACCAAGTGTCGTAAAGTTATGTCGCGACACTTTTGTTATAGTGACCGCGGAAAAGAAGAAGAATAATAATAATAATAATAATAATCAGAAGAAATACAATAAGGTCTTTCCACTGTAGTGGGAAAGACCTTAATAATAATAATAAGAAACAGAGTAAAAGCAATATGTCTCCCAACACATAGTGTTTGGGAGACATAATAAGAATAATAAGAACTGAGCAAAAACAACATGTCTCCAAACTTCGTTTGGGAGACATAATAAACCAATAGTTTTTTTAAAATGTGTTTTAATATTTCTAATAAAAGTAATTCAAAAGTAATTAATTACATTGCCAAAGTAATTGTAATGTAATTAATTACTTTCAAATTTTGGGTCATGTAATGTGTAATTTAGTGAAGAACAAATTACATGTAATTGAATTGTAATTAATTACATTTGCATGTAATTGACCCCAGGTCTGTGAGTAGCCTGTCTTTAAAGATGAAAGGTACATATTTTTATCTTCAAAAATGAAACAAGTTCGCGTCGACAATTTATTGTATGGTAGCAAATAAAATTGTTTTGTTCAATTGTGGGTGTGTGTGTGTTTTTTTTTCATTCAAAAGGTAAAGTTAATGACAAATACTAGTAACATATGTAATATTTAAAGATTCGACGCTCTTCTTATGCCGTTCATGTAGTTCATGTAATAGGTACCACCTCTTTATATATATATATATATATATATTTATAAACGTCTGAAAGAAGTAGCCAATGTATCAACCTACGGGATGTCGGATCGAAAACAAAAAAGTTAACGATGCTGTGCAAACAAAAATGTGGCTCCCGCAGGGTTAAAAACGACCCGCGACCTGAGGGCTTTTTAAGGGCGATTTCCGACCTACACTTCATAAAATCGACCTATGCCAAAAAACGACCTGCAACCTCCGATCTTTCCTAGATCTGGTTCAGTCAAGGTCCGGTCTGTTCTAAGCCTGGTTCGTTTTGACTTCAGGAAGATCTGGCCTTTATAGAACTGACCATTTCTTGAATGAACCGGACTTAGAGCAGACCAGACCTAAGTCTCGCCAACTGTAGGTTCACTATTAAAAGCAGACCAGACCACAACTTATGTCTGGTTTGCTTTGACTGAACCAGACTTGTGGTGCCGTTTGGTTTGCTTTCCAACCAAAGTAAACAGGAAAAGTGGACTTTGTTTGGTCAAGAAAACCAGACAACATAGGTGAACCACAGGCCTGCTCAAAGTTTACTTTTGTACAGGATAGGGTTAGTCTCACTTGTATTTATATGTACTTTTCTAAGTGACAGTGCTGATAATGCAGTGATGTATTTTTTTCCATTCTGAAATTGAAACAGAATGAGTAATAGGTACAATATGTAGTATGCAAAATAGTCTTTATTAGTTTTTAGTTCAGGTGTTTTCCTTTAATATTTTATTGGCTTATTAAGTCATGCGATACTTTGGTGGGACACTTGTTTGTCAAGTTCTCTTTAATTTAATTTCAACCTTTAAAAGGAATAACTGTTAAAATTACCAGTAGCCATCTTTATAATTTATCATTTTCATAACTTTAAGCTTTTTAGATATTGGATTTTGACTTTATTCTTAAAACTGTATATTGAATTTGAAAGGTAAGGTATATTTCTATCACAAAACATAATTTGTTGCCTATGCGAATTATTATCTATACTACTAAAATAACAAAGCGTTTTTTTTTGTTAGCCGGGTTGCAGCCTAAACAACAAATGCTACGACTAAGCTTCATATATCAAAAATAGGGGATGGTTGTGCCCTTGTGTACGTGTAGAGTACTTTTGTTTAATTAAATTGTTGGGGTAACAAACAATAAAAGATAATAAAACTAATTTTAGAGTTAAACTGGAATTGTTTTAGGTAACTAAAACTGATGTCTCCCCTACGTTTTGTGTATTATAATAACCAAAGGTATGAAGTCAAAGGTCAAGGTCAACCATTTACTGTGGACACATTGTCTTGTAGTGACCTTCCTGCATACTAAATATTTAAGGCCTATGTCAAAAGACAAAAAAAATATAACTCGGAAAAGAATATGGTCCCAAATATCATTGAGGTCAAAGGTCAACCATGTTGGTACGCGACACGCCGTCTTGTAGTGACCTACCCACATACCAAATATTTAATGTCAAAGGAAAACAGTTATGGCCCACACAAGACTTTAGTCCTAAATATCATCATAAATGACCTTGATGTCAAAGGTCAATGTTAACCAGGTCGGTACGTGACACATCGCTTTCTTGTGACCTAACTACATTCCAAATATATAAGGCCTATGCTCAAAGACAAAAAGTTATGACCCACACAAGACTATATATCATAAATGACCTTGAGGTGAAAGGCCAATGTCAACAATGTTGGTACGCGAAACATCGTCTTGTAGTGACCTACTAACATACCAAATATCTGAGGCCTATGTCAAAAGACAAAAATGTTATGGCCCACACAAGATTTCAGTCCTAAATATCATCTTAAATGACCTTGAGGTCAGACATCAAGGTCAACTATGTTGGTACGCGACACATTGCCTTGTGGTGACCAACTGCATACCAAATATCTAAGGCCTATGTCAAAAGACAAAAAAGTAATGGCCCACACAAGACTATTGTCCTAAGTATCATCATAAATGACCTTGATGTCAAAGGTCAAGGTCAACCATGTTGGTAGGCAACACATCGACTTATAGTGCCCTATCCACATACCAAATATCTAAGGCCTATGTCAAAAGAAAAAAAAGTTATGGCACGGACAAGACTATGATCCAAAATGTCATAAAAAATACCTTGAGGTCAAAGATCAAGGTCAAAGGTCAACCATGTTGGTACGGTACACATCGACTTGAAGTGACCTATCCACATACCAAATATCTAAGACCTGTGTCAAAAGACAAAAAAATATGGCCAGGACAAGGCTTCGCTGAGAAGAATAAAAAGGAGAAGACGATGAATAACTCATGGTAAAACAATATGTCTCCTTTCGGTGAAAAGGAGACATAATAATACCGTAGAACCTTTAATTTGCGATTAGCACAACCATGTAAGGGTCCCGTGCGGGGCCCGGGTGGCGAATAGGCCCGAAGCAGAGCCTAGCTTGTCGTAAAAGGCGACTAAGGGTCTTGGGATTCTGACGTCGGGTCAGTGCTCAGCCCACAGAGCAACCAAGTGTGTACCCTAGGTGCCTGAATAGGGTAGCCCTCGTCCTCGGGGGTTGTCAGATCTATAATACGGAAACCCTGACCGCCGACCATAGTGGGCCAACGTGTGTGGAGAGTGCCACGCTTCATGCACGTAAAAGACCCCTTTGTGGACCGCCAAGTAGTGCACCACATAGGCTAAATTTACCGCCCCTACCCATCTCTCATTTTTCCTGTGGTTCTTCAAAATTTACCGGTCCTTTGTGTCCCACCCTACCCCATTTTTCATTTATCATCATCATTTCATGTTCATTTTATCATCCTTTTCATGTTCATCGCCTGTAAATAACCTATATAGCGTTGCACGGGCGTAAAACACCAACTCACTCACCATGTAAGGTCATGCAAATGCAATGTTTTTATTGTGTGTTCTATTTTTCAAAGCAACGCAGCGATTGATTTTTCCGCGAATTCGCGGGTTTTTCCCTAGTAATCTATATGACTATGTAAAATAAAGTTTAAGACTATGAAATAAACTTTACATGGTTAAAAAAAAATTAAATATGTCATAAAACCAGTATAAAGGTCGGCCGAGTTTTGAAGCACACATAAAGTAATAAAATTTACAACAATGTTCCAGACAATAATTTTGCTACGCGTGACGCGTGTTTCGTCTAATCAAGACTCGTCAGAGGCGCTCTACCAAAGGATGAAAATGCCAAACATTATATAAATAAGGAGAGCATAGAACGATAACAGCTAGAGCTATTCTTCTTTGAACAAATATCCAAACAAAACTACCGTCAAAATAATCAAAAACCGTGAGATGTTTATGATCAACTTATAACGACCGAAGCATCATCACCATTGACATCGACTGTATTTATAACTCTTTTTAATAGACTCACGGATTACATATATTTATTTAGCATTTTCGACCTCCAGATTTTTGTACTTGGAATGTCCATGATGAAAATATCAATCAGTGTGGAACAAATCTAAAGTCTTAATGTTGTTACAAATGCAAAAGATAACCAAAACAATTTTAAAAGAGTTTAGAATCACATTCATATGCCTTTAATGTTTTCTCAACAGTGTTGTGTTTTGTGTTACTTCTGGACCCTTATATTTCATACACGCGTTGGAAGTTGGATGCATTTTGTTTATTTCACGAAAAAATGAAAGAATATTGAAAAGCTAGCCTCGTTGGTCAATATATTTATTTCCAACAGATTGAAGACAAATTTTAACCAGTTTTGTACCAGAAACAGAGAAAATGGGGAATGTGTAATCCAGGAAGGGGTTTGACCCGCTATTGCCTTTTAAATGCCTGCGCCAGTTCAGGACCATTGCGACTTTTTTTTCCACCTAGAGATTGATCCTTCAAGTTCTGTAATTTTGTTATAATTACCTTTATTTCTTTTGAATTTATACGATCCATAATTTATATCTCTATTAGAGTTTAAAAAAAATGAGTTAAAAGTGAAATTAAAATGTCGTTACTATTTTTGATAACAGAAATACATTTGTAAAAGTGGTTATGTGTGACCTATCAACAAGAAACTGTTTGTAAAGATTTTAATGTAATTTTGAAGGACAATAAAAGGGTTGACTGTCATCATTTACCGTCAACAGAAAGTAACTGATTTTAATTGTTCTACAATGTTCTAGGTTGTTTTTCCTTCTAAGACAGTGGTGTTGCTGTTGATGCGACGCTTTTGCTGATACAACGAGACTATATTAATATGATTAAGGCCCTGCCTTTTTAGCGAGCATCGGAAATCTATATACCCTTTAAAAAATCCATGTGCTCGATAGGCTAAGTTTAACGTAAAAAGGGAACTTTTTAAAAAAGGAATTAAATAGTAGCAAAGTCTGACCCCACCCAACCCAAATCATGTGCACTTGAGAAAATTGTTGTTAAAATATTTGGGATCAATATCTACTTATTAAAAATTCAATTATTTGTGCAACTAATAAATCCTATAACATTCTGGGACGACATTAAGCGGGGACGAAATTATCCGTTTTATGGATTAAGTGACGTCATTTCCTTGTCAGAGTATTTCGCGCTTCTTCAGCGGACCAAAACAACATTCAGATTCTGTCAGGTTTTGTGAGATTTTCTGAGTATCAGTGTTTTATTTGAAGCATTGGTAACAGAAGGTACATTCAGAAACCTGGACGCTTCATGCACGTAAAAGACCCCTTTGTGGACCACCAAGTAGTGCACCACATAGGCTAAATTTTCCGCCCCTACCCACCTCTCCCCTTTTTACTGTGGTTCTTCAAAATTTAGCGGTCCTTTGTGTCCCACCCCATCCCCATATTTCATTTATCAACATCATCATTTCATGTTCATTTTATCATCCTTTTCATGTTTATCGCCTGTAAATAACCTCTATAGCGTTGCACGGGCGTAAAACACCAACTCACTCACTCACTCAGAAACCTGGCGGAAAAAACGGTAAAGTAAAATTATCATGCGGGACTGAGGAAAGTGAGTGAAACCCCACAGGATGGGCTTCTTCTTTTATTTTCAGGTAATAACCTTTTATTTATTATTATGAGTAGGTTTTATTCAGTAAATTTATGTATTTCTTTATCTTATTTTATCTTACTTAGAATTTGACAAAGCTTGGTCAGTATCATGCATTTGCCAAAAGCTAGCTCGGTAATTTCCGGAAAATCGTTTTTCAGCGGAAAAGACCGAATGGTGTTTAAATAAAAATCTGTGTGTTAAAATAAACAAGTGGATGGATGAGGGTTTTATCACTGTTTTTGAATTTCAATTTTTATATTTTTGCATAACAGATTATGATGTATTTTTTATAAGCCCAGAGGGTTGATTGTTTTACTTGCTTCGTGCCTATTATTTTTTTCACTCCGTAAAAGTAAACCAGTTCCGGTTTTATCGTCAGTATATTTCTGGTACATCTCAAAACATGCACAATGCCGTACGTAGGGCTCGCATCTGCGATGCTCGCTTTTATATTTGTTTTCAAAAATAACTCTAATATCGATTGTTCAAATGATTATTTCACAGTTTTAATGATTGTTGCTTCACCATCTTTATAATTTTATCCACACAGTTAAGTGTAAGTGTATTTTTAACTTTTAGATGTTTAACTATATGTATCACGCTAAGACCACGTATAATATGTTTGAAAAATGTTCATTTCTCTCAACAACAATGTTTTTGTCATCAGACAAGATACTTTGATAGTATTGTTTGACGTCTAAAGGAAGTTAAGTGCGGATGATAATTTTTTGATACAGTAGTTCACGTTCTTTTGTTGAAGATTTTCTATTTTTGTTTTAGATACGGAATGCATTGGGCTGATAAATCTTTTTTACAATCTTTTTTTCAAAATAATACTATCTTTATGTGTAATCTTTTATTGTGGACAAAGCTTTTGGTACATTTTGACATTTTTCCAAAAACAAAAACAAAATATATTTGCAATCTGTATTTAAATTTTTAAGATAACATAAGTACTAGCTAGTAAATAAAAGAAAAAAAATGTGTTAACTTGAAAGGCATTCTGTCAACAAAAATGCTAAAAGGCGGTTTTCCATACGAGAAAATCATGACAGTATTGTTAAACCTCAAAAGAAAATTTAACTGCATATCATAAATTTTAAATACAATTGTTCATGTTCTTTCATTGAGGGTTTGTTTTTGAGTGAGTGAGTGAGTTGGTGTTTTACGCCCATGCAACGGTATATAGGTTATTTACAGGCGAAGGTTTGTTTTTGTCATAGTGTAAACGATACATTTTAACAGAATAGAGTGTGAATGCATCTTGTCTTATCCAAACAATACCATCATTATTATTGATCTTAAACTGAGGACAAACATGTTCGTACAAGTAGGACACACACACACACATATATAAACTTCTAAAATGGTGCACAACATCAAATATGATGTTAAAATAAAATAATAATAATTAAATTCAAAAGACAATAATTAATAATCAAATTTGCGTACATATGCAATCAATATCAATAATCATTGTTCAGACATTCTTCTTCACATTTTTTGTATCTTTTTTTCTCAATTTTTACATATTATCGGTAATATAACATTTTGTACGCCTTGGAAATCGAAACATTCATCTAGATCCTGTTTTATTGTCGTTCCTATGCATAACTTGTATCTTGGTCTCAAACAAAAGTACCATGACATCTGCCAACAAAGCTGAAAATTTGTTTTATGCTTGTTGTGCTGTTAAATATTTCTACAGTTTCTATTTTGAGAGTTAAAAAAGCATTTTTTCCTCAATTATTTTTTAGATTGAGTGACATATTCATATCCTACTCAAACTGCATATGTTAAGGATTTTAAATCTTTTGAGTAGAGCGCCACTGATTAGTCTTACAAAGACGAATCGCGCGCGCGTCAGACGTAGCAATATTTACTGCCTAGAACTTGTTGCAATTTTGATTACTAACATTCGTAATGGTAAGCGCTCCTCATAGAATTTAATTCTCGGGGTAAGCTCTCTTCGACATCAATTTTGTGTTGAAGAACACATCAAGGTTAATAAATTTTTCGTGAAATTTTCTAACTCTAATATTGCTAAAAATGATCTTAGTCATAATTTGGGGGTATACATATGCTTGTAATAATGTTCTATGCTCTTATTACTCGTATAAAGTTTGGCATTTTCAATCTTTAGAACGCACCTGATGAGTCTTGAAAAGACGAAACGCGCGTCAGCTTGGTAAAGTTTAATGCTCCGAGGCTAGTCCGCTCTGCAGGCATGAAAACTTCTGTGAGTAGTATACCGGGTCTCTCTAGACCACTTTGACCCCGATGACCCCGAGTTCATTCCCATAGGCTCCATGTTAAATCGTTGTTATTTTTGGTACTGAAATACCCACCCAAGATCTCTAGCAGTAAAGTCGTGTGCAGTCATGCGGAACGGCGACTTGTCCCTTTCTTTCGTCCCATTTTAGTTCGTCACCAGTTTCTATTATGTATTATTATCTCTTATCTTTAACGTACCCTAACCCTAACCCTAGTCCTTACCCTAGCCCTAACCCTCATCTCTAACCCTAACTCTAATCTTTACCCTAAACCTTATCTCTTATCCCTTACCCTAACCTTTAACCCTTACCCTTATCTCTAACCCTAACCCTAATCTTTACCATAACCCTAATCCTTACCCTAGCCCTAACCCTAATCCTAACCATTTGTTTTGTTAGTGTCGCCCTTTATGGACTCCTGTGTTGTGATACTCTTGTATGGATTATTCCTAATTGGTTTCTTCTCTTTTTGTTTTCGTTTTTTTAAGTCACTTCTTTGCGGGCTCTTGTGTTTTAGTCATTTCCATGTGTTGTTGTATAGTTTTACCCTTGTTTTCTTTCCTCCTCCTCCTCCTCCTCCTCCTCCTCCTTATTCCTCATTTTTTCGTCATTTCCCTCCTCATTTTCCTCATTTTTCCTCATTTCCCTCCTCATTTTCCTCATTTTCTCTCATTTTCCTCATTTCCCTCCTCATTCTCCTCATTTCCCTCCTCATTTTCCCTCATTTTCCTCCTCATTTTCTCTTGTTTTTTCGTCTTTTGAGCTTCTTTTGTTCATGTATGGCTTAACTCTAATTGGTTCTTCTTTTCGTTTTTTTTTTTGCCCTTTATGGGCTCTTTTTTTTTGTCTTTGTTATTGTATTGATAGCTCTTTCCTTTAAGTTTTCAATAAAAACTCAAAATCGGGTACAACTTTTATTTACATTCTATAGTACAAGTTTTATTTACATTACATTTTACAAATTTAATATCCATAGGGTCTGGTGGTTAAATCGTTCATGATCACTCTTTTGTCAAATACAATTCGATAGTCTTTCTTTTGTGAAACTGTTAACAGTTTTTGATTGCTTCTTTGGATCTTATATTCGTCTCTCACTGTCCTGATATCGCTTCTGTTGATGGTGACCATCTCCTTGATGGTGTCGTAGTTGATGTCTAATGCGTTCTTGAAGTTTAGTGTTATTCCACGAACTTTGCACATAGTTCTGTTTCCTCCTTTCTCGGGAATGGCTAGTTTGTATGCATAGTTCTTTGGTCCTCCCGTAACAAACTCCGTAATAGTATTTCCGGGTACTTCATCTGTTAAATCCCCTAAGTAGTCTCCCAGCTTAGGCTTCCATTCTCCTGGTTTCGATGTAAATACGATGGAGTCCGTGTCGCAGTAGAGTGTTCTTGGTCCCAAATTCTCCAGATAAGAATACAGCTTTAGTCTGGCCTGGGCGGTAGTATAGGCTGCTATGACGACGTTCGTTTTCTTTGAGGTTTCGATGAATTCTTCTCTAAATTTCCATCTTAGTTCTACCATCTCATCGTTAACAAATTGGATTCCGGTCACTTCTATTTGTTTGCTGGTTAACATGTCAAAGTATTTCTTTTGTTCTGTAATGTAGGTGGTCTGTTGCATGTTGTTTCTTTGTCCAAACTTGCCCCAAAAGCTGTTCAACATCAATTTGGCTAATGACCTGATGCCAGGGTTCTTTTCTATCTTGTTAAAGTCTAACTGTATCCCTTCCTTTCCCTCGTAATCCTTGATGTAATGTAGTTTATCCTCCTCAGATTGGCACCACTCTGGCCATCCACTAGCTTCTTGTTTCATTTTCAAGAAAGTATTGATGTAGTCAGTGAAGAGTCCTCCAGACTTCGTACCGGGATCGTACTGTTCTACCTCTTCGAAATGCCATACTTCGTAGATGGTTAAGATGGAATATCCCTTTTCCAAGGCCTTCTTCAACTCATCTGTTACCCAAGTTCCTGTTATAGCTCTATCTTTTTCAGTATGGTTACAAGCCTCCTGCTGGTAGGTTTCCGTACAGGTACGACAGAGTGGGAACATCAGTTTGCTGTTGATCTTGCTGGGTAAAACAGGAATGTATAGGTTTCTGGGTGGTAGTACTTTACATTTCACCAATCCTTCGTACTCGTGGATGTCCCCAAAGTTTTCTGTGATGATGACGGGATGTCCTTTAGGTACTTTTCCGGTCTTGTTGACAAATGGATAGAGTGATGTCACGTCATAGTAGTTGATACTGTTTTCTTCCGCCTCTTTGTACAAGGTAAAGGCTTCTGTTCGTCCACCATAAAAGGCTTCTCGTGGTTCTAAGGGTGGGATCATCTCTAAGGAGTTGACAAAGTCGCTCATGGTTGTATCAGTTTTCAACTCCCTCTCAAAGTCACATTCCCATTTCTCTACGTAGGTGTACCCTTCTTGTTGCAGATAGGTCTTCTTTTCTAGGGTCCGTTGATGTAGATCATACATGGACATGTTATTGACCGTATTGATGGTCTCTTTTGAGTAACATCTTGGGCATCCATGCCAGTAGCAGCCGTGAAATTCGTACACGGTTCCATCGTAGTATCCGTCTACTCTGTAGGGACCGATCTGTTTTTCTCCTTCGTTCTCTGCATGTTCAATCTGTATGACTTTTATTGCGGATACATATTTTAACCATTTCATGGCTTTAATAGAGTGCTTATGTTCTGGTCGATAGCCTTGCGCCGGGATGAGGCCAATAGTATTCCACCGTAGAAACTTGGATCGAAAGACCAGGTTGCAGGCAGAGGCAATGGTGATACTGTTTTGGAAGGGGTCGATTGGAGTACCCTCTAAAGTGTCCATGAACAGTTGTCTAAAGGTTAAACAGGCTTTTCTCAGTATGTCTACGTCAGTGATGCAGTACTTCAAGAGTTCCTTTTGGACGTCAAATGGGTCGTTCCTGTGGTCTTCGTACCAATGCATGAATGTTTCCCGTTCTTCCGCTTTCATTCCATCGGGATTGTAGTAATTGATGTCTGGAAGAGTTTCTAATCTAACGTTCTGGTTTTTCTTTGTGTTAAACAGATGTGGGAAGTATCCTTTGTGGAGTTCTTCGAATCCAAACATTTTCGGGAGTTTGGCTAAGGCAGTGGGAAGGAAGTTGAGGGAATCTATCATTCGTATGCTGCAGCTTGGAATAGTAACTGCCATGTTCTTGACGCCATTGGGAACGAGCTTGGGTTGAATTCCACGACGAAACAGGTATTGCAGAACGGGGATAGAGTCATATCCTTTAAAGTTGTGGCAGATAACGGTGGAGTTGTTGTTGTCTCCGGAAAATAGCCAGTTGCAAAAGTCGTTGTTGGCATTGGGTCCTCTAAAGATCAGTTGGTTCTGTCCACAGTTCTTGCAGGTACTCTCTTCAGTTACTTCCTCTTCCATACAGACGGTACAGACTTTATGAACCACGCATAAGTTGGGTCGGTGTTCCATAGCTCCACAGGTACTGGCTTTACAGTGTGAACATCTTCCGTCGGTGTCAGGTTGGTATCCCGTTTCACACTCTGTGAGGTCGTCTTGTGTACACTCGAAATCGAAGAAGATGTAAGTTTGCTCTTTGGGAGGTTCTTTGATTACTATAGGCATCATGTAACACTGGTGGTTTGGATCGCAGTACTGTTTACAGGTGGAACAGAACATCTCGCCACACTCATGGTCTGTTTTCCTCTTCTCCATGTTGACAGTGTGGCCACAGTCTTTACACTTGTAGTACCATTTACATGTTGAGTTGCCCTTCTTTGTTTGCTCCAAATGGAGTTGGAAGCACTCTTTTCCCCTAAAGTTCCGACCACATTGGCTACAGTTGATCCAACTGTCTTCACAAGGTTCGTGTATCTTCTTACAAAGGATGCATGGGTTGTTGCATGCATGCTCTTCTTTGTTGTTATACCCTTTTTTACACTTGTCGCAGTAATAGACTCTGGTCTTGAAACCTGCTACGGTGGTGATAACATCGTAATGGTCATCATGGTGGTATAAGTATATCTTCTTTTCGGTTTCCGGGCCTTCGTAAATGATGCCATTAAAGTAGTCTTTGGAGAAAACGATGATTTGATATTCCGGCAGTACAGCTTGGAATTGTTTCAGTTCCTCGATGCCGCAGGGTCCATTTGGTACATTGGCTTTCTCGTGGAGTTGAAGGGCCAAGTATTCCTGTATGCGTCTTCCTTGACGAATGGAATTCCATTGAGGATGGTTATCGATCCTGGCTTTTGCTGTAACAATGGCCCTAGCGCAGCATAATTCGTCTCGATTTCGGATCCTGATGAAACTTTGTTTGTCTTTAAGCATTCTGTCGAGATCAACGAAGTTGCATCTTTTTCGTCCGCTTCCCTCAGGGATGGATACGTGGAGGACATCTAATGCTAAACTTCCGTCCAATACAAACTCCTCATGAGATTGTAATACTCTCTCTATTTCCTTTAATAGTAGTTCCGTAGTCAAGTCCTTGAGTTGTAATATAGGAAGGGCAATCGGGAAGTCGAGGGAGTTGGTTTCAATTGTCAGTTTAACGAGGTCCTGTTCTTCCATATCTTCGCCAATCGTTTGCAGGATGGAATCGAATAATTGATGTAGTGTTCTTATGATGGAAGGCAGGTCCGTGACTTCAAATTCCTTAAAGGTGACTGTATAATGATTTCTCGAAGTTCCAAACTTGAGTATTCTTTTCTTCTCCTGCCGTTTGATGGTGTAATAGGATTTCGGATCATCCATGTGGAACGGTTGCCCTGCTCCTCTTTGTCCATGTCTTTGCTGATGTAACTCTAAATGGCGTTGGGTGGCAAAGGCCTGGTTGCATTGGGTACATTCGTAACCCATTTGGTGGCGGGTCATGTGAGCTTGTAGATTCTCCCGCCTTGTAAAAGTCTTGGTGCATCTAGTACACGAATAAGTCTCTCGGTGGTTGGTCCATCGTCTATGACGATGTAGCTGACTCATCTTCTCAAAATTGGCTTCACATTGGTTGCAGGTAAATTGTTTAGCCATCTGAAATAAAATAACACAGGTAAGTATATGGTGTCTATTGCTTCCTCTTTTTTAATTGTATACGTTTAAAATTATATGTCGTCAATTGATTCCTTCTCTTTTAAATTCTATGCCTTTCAAATTATATATTGTCTATTGTTTCCTCCTCTTTTAGTAGTATGCCTTTCAAAGTTAAGTTGGATATGTATGAGTCATACCTTTTCTCTTCGTTAAAACACGTCTGAACTCTTTGGTGTCTAATCGTAAAATGATTTCATTTCAAATGGTTTACCTGTATAATGGATTGTACCACGTGATCATGTCACGTGACTTCTGGATCAAACCGGTTAGAACTGGTTTGGACTTGATTTTACGTTTTGTAAGTTTTAGTTCATTGAATTGCTTTTTTGTTCTTCAAATTTTTTATGTTTGCTGATTTTTCGTCAACATATTTTCTTACCGGAAAGATTTTGTAAGTTTGTTTTCGTAGTTTGATGTTTTTTCTTCAACAGATTTTCTTAACGGTAAGATTTTGTAAGTTTGTTTTCGTAGTTTGTTGTTTTTTCATCAACAGATTTTCTTTTGTGGTAAGATTTTGTGAGTTTCTTTTTAAAGTGGAAGGTTTTTCGTCAATGCATTTTGATTTTGTTTGAATTTGATGTACCGATTTTCGTTTTTAAGACAAACGTTTAGATATCTGTCTTGTATTTTTGTGTCGAAAACGCTTCAATAGGTATTTTTAAAGGGGGAAAATTGGCTTAAAATGGGTGTTTTGGGGTGAAAATGAGTAAAATGGGGCTAAAATGGGTGTTTTGGGGGTAAAATGAGTAAAATAGGGGGGTAATGGGGGATATTGGGGCTGCTGCTGCTGCTGCTGCTGCTGCGGCGGAGGGTAAATGGCTGCTATTGCTGCTCCAGTAGAGGTAGTTTAGGGGGGAGAGGGATTTTGCTGTTCCATGGGAAGAATAAAAACGCGTATACTAGTTCGGATGGTTTATTAAGTTAAAACATTCTTCTTCAGGTAGTCTTTAAACGTTCGCTTCTTCTTAAATGGGTTGGTTGGTTTCTTTTGGATGTTCCTTGTTTGTCTTGGGCTTTCTTCCTCTTGAGGTCTTTGTAGGCTTGTGGTTCATGGGTTTCTTGGTCTTTACACCGTTGAGGTTCTTTACTTCCTTGGACTTTGCTAGTCTTCTTCTTGAGTTCTTTGTAGGCTTTACTGATTTTCCATTATGGTTCATGGGCATCTTGGCCTTTACAACGTTAAGGTTCTTTACATCCTTGGTCTTCTCAGACTTAATCGATCGCCGTGTCTTCTTTAACTTTGCCATCTGTTCTCTCTTTGAGCCTTGTAGCTTTGTCAAGTGTCTTATTTCCTTGTATATTGCTTTTCCTAAACTTTCAAGTCTTTGTTCCGCACTCTTTGGACGTCTTGAATGTTCTCCCGGTGGTACAACGTGTCCAGTCTTAGTTTGTGTTGCCCTTTTCTCTTTCGAGTCTACATGCTTCACCTTCTCGTGGCGTGTAACATCACCCGGCCATGAAAACCGTCTATTGCATTCGGAGCACTGATAAGCCATGTTTCCTCTTCTGTGTCTAACGTAAAACTAACTCAATCTCTATCTGTTGCTCTTTATATCCCTCTTTCCCTTATCCCTAACCATAATCTCTAACCCTAACTCTCCCCTTTTTTCCTTTCACTCACCTATTTCACTTTCTTAACCTTATATTCGTTATGTAAAGGTCTTTTAGCTCTTTAACGATATGTAACACATCTACCCTCACTTAAAATGTGGAATTGGTCACTTTGTGGTCAAGTCCTGACTGACCACTGACCAATACCATTCTTATAACCCGAGAATCTGTGTCTAGACTTCTTAGGCTATCTAACGATATACAACAACTCTATATTAGACCTAATTTAAGGATTGGTCACTTTGTGGTCAAGCCCCTAATGACCACTGACCAAAACACAGTATATCATCGGAAAGCCATTGTTCTAGAGAAGACAATGCAACAAACCGGAAGGAAATCGGTCAAGGAATAACAAAGTTGTGACCCGTTAAACACTAGTAGTATAGATGTGGTGTTCATTTATCATTTCTCGGGTGGAGCAGGGGTGGAGCGCCCTTTTGCGCAGGCGTATGACGTCATATCCACTTCCGGTCCGCCATCTTGAAGCACGGTGGCCATCTTGCTTCCGGTCCGCCATCTTGGATCTCGTCGGCCATCTTGCTTCCGGTGACGCCACATCCGGTCCTTTTGGAATCTCATTTTCCCGCGAAAATTCGAATTCGGGATATCCGAGCTTATCGGTGCATCTATACTACTAGTGTTTAACGGGTCACAACTTTGTTATTCCTTGACCGATTTCCTTCCGGTTTGTTGCATTGTCTTCTCTAGAACAATGGCTTTCCGATGATATACTGTGTTTTGGTCAGTGGTCATTAGGGGCTTGACCACAAAGTGACCAATCCTTAAATTAGGTCTAATATAGAGTTGTTGTATATCGTTAGATAGCCTAAGAAGTCTAGACACAGATTCTCGGGTTATAAGAATGGTATTGGTCAGTGGTCAGTCAGGACTTGACCACAAAGTGACCAATTCCACATTTTAAGTGAGGGTAGATGTGTTACATATCGTTAAAGAGCTAAAAGACCTTTACATAACGAATATAAGGTTAAGAAAGTGAAATAGGTGAGTGAAAGGAAAAAAGGGGAGAGTTAGGGTTAGAGATTATGGTTAGGGATAAGGGAAAGAGGGATATAAAGAGCAACAGATAGAGATTGAGTTAGTTTTACGTTAGACACAGAAGAGGAAACATGGCTTATCAGTGCTCCGAATGCAATAGACGGTTTTCATGGCCGGGTGATGTTACACGCCACGAGAAGGTGAAGCATGTAGACTCGAAAGAGAAAAGGGCAACACAAACTAAGACTGGACACGTTGTACCACCGGGAGAACATTCAAGACGTCCAAAGAGTGCGGAACAAAGACTTGAAAGTTTAGGAAAAGCAATATACAAGGAAATAAGACACTTGACAAAGCTACAAGGCTCAAAGAGAGAACAGATGGCAAAGTTAAAGAAGACACGGCGATCGATTAAGTCTGAGAAGACCAAGGATGTAAAGAACCTTAACGTTGTAAAGGCCAAGATGCCCATGAACCATAATGGAAAATCAGTAAAGCCTACAAAGAACTCAAGAAGAAGACTAGCAAAGTCCAAGGAAGTAAAGAACCTCAACGGTGTAAAGACCAAGAAACCCATGAACCACAAGCCTACAAAGACCTCAAGAGGAAGAAAGCCCAAGACAAACAAGGAACATCCAAAAGAAACCAACCAACCCATTTAAGAAGAAGCGAACGTTTAAAGACTACCTGAAGAAGAATGTTTTAACTTAATAAACCATCCGAACTAGTATACGCGTTTTTATTCTTCCCATGGAACAGCAAAATCCCTCTTCCCCCTAAACTACCTCTACTGGAGCAGCAATAGCAGCCATTTACCCTCCGCCGCAGCAGCAGCAGCAGCAGCCCCAATATCCCCCATTACCCCCCTATTTTACTCATTTTACCCCCAAAACACCCATTTTAGCCCCATTTTACTCATTTTCACCCCAAAACACCCATTTTAAGCCAATTTTCCCCCTTTAAAAATACCTATTGAAGCGTTTTCGACACAAAAATACAAGACAGATATCTAAACGTTTGTCTTAAAAACGAAAATCGGTACATCAAATTCAAACAAAATCAAAATGCATTGACGAAAAACCTTCCACTTTAAAAAGAAACTCACAAAATCTTACCACAAAAGAAAATCTGTTGATGAAAAAACAACAAACTACGAAAACAAACTTACAAAATCTTACCGTTAAGAAAATCTGTTGAAGAAAAAACATCAAACTACGAAAACAAACTTACAAAATCTTTCCGGTAAGAAAATATGTTGACGAAAAATCAGCAAACATAAAAAATTTGAAGAACAAAAAAGCAATTCAATGAACTAAAACTTACAAAACGTAAAATCAAGTCCAAACCAGTTCTAACCGGTTTGATCCAGAAGTCACGTGACATGATCACGTGGTACAATCCATTATACAGGTAAACCATTTGAAATGAAATCATTTTACGATTAGACACCAAAGAGTTCAGACGTGTTTTAACGAAGAGAAAAGGTATGACTCATACATATCCAACTTAACTTTGAAAGGCATACTACTAAAAGAGGAGGAAACAATAGACAATATATAATTTGAAAGGCATAGAATTTAAAAGAGAAGGAATCAATTGACGACATATAATTTTAAACGTATACAATTAAAAAAGAGGAAGCAATAGACACCATATACTTACCTGTGTTATTTTATTTCAGATGGCTAAACAATTTACCTGCAACCAATGTGAAGCCAATTTTGAGAAGATGAGTCAGCTACATCGTCATAGACGATGGACCAACCACCGAGAGACTTATTCGTGTACTAGATGCACCAAGACTTTTACAAGGCGGGAGAATCTACAAGCTCACATGACCCGCCACCAAATGGGTTACGAATGTACCCAATGCAACCAGGCCTTTGCCACCCAACGCCATTTAGAGTTACATCAGCAAAGACATGGACAAAGAGGAGCAGGGCAACCGTTCCACATGGATGATCCGAAATCCTATTACACCATCAAACGGCAGGAGAAGAAAAGAATACTCAAGTTTGGAACTTCGAGAAATCATTATACAGTCACCTTTAAGGAATTTGAAGTCACGGACCTGCCTTCCATCATAAGAACACTACATCAATTATTCGATTCCATCCTGCAAACGATTGGCGAAGATATGGAAGAACAGGACCTCGTTAAACTGACAATTGAAACCAACTCCCTCGACTTCCCGATTGCCCTTCCTATATTACAACTCAAGGACTTGACTACGGAACTACTATTAAAGGAAATAGAGAGAGTATTACAATCTCATGAGGAGTTTGTATTGGACGGAAGTTTAGCATTAGATGTCCTCCACGTATCCATCCCTGAGGGAAGCGGACGAAAAAGATGCAACTTCGTTGATCTCGACAGAATGCTTAAAGACAAACTAAGTTTCATCAGGATCCGAAATCGAGACGAATTATGCTGCGCTAGGGCCATTGTTACAGCAAAAGCCAGGATCGATAACCATCCTCAATGGAATTCCATTCGTCAAGGAAGACGCATACAGGAATACTTGGCCCTTCAACTCCACGAGAAAGCCAATGTACCAAATGGACCCTGCGGCATCGAGGAACTGAAACAATTCCAAGCTGTACTGCCGGAATATCAAATCATCGTTTTCTCCAAAGACTACTTTAATGGCATCATTTACGAAGGCCCGGAAACCGAAAAGAAGATATACTTATACCACCATGATGACCATTACGATGTTATCACCACCGTAGCAGGTTTCAAGACCAGAGTCTATTACTGCGACAAGTGTAAAAAGGGTATAACAACAAAGAAGAGCATGCATGCAACAACCCATGCATCCTTTGTAAGAAGATACACGAACCTTGTGAAGACAGTTGGATCAACTGTAGCCAATGTGGTCGGAACTTTAGGGGAAAAGAGTGCTTCCAACTCCATTTGGAGCAAACAAAGAAGGGCAACTCAACATGTAAATGGTACTACAAGTGTAAAGACTGTGGCCACACTGTCAACATGGAGAAGAGGAAAACAGACCATGAGTGTGGCGAGATGTTCTGTTCCACCTGTAAACAGTACTGCGATCCAAACCACCAGTGTTACATGATGCCTATAGTAATCAAAGAACCTCCCAAAGAGCAAACTTACATCTTCTTCGATTTCGAGTGTACACAAGACGACCTCACAGAGTGTGAAACGGGATACCAACCTGACACCGACGGAAGATGTTCACACTGTAAAGCCAGTACCTGTGGAGCTATGGAACACCGACCCAACTTATGCGTGGTTCATAAAGTCTGTACCGTCTGTATGGAAGAGGAAGTAACTGAAGAGAGTACCTGCAAGAACTGTGGACAGAACCAACTGATCTTTAGAGGACCCAATGCCAACAACGACTTTTGCAACTGGCTATTTTCCGGAGACAACAACAACTCCACCGTTATCTGCCACAACTTTAAAGGATATGACTCTATCCCCGTTCTGCAATACCTGTTTCGTCGTGGAATTCAACCCAAGCTCGTTCCCAATGGCGTCAAGAACATGGCAGTTACTATTCCAAGCTGCAGCATACGAATGATAGATTCCCTCAACTTCCTTCCCACTGCCTTAGCCAAACTCCCGAAAATGTTTGGATTCGAAGAACTCCACAAAGGATACTTCCCACATCTGTTTAACACAAAGAAAAACCAGAACGTTAGATTAGAAACTCTTCCAGACATCAATTACTACAATCCCGATGGAATGAAAGCGGAAGAACGGGAAACATTCATGCATTGGTACGAAGACCACAGGAACGACCCATTTGACGTCCAAAAGGAACTCTTGAAGTACTGCATCACTGACGTAGACATACTGAGAAAAGCCTGTTTAACCTTTAGACAACTGTTCATGGACACTTTAGAGGGTACTCCAATCGACCCCTTCCAAAACAGTATCACCATTGCCTCTGCCTGCAACCTGGTCTTTCGATCCAAGTTTCTACGGTGGAATACTATTGGCCTCATCCCGGCGCAAGGCTATCGACCAGAACATAAGCACTCTATTAAAGCCATGAAATGGTTAAAATATGTATCCGCAATAAAAGTCATACAGATTGAACATGCAGAGAACGAAGGAGAAAAACAGATCGGTCCCTACAGAGTAGACGGATACTACGATGGAACCGTGTACGAATTTCACGGCTGCTACTGGCATGGATGCCCAAGATGTTACTCAAAAGAGACCATCAATACGGTCAATAACATGTCCATGTATGATCTACATCAACGGACCCTAGAAAAGAAGACCTATCTGCAACAAGAAGGGTACACCTACGTAGAGAAATGGGAATGTGACTTTGAGAGGGAGTTGAAAACTGATACAACCATGAGCGACTTTGTCAACTCCTTAGAGATGATCCCACCCTTAGAACCACGAGAAGCCTTTTATGGTGGACGAACAGAAGCCTTTACCTTGTACAAAGAGGCGGAAGAAAACAGTATCAACTACTATGACGTGACATCACTCTATCCATTTGTCAACAAGACCGGAAAAGTACCTAAAGGACATCCCGTCATCATCACAGAAAACTTTGGGGACATCCACGAGTACGAAGGATTGGTGAAATGTAAAGTACTACCACCCAGAAACCTATACATTCCTGTTTTACCCAGCAAGATCAACAGCAAACTGATGTTCCCACTCTGTCGTACCTGTACGGAAACCTACCAGCAGGAGGCTTGTAACCATACTGAAAAAGATAGAGCTATAACAGGAACTTGGGTAACAGATGAGTTGAAGAAGGCCTTGGAAAAGGGATATTCCATCTTAACCATCTACGAAGTATGGCATTTCGAAGAGGTAGAACAGTACGATCCCGGTACGAAGTCTGGAGGACTCTTCACTGACTACATCAATACTTTCTTGAAAATGAAACAAGAAGCTAGTGGATGGCCAGAGTGGTGCCAATCTGAGGAGGATAAACTACATTACATCAAGGATTACGAGGGAAAGGAAGGGATACAGTTAGACTTTAACAAGATAGAAAAGAACCCTGGCATCAGGTCATTAGCCAAATTGATGTTGAACAGCTTTTGGGGCAAGTTTGGACAAAGAAACAACATGCAACAGACCACCTACATTACAGAACAAAAGAAATACTTTGACATGTTAACCAGCAAACAAATAGAAGTGACCGGAATCCAATTTGTTAACGATGAGATGGTAGAACTAAGATGGAAATTTAGAGAAGAATTCATCGAAACCTCAAAGAAAACGAACGTCGTCATAGCAGCCTATACTACCGCCCAGGCCAGACTAAAGCTGTATTCTTATCTGGAGAATTTGGGACCAAGAACACTCTACTGCGACACGGACTCCATCGTATTTACATCGAAACCAGGAGAATGGAAGCCTAAGCTGGGAGACTACTTAGGGGATTTAACAGATGAAGTACCCGGAAATACTATTACGGAGTTTGTTACGGGAGGACCAAAGAACTATGCATACAAACTAGCCATTCCCGAGAAAGGAGGAAACAGAACTATGTGCAAAGTTCGTGGAATAACACTAAACTTCAAGAACGCATTAGACATCAACTACGACACCATCAAGGAGATGGTCACCATCAACAGAAGCGATATCAGGACAGTGAGAGACGAATATAAGATCCAAAGAAGCAATCAAAAACTGTTAACAGTTTCACAAAAGAAAGACTATCGAATTGTATTTGACAAAAGAGTGATCATGAACGATTTAACCACCAGACCCTATGGATATTAAATTTGTAAAATGTAATGTAAATAAAACTTGTACTATAGAATGTAAATAAAAGTTGTACCCGATTTTGAGTTTTTATTGAAAACTTAAAGGAAAGAGCTATCAATACAATAACAAAGACAAAAAAAAAAGAGCCCATAAAGGGCAAAAAAAAAAACGAAAAGAAGAACCAATTAGAGTTAAGCCATACATGAACAAAAGAAGCTCAAAAGACGAAAAAACAAGAGAAAATGAGGAGGAAAATGAGGGAAAATGAGGAGGGAAATGAGGAGAATGAGGAGGGAAATGAGGAAAATGAGAGAAAATGAGGAAAATGAGGGAAAATGAGGAGGGAAATGAGGAAAAATGAGGAAAATGAGGAGGGAAATGACGAAAAAATGAGGAATAAGGAGGAGGAGGAGGAGGAGGAGGAGGAGGAGGAGGAGGAAAGAAAACAAGGGTAAAACTATACAACAACACATGGAAATGACTAAAACACAAGAGCCCGCAAAGAAGTGACTTAAAAAAACGAAAACAAAAAGAGAAGAAACCAATTAGGAATAATCCATACAAGAGTATCACAACACAGGAGTCCATAAAGGGCGACACTAACAAAACAAATGGTTAGGATTAGGGTTAGGGCTAGGGTAAGGATTAGGGTTATGGTAAAGATTAGGGTTAGGGTTAGAAATAAGGGTAAGGGTTAAAGGTTAGGGTAAGGGATAAGAGATAAGGTTTAGGGTAAAGATTAGAGTTAGGGTTAGAGATGAGGGTTAGGGCTAGGGTAAGGACTAGGGTTAGGGTTAGGGTACGTTAAAGATAAGAGATAATAATACATAATAGAAACTGGTGACGAACTAAAATGGGACGAAAGAAAGGGACAAGTCGCCGTTCCGCATGACTGCACACGACTTTACTGCTAGAGATCTTGGGTGGGTATTTCAGTACCAAAAATAACAACGATTTAACATGGAGCCTATGGGAATGAACTCGGGGTCATCGGGGTCAAAGTGGTCTAGAGAGACCCGGTATACTACTTCTGTGTTTAAAAAACAAATCAGAGATACATGCATTTGATTTTTCCTTAAAAAATCTAAGGTTCTTTCTTTTTTGTCAGTCATAACTTGGTACTTCGGCACTTTAATGTTTTTGCTCTTCGTCCTTGTATAGTATTTGACATTTTCAATCTTTTGAATAGGGCGCTCATGATGAGCATTGAATAGACGAAACGCTGGACCAATATGAAACTATATGAACATCGTTACGTGATCTCATTACAGTCGTGATTTGCTAATTAGGGGATATATATATTTAAAAGACTGAGTGACTGTTTTAGGGCTTGACACCCATTTCGCCGCATATGAGCCATTGAGGGTGTCACGTTTTATAAATTATAGAGGACACAGTGGTACATATAGTACCCATAAGAAGCCACTAGTCCTAGTCAGTAAATTACAAAGTGAACTCAGTCAAACTATTATTCGTATAGCTGTATTATAACATGAAACAACAGTGTCAAAGACAACTTGGTCATCCACGCATACCCCTGTTAAATAAAGTCCAAGAAAAATAGAATGATTTCATAAATTAAATGATCTTGAAAGTAACATGCACAATGATCATATTGGGTGTTTACTTCATAACTTATTCAATATGTCAGGGCTAATGTCTGCTGATGAGGAATTAGTTTCCAAATGGCCATACAGATCATTAAAATTGATTGCAGTTTAAGTTAACATATGTTTTATGGTCTCATCTAAATTTACTCCATATCCTTCGATAAATAATATTGTACTAATTTTTCAGATTTTGTTACCCGAGACCGTTATCTCATTGATCGGCTTTTAGACCATATTTTAAAGAAAATATGCCCCATACTGTCTCTTAAAAAGCTCTACTTTTGATACTAGCCCTCAGAGTACTAGCCACTGGTAGCAAAATTCAATATTTAACATTTATTAATAAATTAATGAATTGAAACCACCATTATTTAAAGTATACAAAAAGTTACATGGCCTTTGATAGAACTTCGTTTCGACTTCAGATTGATATGTTGACCAATACATGTATAACTGCTTTCCGTCTAACATGGGTATGCATAACTTTTGATCACCTTGATGGAAATTCACGATACTTGCAGTTTAATACACTCTATCAATACCAACGCGGTAATAAACAACTATCTAATCTTTATGGTATCAAAAATCACGTTTTTGCAACTTTAACCATACCTCAGTTGTCCTGCACCTTTCTAAACATTCAAATTCGTTTTATAAAGACTAGAATGTCGAATTTAGCTTTCCGTCTGTCTGTCCGTCATTCTGTCTTGTTTGGTAGCTTTTGAGCACCGTAAGCCTAAGAAATGAGGAATAAGCCTATAGCTTTGGGTCAAAAGTCAAGGTCATAAGTTATGACAAACGCATAAAAGTTAGAGATATTAGATCTCCGAGCATAATTAAACTAGTAATAATTTGGTTCCCCAGTTTGGTATTTTTGGTTTTTACTGTTCTATGCTCTTCATATTCATAGTGTTTGGCATTTTCAATATTTTTGGTAGAGCGCCTCTGATGAGTCTTGAATAGACGAAACGCGCGTCAAACGTAGCAAAATGTATTGTCTGGAACTTTGTTGTCATTTGTATTTCGAACACACGTGAAGGTTAGCACTGCTGGTGGAGTTTTAATTCTCCGAGGTTAGCCCGCTCCGGCACCAACACTTTTGAGTTGGAGAAAACATCAAAGTTTTAAATTATCCGTCTAAATTTCAAAATTGTCTAAACCCTAAGGTTCTTTCTACCCCAGACATAGGTTGATTATCTTAGTAATAATTTGGTTCCCCAGTTTGGTATTTTTGGTTTTTACTGTTCTATGCTCTTCATATTCATAGTGTTTGGCATTTTCAATATTTTTGGTAGAGCGCCTCTGATGAGTCTTGAATAGACGAAACGCGCGTCAGGCGTAGCAAAATTTATTGTCTGGAACTTTGTTGTCATTTGTATTTAGAAACATACACACATTACAGCTTATGGGGTATGGGAGAATTGTAGAGGAATTGAGGGTCAAGGTAACAAGTGATAAAGGCAATAACAAAATTACCGAACTTGGAAAATCAATCTCAAATGTCCACAAGACAAGACAAAACAAGGAAGACATACCGGAAAATTGAAGACCGCAATGGTCCTGACTTGGTACAGGCATTTCAAATGAAATGGTGGGTTAAACCAAGTTGTAAGGTTCAAAGCGCCAAACCTCCCCCTTCCATTACGATCTTTGGGTCCGGTAGTTACACAAAACACAGCAAGTTTGTTAAGACAAATTAGGGATGCTAAGGTGATCATCTCAGTATAACAATCAGCCAAACACTAATCAAAGTAAGAACTAATCATTTCGTCTAACATGATTTTGAATTTTTTCTACCAGTGGCAGATAACGAAGAGAGATCGTATGAGACGTATTTTTTATTACCTTGGTCTGATAGTCAGTTACGGAGAAAGCGGTGTCAAATAAAAAATCTGAAAAATGTGTACAAGCCCTGGCATATCGAATAAGTTGCTAAATATAGACACCGTATGCAGGCGACGCTGGTATTTTACTTTCCAGGTTGGGAAAATTAAGAATTTTAAAATTAAAATCGTCTCTTTAATCGTTAATTTTAGTACTGAGATGAGTGAGTGAGTTGGTGTTTTTCGCCCCTCAACACTTTATAGGTTATTTGAAGGCGATGAACATGAAATGATGATAACAATTTGGGGTGGGATGCAAAGGACACAAAACGTTTGAAGAACCACAGGAAAAAGGGGAGAGGTGGATAGGGGCGAAAATTTTAGCCTATGTGGTACGTGCACTACCTGGCGATCCACAAAGGGATCTTTTACTTGCATAAAGCTTGGCACTCTCCACACACGTTGGCCCACTATGGACAGCGGTCAGGGTTTCCGTATTTTAGACCTGACAACTCCCGCGAACGAGGGTAACCCTATTCAGCCACCTAGATACACACATTGGTCACTCATTCGCCTCTTACGACAAACTAGGCTCTGCTGCGGGCATATTCGCCTCCCGGGCCCCGCACGGGGTGATATTGTAGAGTGATATTGGTTTCAGATGCATATCTTTTAAGCACCTTGATATAATTTCATAAATCTTGCACAATGCTTATGATAAACATAAGATTCCTGAGGATTTTTGAGCCAATAAACCTCAAGGTCAAGGTCATAGGTGTTGCAGGAAGGGAAAAATCTAATTAACACATAAATATTTACATCTGGTCCTGAGGTGATATATATTTGCACCATGTGTAAATTTTACATACAATGTAAGTACAATGTATGTATTTGCATTTACATGCATTATTTGCACACATGTGTAAAATTACATACGTATATAAATATGCATACGTATGTAAAACTGTGCATGTATTTGGGGCTATAAAGTGTATTAATTTTTCAATATTTTGAGTAGAGCTCCTCTGATAAATTTTGAATAGACGAAACGCGCGTCAGGTGTTGCCAATTTTATTGTCTTGAACGCTATTGTTAATTTTATATTTATCTCGTAACGGGACATATGTATGAACAAAAAATGATCAAGAACATTGAAATTTGGTTCATCTTGCATGTCATGTGACATATCTCATCTCTATAAAAAATGAATACTTTAAATGTGATGTAGGAAAAAGCAAACCAAGGTTATTTTGTGAAATAAGGGCCATACATATGTACTTGTATATAGTAAGTTGTTTGGTTTTCTTTCTTGAATGTCGTTAAATCCGTTTAAATCATGTAATATCAATGACTTTGTTCATTACAAACGCCTTAAAGTCGTTGATTTTATTTATTTCAAGTAATTGTATCATGCTCCTATTTATTTAGTTTAAACATATTTATTTATCCACGATTGGGAAACAAGCTTAATGTTTCTATAAACCCCTCTCAAGTTTGCATTTTGCGAGTGCGGCCTTTGTAGTGGCCCCCATGGAGCCTACCCTTATCGAACTCTACAAAGAGGTCTTAAACGTTCACATGGTATTGCTCTCCCCATACACGGGATAACCTTTGTTCGTCCCTTCCGAAGGACTACCATCGATTCTTAAAAGTATCCTCGCAAATGGTGTCATTAGAGAGTCGGAAAATTTGTTCTTGAAATTCTTGAACCTATTTATTTGATAGTTATATGATATATATTGAGTGGATTTTTTTCTTTCTAGAGAAATGGCTGCATCCCCTTATGTTTCTTCTGTCGAGGAATCAAACTTTTTAAAACTAGCAGGACTCCTTATCAGAATTGGACCACAAGCTGTTAGGTATACCTTTGA
Organism: Arcuatula senhousia; assembly: GCA_963971305.1. NCBI lineage: Eukaryota > Metazoa > Mollusca > Bivalvia > Mytilida > Mytilidae > Arcuatula > Arcuatula senhousia. Next base: position 46,515,235 of record OZ020306.1, read on the forward strand.
TCATGAGTTTCCTCCTACCGGTCTTACAACAACTCTTACAACAAAGAAGAACAAGAAAATTCTTCAAGATCTGAAGAGTAAAAGAATTATTACTAGTGCCCAATGGGACCTGCTGTTTCCTACAGGTAAATTATCATAACTAGTGCTCAATGGAGTTTCCTGTGCTTACAGGTAAAGAGTCTTTACTAGTGCCAATGGGATCTTTTGTCTTCTTTATCCATAGATTCATTACTAATATTCCATTGGATCTTATGTGTTCTACAGGTAAAGAATCATTACTTCATTTGGGATATTATACGATCTGTCATTTTCTAAAGGTATATTTATATATTAAAACAACGTAATTTTGAAATCCGAATGCTTGCATTGATCTTAAGATTTATATGATACTTTTTCCAATCCAAATTGAACTTATAACCAGCTATAAAATTTCCCCTTTAGGATTCGTCAATAGTTTTGAACTAGTTTTGTATGAATTAATCTCTCAGAAATATCAGTATATTGCTGATTATCAAAAACAAAATAATAAAAGATGTTGCACTGTGGCTAGTAAATGAGTAAATAAAAGAAATGGGCACCAGTTTTGCACCTATGTTTGCTGATTTGTTTCTCCATTCATATTAAGAAGACTCCTGACTATCTCGTCTCAGCAAAAATAAGCGATGACTAGCTCTCTCTTTTAACCTCGCGTTCCGTTATAAGAGAACTACTTCATCTGTAAAATCTTAAAAATACATGTAGATATAAAATTTGCATTTAATGAAGAAAAATATACAAGTTCAGACTCAATTTCTTCAAATGCGTTATCTGATGCATATCTAGAGCTTTCTGTGGAATGTAAATTGAACCTTATATTATCAGGGAGCCCGGTATAATTCCAAAAAAAATCAAACCATTGCACAAATTCCGAGTCTGATTTCAAAAAGGTTATAAAACATGTTAAAGATTTTTTGAAAATATCTACCATGCCTCCATTTTATTTTACTACGAAAGCCCTGAAGGCTCATACAGGATTCAAGATTCGGATTTTGAAATTAGAAATCCGAAATTTAATAATTTTTGCGAGAGCCAAATTTCTTAATTGAAAACTGTTCATGTGTATCTGATGGGTTGGTATAAATAAGATTGTGGGGCTCGCAATAGGTATTTTATTATTCTCTCCCATCTACTATCAGCTTGCCGTTCACAATTTTAGCGTTCCGATGTTGCCTTTGAAATTGTTTCAGTTTGGGAACAAGCGCTTGACGTCTGTCACTCTTTTCTTTTCGGCTAAAGAACTGAGGCTTAAACTTAACTTAAACTTGCAATACTAGATCTGGGTTTGCCATCAGAACAGGGTTTGCTCCTCTATCTTAATGTAAAAAAATGATTAAGATGCATCTGTTTTAATAAATATGGACTGATACAAATAAGCTAGAAGATGTACATTGTAGGTCTATTTGTTCATTTTTATGAATTAGGTGTTGATAATTTGGGAGGGGAAATACAGATTTCACAACTGTAAGTTATTAGATACGGATTTTTATCACATCGAGTTAAATATTTGTCAAAGTAGGAAACGAACAGTTGCGAGTTTCCTTTGACAAATATCTAACGAGTGTGATTTTAAAAAAATCTTCACATGCAGGGTACAAAAATATTTCTTTTCTCTTTTAATACTACTTATATTTAGCTATACTTTTTTATTTCTTTAATGGTCAGACTTTAATTTGTACAAAAGAAATGTAACTTTCAGGACATCTGACTTTTACAATGATTTTTTTCTTCTTTGTAGCCCCTACATTGGTGGATTCTGTGAACTTTGACATTACACTTATGGTTTGTCTGTTGAGGAATTTAGCTGGATTCCAAATAATTGATAAAGACCCCAAAATCTATGTTTACGATACATCAAAACAGGCGAACATCTCCAGGATCAAATACTACCGAAACTATATAGTACATTCAAAAAATGGCGAAACTCAACAACAAGAATTTACAGATATTTGGGATTGTGTTTCAAAAGTTAGTTGGTGGTATAGAATTTTCATACGATGCAAATGAATTACAATTGCTGAAAGTTGCCAAATTATTCGGGGAAATAATCAAACAGCTCACAGTTCTAGGTCTCGCCCGCCCCAAGGTCCGTACACTAATCACTGCACCAATCTTTCCGGACTTTGTAATGACCTCTCGTTACCCCACGGTTACCTATTGTGACCCTAGTTCTCTTTATTAGGGCCCCGCATCGAAGATGCGGACGCCCTATAGTTTTCACTTTGTCCGTCCGTCCGTCCGTCCGTCTGTCCGTCCGTCAACAATTCTTGTTAACACTAAAACTCAAAAACTATTAACACCACAGTTCTGAAACTTTGCACAGCTGCTGAGTAGCATGTCATGATGTGCATATTAAAATTTCGTGCAAATCTGTTTAATATTTTTGGAAAAAAACTTCATTTTTTATCGAAAATCACAGATTTTGAGAATTGGACTTTGTGAACACTAAAACTCAAAAACTGTTAACAATACAGTTCTGAAACTTTGTTCAGCTGCTAAGTAGCATGTCATGATGTGCATATTAAAATTTCGTGCAAATCTGTTTAATATTTTTTGAAAAAAACTTCATTTTTTATCGAAAATCACATAATCACTAAAACTCAAAAACTGTTAGCAATACAGTTCTGAAACTTTGTTCAGCTGCTAAGTAGCTTATAAATATATAGCATGTCCTGATTTGCATATTAAAATTTCGTGCAAATTTGATTAACATTTTTGAAAAAAACTTCATTTTCTATCGGAAATCACAGATTTTGAGAATTGGACTTTGTGAACACTAAAACTCAAAACCTGTTAACAATACAGTCCTGTAACTTTGTACAGCTGCTAAGTAGCATGTCTTGATTTGCATATTAAAATTTCATGCAAATCTGTTAAATGTTTTTGGAAAAAACTTCATTTTTTATTGAAAATCACAGATTTTGAGAATAGGAATTTTTGAACAATAAAACTCAAAGGCTATTAACAATACAGCTCTGAAGTTTCATATGCATTCCATGGAACATGCCTTAGTGGTTTATATAATTTAAGTTCGTATGATTTTGAAAACACTTAGATATTTTGCCGCAGGGCCCTTTCTGACTTTGTCAGTATTCTAGTTACAAACCCTTACTTTGTGTGCTTGTGTAATATTACACTACCACGTTTCTGATTGTATAGCCTAAATACATTAAGTATTATTCACTTTAAAATAGTGTGTATTTGCTGGGACCGGTTTTACAACAAATTAAATCATTTTTGCTTAAAAAATGAATGGGTCATAAAATTGGCATTTAAACGAAGAATGGTTACAAAATGTTGACAATTTATTGAAATTAAATAGTTAATCAAGAATCTTTATAAAATTATTTAAAGTGTCCGACAGTGGCATATCCGGCCCTACTTTCATTAGCAAAGGATATCCTACTACATGTACGAAGGAGTTTGGAAAATAATAAATGTTAATCATTAAGGAATAATGTGAGCTTGCAACAAATACATATAGACAAAATTAAGAGTTTATTTAGAGGAAAGATGAAGGATTCTATGTAACTGAAAAAGTTGACACAATGACTTATGGTTTAATTACATGTATAGTTGAAACTTTTGTTTGAAAGATAAAAAAACAATATTATTTGAGCTATCTATTCATGTAACATATAATTCTTATCTTTAAAGGATTAACCTTTGGGTTGTCTAAAATTTGGTGCCTAGTTCGGTATATTTGTATTTTGTCTGTATGTACACATTTGTGTGCTTTCAAATGGTGTAGATAAACGCTGTTTTACTTTTCTACTTAAGCTATGAAAAATGACATAAATAGAATCAATTGAAAGCGTTTTGCACATTAATCTCTTTAACTTCGATTAAAGACGCTATTCTTTTTGTTAAAATATTATCCAGATTATTTTTTGTAATCTAAATTCCTGAATTACAAGATAAGACAATTGGATTTTAATACATATTCAGACAAAAATATTAACAAGAAAAAAATAAAATTAAATTTAAGGTCATGTGACCACTCACTGTCCTTTTCGGTAAATCTTTTAACTTGTTTTTTTACAAGGCAATAGTCAGTTTAGATGGAAATCTCCAACAACAGGTATATAACCTTTCCCAAGCCCCAGTGGATGTTGAGACCTTACGACTTTTAAGACAAAATGAAATGGAACTAGAGTTGGTGAAAAGTGTGGTATCAAGCAAAGAGGAGAAACTTGAGTTGATGGAAACGAAGGTATCCATCAATGAACAGAAATTAGAATCAGTAATGACTGAACACATAAATGCTAAAAGTAAGTAAATTTTGTTCTTCAAATTTCATTATGTGTATCAACTAACCAATGATTTTTTTGCAATCAGATGGTATGACTCTACAGACTGCTCAAGAAATTAAACAAGATGTTATGAGATACGCACCTGAAAATTAAAGTAATTAAATGTCCCTAAAAATGGTCTTTCGTGTAAAAAAAAACCCAACTTAAATAAAGTTAAATCAAAGAAAAAGACATATATCCATGGGTTGGTTTTAAAAATATAAGAGTAGGGGCTATAAGGCCTCTTTTGGCCTAAAATTTCTATCCAATTCTCAACCATTGAATATTGTTTTCAAATGCTGATAAAAATTTTATTAAATAATACAAAAATGAGAAACTATATTTACTTTATAATTTTCTAATGATTTTTGGTAAAATAATATGAATGAAAATGACCTTTCTTCAGGAAATCGCTCATTTACGTAAATTTTCAGCATTTTAAAGATATATTTTGGACTAGAAAAGTATCTCCGCATACGGGAAACAACTGAATATTCGTACAGATTGTAAATACGTTCTTACATAAGTTCTTGGAAAAGACCGGCTGATCTTTCACAAGTTATAGAATTTTTCAGTCATGCCGGCTTTCCAAAAATGCGTATAAGTACCTATTTCTTCCGTAAAAATCATTTTTTTATATATACTGAAACCTTAGATGGCTTCATTCTAAAAACCGAAAGTTTAAGATAACATCGCATTTCATTTGTCGATATCCTCAACCAATATCAGTACCGATGGTTTTTATTGGTTAATTGACCTGTGTGAGATCGCTGCACGTGCTCGCATCTTAACCTGGTCATCCTGCACTGAAGAAAGGTATTTACGGAAGAAATAACTTTCTCTAAAAATATAAACTTGTTTCTCGTGCTCAGACGATATTTTCTGGTCCAAAAATGAACAATGAAAACGACCAAATTTTCACATATTTTGTCATTTTGGCTAAAATCACTAGAATTATGACGTCATTATGACGCTTCAATATTACAATTTGAAAATTTTGAACATGTTTCCATTTAGGCAGAGTTTACACTATATTATAAGTACATATATTATATGTGGACATGTTTGTATAAACTTCATATTTTTCGGTTAGAAAAATTAACGCCCCTACTTTGGGAAATCGGACTCCTCTGGATTTTTATTGGAATAACATTGAAACAGTGTTTGACCTTTTAAGCATAGACATAATAATTAAACTTTACCGAAATTTGGTATATGTAGATATTAATACATGATATTAGAAATAATGAAAAGAACAAAGGGGGTCAACGGGTAAATTAATCCCCACGCATTTAATGGATAAAGGCATAGGATATCAAAAAATATTCAAAATATTCAAAACTACAGGTTCGTATTTCCTTAATAAATCGTAAGAATATAATCTCTTGTAGGACTTAAATTGTCCTTTGAATAATAATTTCTTTGTCATTTCTGTAAATATTTAAATAAATTAATTTTGATACAAGAAATGCTTTAAACTTGTTAAACAACATATTATGAGGTAAAACATGCAGGTGATTGTTTTTGAAATTTCCGCTTGTTAAATTCAAAATTGTTTAAAACACCAGGTTTCTTTTCTTGTAATGCACATGGTCGATATCTTAGGTGCTGGATCTGACTTCCCTGTTCGAACTTTTTGGTTTTGAGTAATTTTCGTTCAATACTTTTGGTTTTTGATTCTCCAATGATCTGATTCAAATGCTGCTGATGAGAGGTTACTCCTTGAAATATCGATAAACAGCATAACCAAATTCCCCATTTAAGACCCGCTTTTGGTATTTGTATTTTAAAACAACTGGGTCGATAACCGCTGGTGGTGAACCAGAGGTCCCCGAGGGTAATCACAAGCCTGGTCGTCAGACTTGTCTGACACAAATTAACCAATAGTTTTCTAATATTTTCGTCATTGAAATTTCTGGTTATTAAATTCAAAATTATTTAAACCATCAGATCAGGTTTCTTTCCTAATAATGCACATGGTCGATATCTTAGATGCTGGATTTGGCTTCCCTGTTTCAGTTTTGAGTACTTTTCGGTTGAATACTTTTGGTTTTTGATATGCCAATGTTTTGATTCAAATGCTGCTGATGAGAGGTTACTCCTTATAATTGCGATATACAGCATAACCAAATTGAACAAATAATATCCGCTTTGGGTATTTGAATTTTGGAACCACTGGGTCGATAACCGCTGCTGGTGGACCAGAGGTTCCCGAGGGTAATCACAAACCTGGTCATCAGACTTGTCAGACACGAATTAACAAATACATTTCTAATATTTTTGTCATTGAAATTTCCGGTATTTAAATTCAAAACTGTTTAAAGCACCAGGTTTCTTCCCTTGTAATGCACATGATTGGTATCTTAGGTGCTGGATTTGGCCTCCCTGTGCGAACGTTTTGGTTTTGAGTACTTTTCGTTCAATACTTTTGTTGTTTGATCTTCCAATGTTTTGATTCAAATGCTGCTGATGAGAGGTCACTTCATGACATATTGATATACAGCATAAACAAATTCACCGTTTTATACCCGCTTTTGGTATTTGTATTTTGAAACCACTGGGTCGATAACCGCTGCTGGTGGACCAGTGGTCCCCGAGGGTAATCACATGCCTTGTCGTCAGACTTGTCTGACACGAATAAACCAATACATTATTTATATTTTTGTCATTGAAATTTCCGGTATTTAAATTCAAAACTGTCTAAAACACCAGGTTTCTTTCCTTGTAAAGCACATGGTCGATATTCTAAGTGCTGGATTTGGCTTCCCTATACGAACGTTTTGGTTTTGAGTACTTTTCGTTCAATATCTGCCAATATTTTGATTCAAATGCTGCTGATGAGAGGTTACTCCTTGAAATAGCGATATACAGCATAACCAAGTTAAACGTTTTATATCCGCTTTTGGTATTTAAATTTTGTAACCACTGGGTTGATAACCACTGCTGGTGGACCAGAGGTTCCGGAAGGTTATCACAAGCCTGGTCGTCAGACTTGTCTGACACGAATTAACCAATGAATTTCTAATATGTTTCTCATTGAAATTTCCGGTTGTTTAGTTCAAATTTGTTTAAAACACCAGGTTTATTTCCTTGTAATGCACATGATCGGTATCTTATGTGCTTGATTTGGCTTCCCTGTTTGAACATTTTGGTTTTGAATCCTTTTCGTTCAATACTTTTTGATTTTGATCTTCCAAAATTTTGATTCAAATGCTGCTGATGAACGGTCGCTTCTTGAAATATCGATATACAGCATAACCAAATTAACCGTATTATACCCGCTTTGGTATTTGTATTTTTAAACCACTGGGTCGATAACCGCTGCTGGTGGACGAGAGGTCTTCGAGGATAATTACAAGCTTGGTCGTCAGACTTGTCTGACACGAATAAACCAATAAATATCTAATATTTTTGTCATTGAAATTCCCGGTTGTTAGATTCAAAATTGTTTAATACATTAGGTTTCTTTCCTTGTAATGCACATGGTCGATATCTTAGGTGCTGGATTTTGCTGCCCTGTTCATGAGTGAGTGAGTGAGTTGGTGTTTTACGCCCGTGCAACGCTATATATGTTAAATACAGGCGATGAACATGAAAAGGATGATAAAATGAACATGAAATGATAATGATAAATGAAATATTGGGTTGGGGTGGGACACAAAGGAACGGTACATCTTGAAGAAACACAGAAAAAGGGGAGATGTGGGTAGGGGCGGAGAATTTAGCCTATATGGTGCACTACTTGGTGGTCCTCCACAAAGGGGTCTTTTACATGCATGGAGCGTGGCACTCTCTACACACGTTGGTCCACTATGGTCGGCGGTAAGGGTTTCAATTTTATAGACTTTACAACCCCCGCGGAGGAGGGCCACCCTATTCAGCCACCTAGGGTGCACACCTGGTTGCTCTATGGGCTGAGCACTGACCCGACGTCAGAATCCCAAGATCCTTATTCGCCTCTTACGACAAGCTAGGCTTTGTTGCGGGCCTTTTCGCCACCCGGGCCCCAAATGGGACGGCTGCCATGTTCGAACGTTTTGGTTTTGAGTACTTTTCGTTCAATACTCTTCCAAAGTTTTGATTCAAATGTTACTCCTTGAAATATCGATATACAGCATAACCAAATTAACAGTTTTATACCCGCTTTTGGTATTTGTATTTTTCAAATGTGGTCATTCCTTAAATAGAATACCTACTTAATGCGTCACAAAAATAGATTTTTTCATTTCATCTCACGGTTAATGTAACGAACAATAAAATTCGAAATTTTTCTTGTTTATATCTACCAGTAAATGCAAGATTCTGGTATCAGAATTATATAAACACCTTTATGTGGCAAATATTTTAATATAATTTTATCAATTTTTCGTCAAAATTTATTGGTTTTATACATGTTTAAGAGATTCCTTGGCTCACTTTGATTCTTTGTGTTTATTAGTAAGAAGACAGAACATCATAAAAGAATGGACAACTCAAGACAAGAAATATAAAGACACATCAGCCACAAAGTTTGTATTAGACACTTTATCTACCAACAAGGGGGTCATAGTCACAGGACCACCAGGGTGTGGCAAGTCAGCAGTGGCACATCATGTAGCATTGATTTATGAAGGTCAAGGATATGAGCTTTATCCTATCAAAACCCCAAAAGATATTGAAAAGGTATTTTGTAAGGACAAAAAACAATTTTTTATTATTGATGATATTTGTGGAAGGTTTGTTTTTGATCAACGCCTTTCATTTGAATGGATAAAAGAAGTAAAAAGTTTAGACAAACTATTAATGTCAGATATCCATTTGGGTCCACAAAATGGAAGCTCAGATACAAATAAGATGTCAATACATAAAGGTTCTGACGATTTGGGTCAACATGCCATGTCATCTCAATTTAAAGTTATTGCAACATGCAGAGAAAACATATATAAAAGCAAAAGATTTCCTACTTTATCCACATTTGATTTTAAATGTTGCAGTTTTTCTAAAGAATTTATATTGTCTGATAAGGAACTCAATGAAATTGCAACTTCATATGTTGATGAAGAAACTCTCAGTGGAGTTGACCCAACACTCTTTGATTTTTTCCCTCTGTTGTGTTCGTTGTTCTGTAACAAGAAAGACAAACGACTGTTTACCCATCCCACTGAAGTCATTGAAGAGGCCATTAAAGATTTAAAAAATAATTCACATACGTGTTTTATAGCGTTGGCACTTCTCGTTCTGTATAACAACGACCTGAAGAAGGAAGCACTTAAGGAGAAAGAGGTTGAACACTTGATAGAAGAAATATGCCAGGAATGTGACATCGAACAAGCTTACAACAAGAAGCCTGACCAAGTGACATTTAACAGACTCGTGGGCGAGTATATTTGTGAAACTGAGGAATGTTACACAGCAGTACACGATAAAATGTTTGATATCATTGCAATATCTGTTTCACAACTTATCATGGGTGTTGTAATTAAAAATGCCCCATCCGAGTTCATCAGAAACAGAATGCAGCTTAAATGCCTCGGAGAAAGTGACATTCACAACATTATTTTAATAGCAGTGGAACATGAAGAGTCATACCTTAGTCGAATGGAGATAGAAATTAAAAACGCTAATTATCAGGCTGTATTTGATAATCTAAATACAAAAAAAGAAGAGTATCGAAATCGTCTCCAAACTTTTTTTGACGAGAAGATTAAGCCTGGAAACTTTCCGATAACTTCCAACAGTATTTCCCCATTGCATATTGTGACATCGCTTGGTTATGTTGATCTTGTCCATTATATGGTAGAAAACCATAATGATCAAATTGATCTGATTGATGCAAATGGGAAAACACCTTTCATGTATGCATGCGAAAATGGGCACGTAAATATTATAGATTTTTTTGAGAAATATTTACTAAAACATGTACAGATTGATAAAAGAACCATAAATGGAGAAACGTCACTTCATCTAGCTGCTTCTCGTGGATATATTGAGGTTGTAGAGAAATTGGTTAGTTTAGGATTTCGTGTTAATGATAAGACAAATGAAAACGAAACACCGCTGTATCTGGCAAGTAGTGAAGGTCATTACAATACAGTTACATTTCTGCTGGATCTGAATAGAAATAAAAAAGACAGTCATGTGGATACTAGGATAAAGGATAAAAATGGATGGTCAGCTCTTCATATTGCATGTTTGAATGGGCATACGACAGTCGCAGAACTTTTAGTTGCTAACAGAATGAATGTTAATGACACAGTCAACGACAATTGGACTCCATTGTATCTGGCATGTCTAGGAGGTCATTATAATACAGTCAAACTACTGCTACAACTGAATGGAGATGATAAAGACAGTCGTGTGAATGCAAGAATAAAGAATAAAAATGGATGGACAGCTCTTCATATTGCATGTTTGATGGGACATACAGAAGTTGCAGGTCTGTTAATTGCTAACGGTATGGATGTAAATGACACAATCAACGACAAGTGGACACCACTGTATCTGGCATGTAAAGGAGGTCATTATAATACAGTCAAACTATTGCTTGAACTGAATGGAAAAGATAAAGGCAGCCGTGTAAATACAAAGATAAAGAATAAAAATGGATGGACAGCTTTACATACTGCGTGTTATAAAGGACATAGAGAAATCGTGAAACTATTAATTGATAACGGCATGAGCGTAAATGACACAACAAACGGCAATAATTCACCACTTTATCTGGCATGTCATGAAAATCATTACAATACAGTAAAACTACTGCTTGAACTGAATGGAGATGATAAAGACAGCCGTGTAGATACAAAGATAAAGGACGGAGATGGATGGACAGCTCTACATATTGCATGTTATAAAGGACTAACTGAAATTGTAGACCTTTTAATTGCAAGCAGTATTGAAGTAAATAGCACAACAGACGACAATCGAACACCGCTCTATCTGGCAAGTGAAGGAGGATATTACAATACAGTAAAACTACTGCTAACATTGACCGGAGATGATCAAGACGGTCGTATAGATACAATGATAAAGGATAAAGATGGACAAACAGCTCTACATGTTGCATGTTATGAAGGACATACAGAAGTCGCGGAATTGTTAATTACTAGCTGTATGGATGTAAATGACACGACAGACGACAATAGAACACCACTCTATTTGGCATGTGAAGAAGGTCATTACAATACAGTGAAACTACTGCTAAAACTGAATGGCGATCATAAAGACAGTCGTGTGGATACAAGGATAAAGGATGAAATTGGTGCGACAGCTCTACATATAGCATGTTTTAAAGGACATACAGAAGTTGTGGATCTTTTAATTGCAAACAGTATGAAAGTAAATGACACAACAAACGACAATAGAAACCCGCTGTATCTGGCAAGTGAAGGAGGTTTTTACAATACAGTAAAACTACTGCTAACACTGTCTGGAGATGATCAAGGCGGTCGTATAGATACACGGATAAAGGATAAAGATGGACAAACAGCTCTACATGTTGCATGTTACGAAGGACATACAGAAGTTGCGGAGTTGTTAATTGCTAACAGTATGGATGTAAATGAAATGACAGACGACAATAGAACACCACTCTATCTAGCATGTGAAAAAGGTCATATCAATACAGCAAAACTACTGCTGGGCCTCAATGGAGATGGTAACGACAGTCGTGTGGATACAACGATAACAAATGAAATTGGAGCAACAGCTCTTCATATAGCATGTTTTAAAGGACACACAGGAATCGTGGAACTTTTGGTTGCTAATAGTATTGAAGTTAATAACACAATAAACTATAATACATCACCACTGTACCTGGCATGCCAAGAAGGTCATTATAATACAGTAAAACTACTACTAGAACTAAATGGCGATGATCAAGACAATTGCGTGGATACAAGGATAAAAAATGAAGATGGATGGACATCGCTACATATTGCATGTTACGAAGGACACACAGAAGTCGTGGAACTGTTAATTGCTAACAGAATGGATGTAAATGACACGACATATATCAATGCAACACCCCTGCATCTGGCGTGTCAAGGAGGTCATTACAACACAGTCAAACTACTGATGGACCTGAATGGAGATGATGAAGACAGTCGTGTAAATACAAGGATAAAGGATTTATCTGGATGGACAGCTCTACACATTGCATGCTTTACAGGACATACAGACATTGTTGATCTTTTAATTGCTAAATACACAGAAGTAAATGACACAACACTCGACAATAGAACACCGCTGTATCAGGCATGTCAGGAAGGTCATTACGATATAGTCAAACTACTGCTGGATCTGAATGAAGACGATAAAGACAGTCTTGTGGATACAAGGATAATGGATACAAATGGATGGACAGCTTTACATACTGCATGTTATAAAGGACATACAGGAATCGTGGAACTTTTGGTAGCTAAATGTATAAAGGTAAATGACACAACACACGAGAATAGAACACCACTGTACCTGGCATGTCAAGAAGGTCATTACAATACAGTAAAACTACTGCTAGAACTGAACAGAAATGAGAAAGACAGTCGTGTGGATACAAGGATAAAGGATAAAAATGGATGGACAGCTTTACATACTGCATGTTTCAATGGACATATAGACAATGTAGAGTTGCTTATTATAAAAGGAATTGATGTTAATAAAAGAACAAATGAAGACAGGCTACCACTGCATCTTGCATGTCAAAAAGGACATATCAATATAGTAGAACTTTTATTGGAAAAAAAGTATCAAGATGGAGAAAGAATTAAACGTAAAGACATAAGACGATGTATTAAATTGGCTCACTATAATGGCCATGGTGGTATTGTAGGTTATTTTGAAGAATTTATACCACAACATTCAAAAACAAAATGTCGAATGTCTTGAAATACATAAATGGAATAGCAAATGGCAAGAATTTATTCATATTTGAAATTTAGTACGTCTTTTATTTATTTTTGTTGTGGTTGTAACATGAAAAACTTTAATCAATGTATTTTATCAAATTGTATTAAAGATATAAAGAATGCCATTACAGACGACACATGATCAACATCAATAAAGCCATCCTCATAGACAACAATTCCTCATTACTACAGCCAGTACGCTCGAATAATATCAGCATAAAATAAAGCCACCCTTAACAAGAAAGAACTAATATCAATGCAGCATTTCAATCAACAAAGAATCACACCAATACAACCATTCTAATCGAAAAAGGATTCACATTTATCTCATACAACATCTCCAGACAACAATATAGCCACTCCAATCGACAAAGGATTAACATAAATACAGCCACTCCAGACGACAAAGAATCTACACCAATAGAGCCACTCCTATCGACAAAGGATTAACATAAATCACCACTCCAGACGACAAAGAATCTACATCAATAGAACCACTCCTGTCGACAAAGCATGAACAAAAATACAACCTTTTAATACAACAAAGACTCTTAATAAAAACAATCCGACTCCAATCGAGAAAAGATCACACCATAGCATTCCCTCCAAAATACAAAATATCACACCGATTCAGCCATTCCAAGCGACGAAAAATCAACACCGATACACCCCTTTGGATATCCAAAACACGAAAAAAGATACACTTATACAGACTGTCTAGACGACAACGAAAAAACATCAATACAGGCACTGCAAACGACATTAATTCACATCGATACAGCTACTCCAGATTTATAACAAATCTACACCAATAAAGACATACTAGAAGTCAAAGAAACAACATCAATATAATAATTTTAGACGACAAAGACTCCACATCGATGATGCCACTCGAGACGGCAATGTTTCTTCATCAATACAGCCACTTCAGACGACAAATCTTCCACATCATTATAAAGATGCTCCACATCAAATAGTGTATAAAGCAAATAATGAACATCAATACAGCAACTCCAGACAACAAAGGGTCTTTTTTTATACAACCACTGCAACCAATAAATCATCTACATCAATACAACTACTCCAGAAATCAAATGATCCATATCAATGCAACCATCAGACGACAATTAGTCCACATTATAACATCCTCTGCAGTCGACACAGGGTCCACATAAATACAGCCACTCCAGAAGACAAAAAGGATCCACTTCAATACAACAACTCTAGAAAACAAAGGGTCTACATAATATAAATACAGCCACTCCAGTCAACAGAGTCCACCAGGCGACAAAGAATGCACATTAAAACGACCACTCCAGACAACAAAGGGTCCACATCGATAGAATTACCCGATATTAAAGGGTTCACATCAATACAGCCACTTCAGTCAGCAAAGGATCCACATTAATACATTAACATCCTCTGCAATCAACACAAGGTTTACATAAATACAGCCACTTAAGACGACAATGGATCCACATCAATACAGCCACTCCACTCCAGACTACAAAGGATTCACATCAATTCAATCGCTGCAGACGACAAAGGATCCACATAAATAAATCAACGACGGTTCTACCTCATTACAGCTACTCAAGGGGACAAAGGCAACCACTCCAATTGACAATTCGAAATAGCCACTCGTGGGAACAAAGAGTCACACCAATTCAACTGCTTTACACGACAAAGGGTCCACATCAATACAACAACCCTAGAAGACAAAAGATCCACTTCAATACAAGCAATCCGGACAACAAAGGGTTATCATGAATAAAACATCCCCAAAGACAAAGGATCCACATTAATACAACCAATTCAGGCAGCAAAAGATCCACATTAATACAGTCTATCCAGACAACAAAAGGTCCACATGATTATTTGTTTACCGCTAACTTAAAATTTTCCGTAATGTTTTTTTTATTTACTAATAACTTAGCAACTTATATTTTTAGGTTGCTGGTATATTTATGGATTCATATAAATTTTGATTCAATAGATATCAACTTTCTGTTTGTTGAAAACTTTTTTTAGCATTCGGCATAATTGTGAAAGCGGGGTGATCACTAATAAGCATAGGCTTACAGATTTCTTGTTAATACATTTGTACTTTTCAATACATATGAAACTTGTTGCCCTCTGGTGTCTAATTTCATCCTAATACTTACTAGACATGTAGATATTGCAGCAAACATTTCTGACAGAATCCTTGTAAACTAAGTTTAAACTACTGTAAATTTTGGATCATTCAAAATCAAATATTGTTTTTTAAATTTTGATTTTCCTTACTAGTAATGCACCAGTCTTTAAAAAAAGTGTTTTTTTTAACAATTAAGCGAAAACAATTATATATATCACGTCCACTTGATGACTAGTAGTATCCACGTTTTTTTATTTTATTTATGTATGTATATATACATGTACACATTTAAATTTTCACTCCCCGTTGTATATTTTTAAAGTTTTTTCAATGATATTGTTTTACAAGATGTACATGTTATACAAGTATTAAAATTATGAAAATCATGAACTGTTTTCTAAATATCAAGTACATGTATATTGGTTAATTTAATTTAATGATGTATTTGTTGTTGATTTTAATTCATCCAATTGAGTATCACATAACATTGCTATAAATCATTTATCAGATGTGAAGAAAAAAGAGAAGATTCATTTATTTTATACTCCTGTATTCTTACGTCTATACACTCACCCGTAAACAAAGTTTGGGGGTATATAGGAATCATTCGGTCTGACCTTTTATCTGTCAACATACATAAACCTCGTAAGGGTAACTCCTCTAAAGGCATACGATACAGTTACAGAGGGAAATTATGACGTCGTGGAAACACATTGTGACGTCATGAAAATAACCTAAAAATAATCCGAATTGATCAACAAAAGATATTTTATACAAATGACTTTTAAATGAGCACTTATTTCAAATGTCACTCGTCAAAGTACAAAATACCAACACCATGCCAAAATTTCAAAATGATTGCAGTTGACAAACTTTTTCTTCAAGGAAATTTTTCAAGAGTTGCATAAAATTACCTTTGAAATTAAACAAGTCCATATTCTATAAAATGTATAACAAAAGACGGATCATAAAAATGACCAAAGTTATTCCATTTTGAATAATTATACCCCCGCTTTGAAGAAGAGGGGGGTAAAGTGTTTTACCCTTGTCCGTCCGTCCGTCCGTTCGTTCGTCCGTCCGTTATAAAACTTCCGTCGCTTTTTTTCTAAGCAACTACATGAGATAAAGTTCTGATATTTTGTATACAGCTTTATCATATAGTACCATATGGTGTATACCGATTTTATGCTCCTAGGTAGTCTTCTTCCTGTTTACCGAAAACTTAGGTTTTAACACATAATGGACATATATGCAAAATTTCCGTCACAGTTTCCCAAGCAACTACTTGAGATAGAAGTCTGATATTTTGTATACAGCTTTATCCTATAGTACCATATGGTGTATACTGATTTTATGCTCCTAGGTAGTCTACTTCCTGTTTACCGAATACTTAGGTTTTTACACAATGGACATAAATGCAAAATTTCCGTCACAGTTTCCCAAGCAACTACAAGAGTGTACATGAGATAGGGATCTGATATTTTGTATACAGCGTTATCCTATAGTCCCATATGTTGTAAAGCGATTTTATGTTCCTAGGTCAGCTAATTCCTGTTTAAGGAGTATTTTTACTTGTATGCGTGGTTTAGGTTGGGGAGCGGGGATATCACTAGTGAACATTAGCTCACAGATTAACTTGTTTCCAAAATAATTCACTTTTCCCAATCTTGATGGAAAGCATCTAATATTCAACATAAAATATTGTAAAAACGGATCCGTTTTTATATTAAATATGTACATACTAAAATGGGTTTAATTTCAATTTTTTTATTTTCTTGAATATGTTAATTGAAGATCGAAACTGTTCTGTATGCCCATACGCCACTTGATACATTTTGATGTAAGTGAATGAAGTACATGTACACTATATGAAATTGGCATGAATGTCAAACATCATTCAGGGGAGATAATTGGACGTTATTTGTTAAAAGGAGGAAGGTATCCTTTTGTGAGCTCGCGCACAGTATTTCGTGTTTTTTTATAGAAGTCATACCTTTTCATTTATAACAAATGTAGATAAAAACATTCTTAAACTATACGTACATAACCCGGCCTTATCCGTATTTCCGGGTAATTGCAAACAGTATATGCATCATGAACAATATGATTTGTTTTCCATTTGCCATTTTGTTTAACTATTGTGCTTTAGTTTTAGTTTTTGATGATAATATAATAATTAAAATTGTTAAAGATTCATGGTGTAAATTTATATAAAGGTTGTTTGTATTTTACCTATTTGAGTTGTACTTAATTGATTTTAATATGTTGTAAACAAAAATATGTATAGTTTTCCTTCAACTTACTTTATAAAGTCAACAGTTTCTGCATATGAGTGTGAGTGAGTTGATGTTTTACGCCCTTGCAACGTCATATAGGTTATTTAAAGGCAATGTACATGAAACGGATAATAGGATGAACATAAAATGATGATGAGAAATCTGGACTGGGTGGGAAATATGGGAACAGTAAATTTTGAAGACCAAAGGAAAAAGGTGAGATGTTGGTAGGGGAGGACAATTTAGCCTACTAGTATGTGGTTCACTACTTGGCGGTCCACAAAGGGATCTTTTACAGCATGAAGCGTGGCACTCTCCACACACATTGACCAACTATGGTCAGCGGCTAAGGTTACCGTATTTTAGGCCTGACAACCCCCGCGGACGAGGGCCATCCTATTAATCAACCAAGGGTATATACTTGGTCGCTCTTTAAGTTGAGCACTGAATCCCTAGATCCCTAATCGCCTGTTACGACAAACTAGGCTCTGCTGATTGCCCCCTACCAAGCGATTTTTGCCATCCACAACCTTTTTATTGCCAGGTTTGCTTTGGCAGCGCCGTTAAATTTGAAATTCTATCCCCATTCACAAAACATAGAAAAAAATGAATATGTCTTCATACCTACCTTATAAGCACAAAACCAGAAACACACATACTTTCTTACTAAATGAAGCAAAGGAGTACCAATAAGGCATTCAAATATCAATCTGAAAAGGCTAAAGAGTTAAATCAGTAGTCGCAAAAAACAAGACGGATAAAATGTGGTGGAATGCAGATGTATTATAGATACTTTAAAAAAATCCAAATAAAATCACAGCTTCATAGTTCCTGACAAAAGTTAATCCTACTGATATAAACTAAAAAAAAATCGTGCATAAATTATATTAAGTGAGTGAGTTGTTGTTTTACGCCCTTGCAAAGCTATATAGGTGATCATGAAATGATGATGATAAATTACACCCCAGTTCTATTGTTTAAAGTCGAACTTTCATTTTCAGAAACTTTCTTTGTGTGAATAACTCTTTTGTTCTAAGAACAATAGGCTTAATTCACAATGGCAAAAACAGGGGTTTCAAGATACCCCTGCTTTTGCGCTTGTGAACACACCTCATGTCCATAGAACAAAAGAGCTTCTCACACAAAGAAACTTCTGTAATAGCTAGCCAGGAAATGAAAACAGTTCACTTTATAAGGTGTAAAATCAATTCTAAATCAAAAAGTAGCAAAATAAAAAAACAGATAGAACAAATCATTAAAAAATGAAAATAAACAAACAAAACAAAGCAAGAATATGTCCAATAGACATAATGCCGATATTTTGCAACATAAAAGACGGACGAACACACAGGCGGACAGACGGACGGACAAACAAACGTATCCGACGACTGTATATCCCCATAACTTTCGTAGATGGGGCATCAAAATGGGTCAAAGATAGAAATGACCGGATTTCGTTAAACAGGAAGTAGGTAGACAATAGACCTGAAACTAATTTAACGGTATGGGACCCATGTCAAAAGGATGTAATAAGAAGTTGCTGGGAAAACTGTTCAGAAAATTGTCCATAAATGACCACTTCTGCAAAGATTTAAGTAAGTCGGAAAACAGGAAGTAGATGAGAGAAGGACTCTTAATCGAACCCCACGCTAAGAGACATCGTTCTGCATAAGAATAAGAATAATTTATTAACCAGTGACTGGGCCCATTTCTGGGCAAAGGTTACATTGATCTAACAATAAACATACAACATGTACAAAGACATTACAACAATAATGGTGTTCTTTAATTTGTTGTCACAGAATCAGAGCCTGTACAAAAACTTATAAACATATATATACAGTGTAAAACGTGTGGAACAATAATGGTGGTATTTCCCTCAGCAGTTGATCAGTTTTGTCTTAAATTCAAACCCTTTAATTATAAAACCCAAGTTCTTTAATATAAGCAAATCTTCATTGCTAGTTAACCATAACAATTTATCATCAGTAGAGAGATTAATAAAATTTGGACACATTGCGGAAATATCTTTAAATAAAATATCCCTCTCCTCTTTATATTTTGGGCATTCAACTAGAAAATGAATTTCATCTGCTACTTAATTTAATGAACTATTTAAGCACTTTCTTTCAGACCTCTCTGTTTTATTCTTATCATATCTTTTTCTCTTGATTTGTAGATCATAAGCACTAATTCTAAGTTTACAGATTGTGCGTCTAATTTTAAAATTTTCAATCAAAAGGTAGGTCTCAAAGCAGTAGTTTACTTTAAATTTAAAATATTTAATTTAGTTTGTGAGATGGATGATCTTTTCTTGTTCCCAAAATTGATGTAACTATCACAAAGTTTCTTTTTTACAGTGTTAATTAGAGTAGTATATTTAACATTATGTGACTGTACACCTAATTTCTCTAGAATATAAACAATAGAGTTATACCAACAATCGGTGTGATTTCGATACATGGTTTTGTTGCATATATATGCATCATATAGTAGTCCCTCATTTAATTCTTCAAGTCTAAACCAATATTTGATTAAAGTTATAACTATAGAGAAGAACAGAGGATATCTTCCTACCTCAGCCATTAAAGCTAAGTTGGTGGCTTTTTTTGTTTACCCAAAGAATATTTTTTAAATATTTTATATGGGATCTGTCTAAATAGTTATTCAAATGGTTCAACTGCAGAAGGAATATACGATATTGAGATGTGGAATAAGTGTACGCGACACAACAAACATAAACAAACAGCAATTCAAAACATCACAACGGAAAACAGCAAGCAGTCTTCAACATGACCATAGGGTCACTGCTTACCGTCTTGCATTGGCCCAAGACTAATAATACAATGCAAAAGTATCAAAACCAATCCCTAAATCATCAACGAAAGACTCAATTCTTGACATAAAACAGTTAACATAGAATGACAAGGACAAACAAAGGCTTTGGCAAAGTTTCCTGGCTTAGGACAGGCACATATAAAATGTGGCGGGGTTAAACTAGTTTTTTGGATCCAACCTTCCCCCTATTGATAAGCTTGCACAAAGCTTCATATAAAACACACTGTAAAACTCAATCGACAAAAGTTCAATTCAACAAGAGAAGAACCTAAGACAAAATACTGTACGAAAACAACAAAACAAGGAGGAACTCTCTTGAGAACACTCGAAGTTACTGACAACTAGCTAAGAAACATTTATCGATTGATGTAAAAGAATCAAATACATCAGTTCTAAATCCGACACCCCACGTCAAAACAATGAATGATTAAGAGTTGTATCACCATACAGAACCGACATACTTGATCGCTGTGGTGCTTATAAATAATACAGTGGATACAAAGTGAAAATTTAACGTTTTAAAGTTACTATCAAGCTATCAATATTTCTGCCAAAACATACCAAATGCAAAGATTTTACTAAAACATTGAATTCGTATCCTTTTTTCAAAAGGTTTTTAAGCCAGTTTTTAATTTCCATAAGGTTGTTTTTGAATTTTTGTGCTTTATAAACTACATTGCTATAAAAGTCAGGATGAGATATTCCTTTAACAATCAGAAATCTACGTGTACAATCAAATTTTTCGATGAGATGTCCATATTTATGTGCAAATTTTGTAAAAGATTTGACTAATTTGAAATCTGAAAATTAATATAAAATTAAAATGAAAAAAAAATTCTTCAAATACGCAATTTCCTCAACTAAAAATTACCTGCTCTCAGAAATTAATGATATTCAAAGGAACAGCAGTCAAAGCACATCCGTCTTCCCTGTTGGTAATATCAAAACTAAATGAATCTTAAAGATATTCAGTTTAGAAGTGTTCATTGTTTTAATTAGCATGATACAAAATCATCAGTTATTTGCAAGGTAATTAATCCGATTAACAAGTTGATTTATCTGTTTTAATCCTAAAATCATCTCAGTTGCTTAATATCTTGAATTAAAGAGGCCCCTGTGTGGGGAAGAAAAAATTCAGAAATATGTTAACTAACTCAGTTTTATAATTAAAGCCCCATTTTATTGCTTTCTATCAAATATTTGTAATCTAGTTTTGTTCTAAGTTTACTGGGGTGTAAGTTAGTTATACTATTCGGAATACGGTGTTTCTGGATAAGAAACCCACTCGGACCTCCGGTCCTCGGGGGTTACTTATCCAGAAACACCTTTACCTCATGGTATAACTATTACTGAAATATGGAGGTGGGTGGGAACCAAAGGAACAGTAAAATTTTGAAGAACAACAGGAAAAGGGGGAGAAGTGGGTAGGTCGGAAAATTTAGCCTATGTGCTGCACTATTTTGCGCTCCTCAAAGGGGTCTTTTACGTGAATGAAGCGTGACACCCTCCACACACGTTGGCCCACTATGGTCAGCGGTCAGGATTTCCGTATTATAGACCTGACAGCCCCCGTGGACGAGGGCTACCCTATCCAGCCACCTAGGGTACACACCTTGGTTGCTCTGTGGACTGAGCAATGAACCGTCGTCAGAATCCCAAGACCCTTAGTCGCCTCTTACGACAAGCTATGCTCTGCTGTGCGCCTATTCGCCTCCCGGGCCCGGAACGGGACAAAATATATTATGTGTGAAGTAAATCTTATTATATAAATAAATTGCACCAACACTAGGGCCTTTTAGATTGTACCCAATCCTTTAAGATTACTGGTATCAAACTGATGATAGAGCACGTTAAAAACCCGTTCTAGTCAAAACTCGTACCCAAAAATTACTTGAACATGGGAGCATATTATAAAACCCACTCTGCTCATAACGTGTACCTACTGTGCACTAGAACAAGAGAGCACATGGTTTTTATCAAGGTTCCAAATACAAGACTGAGACTATAGGCAGTGCCTCGGAGTAGGAGTAAAAGTAAAAAGATTGTAGTTTGAGTCCAGACAGGTGTCCGGGTTTTGGAACCCCTCCGCCCCGGCGTCTTTTATATTAACTTTCATAAGGTACATGTGCATAATAAAGGCAATAACTAAACTACTGAACTTTAAAGATCAAGCTCAAATGTCCAAGAGAAGACAGGTTAGTAGGTGGGTAGAGGCGGAAAATTTAGCCTATGTGGTGCACAACTTGCATTGGCGGCCCACTTGATAAATTGATAATTCTTTGTTTTTTAACCAGGTGACATTATTTTAGTCAAAATCAGAACAAGAACAAGATGAATTGTGTTGACTCACACAGGATACAAAACTCGTGACAAATATAAAGAACCCAATTATCTCATGCGAAAAAGACAAATGTACCACAAAGGATGAAGTGTGGCACTCCCATACACGTTTGCCAACTATGATCACCGGTCAGGCTTTCCGTATTATAGACCTGACAACCACTGCGAACGACGGCCACCACATGCTACACAGGCAAAAATGCTTCGCACGAAAGCTGTGCAAAGCTCATTTCGTGCGAAAATGACACGAATTTCGCATCAAATTGGCACCAAAATATTTTCGTACCATTTTCATGCGAAATTTTTGTATAATGTTTGTGCGAAATTGGCATGTAATTTGTGAAAAATTCGTGTCATTTTCATGCGAAATTCACATGAAATTGGTCCGAAAAAATTTTCGTGTCAATTTTGTGTGAAATTTATGTATGGTTTTCATGCATTTTTTTTCATGCAAAAATTTGAAAATTGATACAAAGTTTGCTTTAAATTGAAAAGAAAGCAAACATATAATTTTCAGATTGAAAGGGATAACTTCATGTCCATGTCACAAAAGAATAAAATGTTCTTAAAAATAAATGTATAAGATTAAAAAAAAATGATAGTTGCATGGTTTTATGTATTTTGGAAATAGACAACCAGATATATTTGTACATCATAATGGTTGGTGGGTCAAGAAAAATAAAGAAAAAATGGGGTGGCTATACTAAAAGGCTATCTATAATGAAGAACACATGCCTTAAACACTGTTTATTAACTATAAATTTGGCTAAGGATAACAGCAAGGCAACATTTTAAAACCTTTTATTTAAACAATCTGTATAATGGACTTTTAAAATGAAATTTAATCTTATAAGGAAGATATTCTAATCCTTCCATTCCACTTTATCTTAGAATTTGTGCTAAATGTATAACTTAAATAAAGTGGAAGATGAGATCAATTATTTTTTTGAATGTCCTAAATTTGTCAATGATAGAGAATTACTTTTTGGTATTGTTAAAAAGTCCAATGACAATTTTATTAATCTATCTGATTTTGATAAACTTTTCTGGTGTTTCACTTGTGAAAATGATGAAAATATACAACATCTTGGTGTCTTTCTACAGGAATCAAACATAACTTAATAACTATACGCTCCCGAAGGGAGCGATAATGGTAGAAATGTCAATATTTTAGTTGTACTATGAGCTGAATTTTCCTTCAACGTCCGGTATAGCACGCGCTTGTTTTCCCGAACTATCGCCGTCTTTTTAACGCTTTTTTTTTGAAAATTGTTGACGTCATTAAACGCCCGCGTAACCCACAGGTAAAGCTAGTTTGTGTTTATTTTCGAACAAAATTGAAATATATAAAATTAATTGTAACTTCGGGAGCGTTACAGGTTTAACCTGTCTCATATTATGTTATTATTGAACTTTTAATTAAGAACGTCCTGCTGTTACATTTGTTGTTCATGAATCATTCTGTTATCACTTTAATATAATCATATATATGTTGTACTGTCTTTGCTGGGCTTGAGGGCCCTTAATTGGCCAATAAATTTATTTGTATAATGATTTTCAATGATTTTATACAATAAGGCCTAGGACGCATTCATGTTAGTTATTTGACCTTCACAAAATCTTTGTTTTTGTCTAATATATCAAATAGAAGACAATGATGTCTTAAGGCTACTTTCTACTTTCACTTTGTTTTCTGTATCCACCATGCTTGTAATCATGTGACCAAAAGAGTGTGCGTTCGTTTTTTCGCCTTTCTTTTTTTGTCTTAGTTTACGTTCGAATTTTAACCTCATGGTATACCCATGGCCAGGTTCCAAAAGTGCATAGAACCAGAGGCGGCTCCAGAGTTTCTATGAGAGTGGGGTGAAATTGCTAAAAATGTCAATATGTGATGAAAATTTCATGCAGCTTAGTCAATTTCATCCACAAAAAATATTCAATAAACGGGGGACCATGACCCCTTGCCCCCTGGATCTGCCACTGTAGAACTAGAAATATTCTATGCAACCTATGTTGGAAAACTGTTGAAGTTGTAATGAATTTTACACCAATACATATTACGATTACCATACAAGGTAAAATCCCTATATACCAAAAGTGAAAATAAGATCTTTCAGATTTGTTTTTTCCTTGAGTGGTACAAAAATTTTGTTTGCCTATCTAAATGTTATGTATCCTAGAAGGATATTATATTAAAAAATACAACCCGAATTGATAATTAAATAGGGTGCGAATGTTTAAAAATAGATAATAATTGCCATAAGAGTTTACATATTTACCCCTTGTATAGAAACATTGCCAAAATGCAGAAAAGAGAATATGACCCAAAAAATATAAAGAATAATGTTCAAGATAAAAAAATAAAAAGAATAAAGATTTTATGAAATGTTGGCAAAAAGGTTTATAGAATACTAAATTGAGGACCCTCCTCCCTACTATATATACGTCCCACCTTATATTGCCTTATCCATTTGTTGGAGGAATTACCCTATTTCCTAGATAGAAGAAAATGAGATGTGGAATAAGTGTACGCGACACAACCTACATTATAAACGTATATTTTAAATATCCACAATGGAAAACAGCCAGATGTTTAATAGTATTTTTTAATCTATAGTATAGAGTGAATTGATAAAGAGATTGTAAATCTAAATTCTACTAACTAGTAAATCCGTAATTAGTTCATTCGGTTTCCGTCACGTCATGAAATTATATCATTTTGTTTACTTCCGGTTGTTCAACGGCTGAACGCGCTCGCGAGATAAAAGAAAACTTGAAAACAATATGTTTCTTATGATGATTTATAGACTATTTATCCATATTTTAGTCTGGAAAATGACTCCAATACACAGTGATTTAGTTATGCTTAAAAATAATGTCAAACGGTTGAAATTATTTGTTGATATTGATAAAAAATGGTGATGATATTATGTCAGAGAAAAAAATACGACGACAAGAATATCAATTCTGGACAAAAATGACCTTTTGAAAGGACAGAATCAGTCAGATAAGTATATTTTGAATTATATTTGTAATTATATGTCTAACAGTTTAACTTGAAAGAATTTAAAACTGAAAGCGTTTGTACATGTTATTGTTACATGTCACAAACAAGGTATAATTGAAACTGGATGCAGTTTCGAATGTCTCCCAAACGAAGTCCCATTAATCACATGAGAAAAATTTGCGCAGGGTGTTTACCTACATGTATAAATACAAGTTTTACAGAAGTCCCGGGGTAAGCAAAATCCTGAAAATGCCTTTAAATGCATTTTTAGAACCTTATGGGAAAAATTTTGGCAGGGGTTCCCCTGTAAATCAAAGTATTACAGAAGTCCCACGAGTAAGCAAAATCCTGGAAATGCCTTTAAATGCATTTTTAAAACCTCCTGGAAAAAAATTGGACAGGGGTTTCCCTAAAAATGCAAGTTTTACAGAAGTCCCAGGCAAAAGCAAAATCCTGGAAACGCCTTTAAATGCATTTTTAGAACCTCATGAAAAAAATTTGGGCAGGGGTTCCCCTAATAACTCAAGTTATTTAGTATTCTATCATTTGAGGGGTGGGGCATGACCCCTCCTCCCCCCTCAGACCCCCTCTGGTACCAAATAATTCGTCTTATCATAAGGAGTAATAATATATATGGTTATAGGGTGGGGATCTCAATGGTTTTCAGAATATTTAGTATTTTGTCATTTGAGGGGGCGGGGCATGACCCCCCCCTCAGACCCCCTCTGGTACCAAATAATTCGTCTTATCATAAGGAGTAATAATACATATGATTATAGGGTGGGGATCTCAATGGTTTTCAGAATATTTAGTATTTTGTCATTTGAGGGGGCGGGGCATGACCCCCCTTAAGACAATGAAGCGGAGGGTATTACATAATACCTCACCACTAAATATGGTCAGGTATGAAAATTTAAATATCTGAGGTAACACAGTAGTTTCAAGTTTAAGATCACACATTATCAAGTTATATCACTTTTCCCATAGAATTCTATAGTAAAATTTTGCAAAACCCCACCCCTTTTGAGACCCCCAAAATATATGTTCCCTCCAACATATTGAAAAAAATTTTTCGGGAAGATCATCTAGGAATATTGGCCTATCAAGTCATATGATATCAAGCCATTCCGTCTATCGGTTTCTGAGAAACGCTGCAGACAAGTGTTCGAAAAAACGCGCCCGGAAAAAAGAAAAAAAAAATAATAATAAGAAGAAGAATAATAAGAACTGAGCAAAAACAACATGTCTCCAAACTTCGTTTGGGAGACATAATAACTGATAAATTCAGTAGTTCACTAGTTGTTTTTTTTTTTTAATTTAATTTATTTGTCAAAGACTCTCTGATAAATCAACAGTTCATTTGCTACTATAGTAAACATATTTGACAGGCCAATGATTGAATGAAAGTTATGAAACCAAATCTTTATAAATTATTTTATTTTTATACTTGCTACATACATCACTACATGTATGTTACAGTCATGACCACGATGACCGTACTGAGTAGACTACATGTAGTTTGTTATACAGTACACAGGGACTTGCTCCCCTCTATCATTTTGTACCGAAACCTGTTCGTACCTTGGGTCTTTTCGTACATTTTTGTACCTACAGTAAACCTGTTCGTACCGGACCCAGATTCAATGTTTTGTTAGTCTAGAGTCAATCTGCCATACGAAAAAACATGTTATGTAAGAAACATTGACACTGGCAAAATATTGATAAAGGGGAGCAAGTCCCTGTGTACAGTGTACATTTGAGTCAATACACATGTTGTATCATTGTTTGTAAGTTGTACATGTATGTGATGGTGTTTCACATGATTACTTTTTGTCACTTTTTGTATATTTAGTCATGTATTTTATGATTATCATTTCTATTTGCTAAATAGTTTGTCACTTTTTGTATATTTAGTCATGTATTTTATGATTATCATTTCTATTTGCTAAATAAAACTATTTAGCAAATAGAAATGATAATCATAAAATACATGACTATATATACAAAAAGTGACAAAAAGTAATCCTGTGAAACACCATCACATGTACATGTATAATGTTACAAATGGACTATTGTGAGGGCTATTGTGTCAACCTATTCAGTGTTATTGGAGTAAAATAATTTGTATCACTCGACACTTGTTTGTAAACATTGTGTACATGTTATAAAACTTGGTTCTTTGTGTTTTATTCCTTCTGTTGCAGGAAGATTGTACCCAGTACACTTAAAAGAAGAAACGTTACATGGAAAAGCGAAACAGACCTACACATGTATATGCAAAACTTTACATGGAAAAGTGGAAAAGACCTAGATGCAAAACTTTAATTTTTAAAATTATACAAACTAGTGAATTTGACCAGCTTGTAAGCATGGTTAGACAGGTACTAGTACACATAGGACAGGTAGTATATGCAGGGATTGGAAATGCAGGGGGCCATGGCCCATTGGCACATTAAAAATGAAAAATCTCAAAATTTATATAGAATATAAGAAATGGCCCCTTGAAATTTTGAATTTCAATGAAAAAAGTGGTAAATGGCCCTTCACCAAAAATTCCTTCCCAATCCCTGTATATATATTGTACAAACAAATAATTTTTAATAAGAGGTACATGTACACTGTACATATTAAATCATATTAAATGTACATTTAAAATGTGGAATAAGCTTTCACTAGTCACAATACAACAACCTAAAATGTACATACATGTACATGTATATAAATCAGTAGCAATTGCAAATTAAAAATACACCACAAAACAACATGCAAGTTCAAGTTGTGATAGCTTTATTAATGCAAACAGGTTGGTTTGAAAATGATACCTTCAAAATAAGGCCATAGTTTTTTTATTTCTAGTTTTACAGACTTTTTGACAAAAACTGAAGTGTCAGAGAAAAAAAATTGGTGTCCCCCGTGATGGAAATTTTTTCCCCAATGCCTTTTCATGTCATCAGTCGGAGGACTGCAAGTACCACAGACTGCCATATACATGTATATATACCACCATTGTGAATATGTTCATCTACGAATTCATTGGACAGCAGACTGCAAATACATATGTTTTGCATTAAATGGAACATGGACATCTGTAAGAACTGGAGACTTCCGAACTAGTAAAACATAACTCCATACACAGGTTTAGTATTAATTACATTTCACAAAGAACTCTGCTTTAACTGGTGCTAGGCACCATCTTAAACTTGCAATGAGGTGTCAGCATTTGAAGACCAACTTTGGGATGTATAACAGAAATATAAGCACTTTTCCTTTGGTTTCGTTCTTTTCAATATTAATAGTGTTATTTTATGTCATGCACATATATACCCCATATCTCTTCAATTTTGGTTGCTTTGCAATAGTGGGTCAGTGGGCTTTTAGCAAGAAATATGAAAATCAATGAGACAAAAAATGAAGAAAATGTTTTCCCCAGACATCAATAGAACTTGGGTACCATTACAACCAATTGATCGCCAGTTTCAAGTTGGAAAGTACAAGTCCATTCTGGTTGTTCGCAAACAGTTCCCTCTAAAGCCATCTTCTGCCATGGCAATCAACAAAGCACAAGGAATATCTCTACAACATGCTGTTGTGAATATGAAAGGCAGAATGCCTTCTCATATGGTCTACGTTGCCTTAAATCGCGTCACAAAAGTATCTGGACTGTTCTTGACAGACTTCGATAAATCCAAAATAAAAGTTGATGACTTAGTCAAACAAGAAAAGGAAAGATTAAGAACTGAAAATACTTTAATTTTACAACCAAGCTTACCAGACATTAAAAATCATCTTTTAGTTCTGTGCTATAATACACGTTCACTCCATGGTGATATCTCAGATGTTTCAGAAGATCATTTCAACCTGCTGTCAGATGTACTTATATTACAGGAAACATGGGAAGTTGATGGAGATGACGTTGACTATACTATTCCTGGTTTTACTGTAAAGTTTTAGCAACCAATATTGACACAAGACCCCATCGTGTTACACGGGTATATATTAAACCTTCTGTCAGAGTAACATCACATGAAGAACTGTATGATGGAGACTTTGAGTCCATAGTACTTAGAATATTGGACAAAGATGATAAAGATTTTCTTATCATATCAGTTTATAAACATCCAAAAGCAAATCCTAAGAGAATATTTGATCATCTTAGCAGTGTTATAATCTCCACTGACCATATGGATCGTGTGATTGTTCTTGGAGATTTTAATGTTGACCTTACCAAACCACAAAAATTTGTCCAGGAAATGCAAACAAAATTTCAGCTGTTACAATTAATACATGTTGAGACAACTTATATTCATACTCAGCTGGACCACATTTATTCCAAAGATGAAAATTTACCATGTGGAGTGCTGGAATCTTACTGGAGTGACCACAAAAGAACATGGATTTGTATTTTAATAATTGTATATGAACTTCATATGTGTATTAAATCATGAGGTACATGTACTGACATTATATATTAGTTACTGTAACTCTTATTATTACTTAAATGACGTAATAATATGCCTCTTTGCTTCTATCAACATAATTTTGCTAAGTATAACCTTAATATACATTTTCCTGCACTTCTTCTTTCATATTTTTACTACTCAAATTTATTTTGATATTTGGTATGCAGCATGAGCATGAGGTCCAATAAGATGAGAACCAATTTCAGTACTGTCTCTCTTCTACTTCCTGTTAAACGAAATCCGACCATTTCTGTCTTTGACCCATTTTTAAACAAATTGAAATAAAAAATGCTATACAGTATTTCAGAATTTTTTATGCCAAATGATTAATATATATCACACTTATAAAGGTGGGTCACTGTGTTTGTTTGACACATTTAATTCTTTTTAATAAATAGAAAAAAACTATGGAGCATGCACTGATTTCTAATATTAATTATGCATTTATATGCATATGGGAACATTTATATTCCACTAATAAGAAAGAATATACATGTATAGTATTTAAAATTGATCCATATATTATGTTTTTTATTGTGTATTCATACAGATAAACAATTTTGACTTTACAAAGAAAATGTCAGCTGAGAAACCCCAGCAATTTTGGAGAGATGTTACACCTGCAGATTTTTTGCTAAATCCATCTGACTTGCAGAAAATGAAAGACAGTTATGTTTTAATGATGGCTTAGGTTGCAAGTCGATTTATCCCTATTCTGAATTTCATGAGCGAATGCTTGCCACAGATTACATTAGGAGAACATTCTCAGTTCCTAAAAGGTACAAATGCACAGAGTGATTAATTTGAATACATGTTTTTAGCCACCTGACCTAAAGGGTCATGTGAGCTTTTCTAAACACTTGGCGTCCGGCGTCCAACTTTTCCAAACTCTTCGGCTCTGAAACTTGCTCTGATTTTGATGAGAATTGGTATATAAGGCGAGATCAATTTTGGTATCATTGTTTTTTATTGTCGTCCGATTTTGCTGAAAATTAAGTTATAAGGTGATAGTGGTATGCCGAGTTCACGTTTGGTATTGAAAAGTGAGGTTAGCTATTCAGGCTCCTGGGAGCTTCTTGTTTGTACATGTAATTGATCAGACATGGAAGTGAAGAAGTAAATATGTCTACAAAATATATACAGTATTTTGTATTTTTTGCTATTTTAGTTAATAGAGAATTGATTTTATGTTACAGAACTTTCAAAGCCCAAAATGGAAAGTTTTATTTATAACTCAATTTGTAATACATGCTTGCCTTATTAGTTATATTTATTTCATTGTGTACATTTTTAGAAAAAAAAACAAGAAACCCTCCCCTTCAATGAGCAGAAATACGACGAGGTTGTCAAAATCTTAGTTTTCTATGAAACCACTCTTAAAAAAGGTACATGACCAGGCAGGAGAACAGTTGGAAATCAATGATTATTTTCATACATGTAAATACATGTATTTTAAAATTTAAAAAATACTGTGGACATTATAATTTAATAAATATATTTTGCAGGTGACTCTGATCTTGTGAAGTACATTCTGGCAAAAGATTTCAGTAGGAATGTTAAGGCGTATTTAATAAGTAAGGATTAAGTAAATTAGATATTCTTTTCATGTTTTCCAGATAATGGTTTAAAATGGGTTTGGAAATGATATAGATTAGGTGACTATTGGAAGTAAAAATAACATTTGAAACTATTTTATGTCTAGTAGTGGGGAACGCTAATTGACAGGATATGCTTCTGACTTGTCTTGTCATTTGGCTGGTTTTGTTATATGACAAAATCTACATTTTCCTGTTGTTATTTCGTCCCGTGCGTGGCTCGGGTGGCGAATAGGCCCGCAGCAGAGCCTAGCTTGTCGTAAAAGGCGACTAAGGGTCTTGGGATTCTGACGTCGGGTCAGTGCTCAGCCCACAGAGCGACCAAGTGTGTACCCTAGGTGGCTGAATAGGGTAGCCCTGGTCCGCGGGGGTTGTCAGGTCTATAATACGGGAACCCTGACCACTGACCATAGTGGGCCAACGTGTGTGGAAAGTGCCACGCTTCATGCACGTAAAAGACCCCTTTGTGGACCGCCAAGTAGTGCACCACATAGGCTAAATTTTCTCTCCCTACCCACTTCTCCCCTTTTCCTGTGGTTCTTCAAAATTAACCGGTCCTCTGTGTCCAACCCCATCCCCATGTTTTATTTATCATCATCATTTCATGTTCATTTTATCATCCTTTTCATGTTCATCGCCTGTAAATAACCTATATAGCGTTGCACGGGCGTAAAACACCAACTCACTCACTCACTCACTTTTGTTATTTCATCCAAATCTACCGGGAGGAGACCAATTAACACGGGGCGGTTTTCTGGTGCCAAGAGACTACAAGCTGATGAAGACGAAGCTACAGAATGTTTTCATCTGTTGATGAATTTCCTGAAGGTTCCGGATGGTGCATTATTTGTATGGTGAGGACAGTGTGCAGGTATGGTTTTGATTCCTTTAAGTTTTCCTAACCTACAAGGGTTTTGTTCTGAAACCAAAAGTTCCAAATCCAAGTCTACATTTCAGCATTAATAATCAGCAACATTACTATAAATTAAGGTATCAAAAGCTGGTCACTAGTAATAGTACTAGTAAGCCCATAAAACTAAAAATATTCTTCAATCTCAGAATATTCTCAACCACCACAGAAAATGCTTTTGAGTTGAGAACATTCAAGTATTTTCGCGCTTCACTCAAAATGTGCATTACACGCCAATGAAACATCAAAATACTTGTAAACATGTAATTCTTAAAAGTGTGTCTTTTGGCATATAAAATATCTATCATCTATTTCTGGATTTTACCAATTTATATAGCCAAAAATTAATTCAAACAGGAAAATAAGTGTTGTATAGTCAGTAGTTCTATTTTCAATAATATTGCAGATACTTTGTCAGTAATGCTAAATTATATCCTATTTTCTATTATCACTTATATATATTTACAGGAGAGATGTTTGATGAAACTGTTTTTGAGCAGAGTGGTCATACTTTTAACAGTTCAACTGAAGAAGTTATTGGTAAAAAGATCTAGAAACTACAAAAAACTAAAGTGACTTTTAAGTTCACATCACTACTGACTTCGTTGGGGGCATAGTTTTTCGGTCTGTTCGTGTGCCTGTCACACTTATGTTTTCTTAATTTCTTGGAAACTCTAAGCTGGATCTTCATGAAATTTTGTACACTAACTTATTTTATCAGGGCCATTTTTATGTTGGTATGTTTGAGTGACTCAGATTCACCTTTTCGAACAAAGACAACAATATTGCATATACATACATTTTGTACCAAATATCAATGACCTAGCATGAATACATTTTTTGTACCGGTAATGTCATATATATATAAAACATATTTATATCTATCAATATCTATTTCAGAAGGAGCATCTATAATTACGTGTACACTTGCAAATGGTCAAACCATTGAACTGAAATTGATGAAAGAAAACGGCAGTAATGAAAGTACAAAAGAAACCGATGATCATAGTAGAAATTATTCTTTGTTAGTCCTCCAATTAGGCCTCCTTTACAAGGATTTGCTAAATGTGTGTAAAATTCCAGACATGAACAGAATTATTCTATTAATGAAGCAGTGCCTGGTAGTTTTTAAGGCGAAAAGCCATCTCAGTAAGTACGCACTGGAAATACTGCGTTTTCTGAAGCAGGTCAAGGTCATTCTCAGTGAACAGGAAGCTCATAACATGGTGTACGGTATGTTCGTCAATAACCACGGGAAAATTGATAGCCACATACCCGCTGATCTGCAGATGGAATACTTAGTCACACTGACAAAAAAAAAAAACACATAAAACATATGTATTCTAATAGGTCGGAGGAAAACATTGCCAAGAAAACTAAAGCCCTTGCGAGTGTTGCCATCATTTGCGAGCACTACGATAATAATTCTAACATTAAAGTCAGAAGTAAGAAGAAGCAAACCCCATCCTTCCATGACAATGAGCTCATGATGATCGAAGACTTGAGGTCTGTAAGACCTTTTCAGAAAAAAAGCTGGCAGATGTCATCATTCCTTTGAAACGATTCACGCAAAGATTGAAAATGGGCCGACAAGTTTTCACAATTTGATACAATCCAGTATCAGAATTGACGGAACAGACATTGCAATATAGTTAACTACAGACTATTATCGAAAGTCATTTTATTTGGATATATGATACCTACATTGCAGTACCATTAAGTGTATTTAATCATAATGACACGAATGTCTAGTATATAATCAAACTATAAAATCTATACAAAGGATTTAATTAATTGAAAGTTTTATGAAAATTGAGAGTTATGGCCCTTAGGCTGTACATTATTGAACCAAAATTTGATATTTTTGACATTTTTAGGACAGAAACTTGAAATATGTCAATAGCAAAAAATAGAAAATGATAACTATGAGCTCTAGATGCAGGCACACTATCAAGAAAATTTTAACCATGGTAATCTTTAGCTATTAGCCCTTCATTTTTTTTGTTGTTAAAAATGATGACTGAAAATTAGCACAATTCCATTTGAATATATACTTTTGTAATAATCGGTCAAAGTTACATTATTCCAGGTTGATATACATGTAATAGTTTCACTTACATGTAATGTACATGTATTAAATCTACTCATAAGATCGTACAATTAATTGAAATAATGTTATTAAGATACGACTCCCTCAAAAAAGCAAACTTCACTTTGATTTCTTCCGAATCCGTACAATTGACAATATCATTGACTAGTTTGTCACTCAATCCATTGTACATTGGAGGATTTGACATGCCTGTTACTGAATTTTCTGCCTTACAATACTGTATCAGTACTTACTTTAATCCACTTTTTGATGACAGTACATCTTCAGCTTCAGTACTTTCTTCACTGTCAAAAGCTGCTGAAACCAATAGCAAATCTGTTGAAAGAAAAAAAAAACATAGGAATATATGAATACTAATTTTGCTTTTTTTTTATTTAGTGTACTATAACATATGGCATTTGGTCACTGGCGGCTACGCGTAACTGCAGTTACGAGTATCGTAAGATGGCGGAGGACATTTCAGGTAAGTCCTATTTTATATACAATCTTGAACAATATAAGTTCTTTTAATTGAAATAAGTGAAATTCTCGAAAACCAGATAAGACGCATGCATTTTGAGGCGTGAGAGATGGGCATAATACTGTTTAATTGCAGATATAACAACCATGAAGCTACTCGTAACTGCGTGCTTTTCATACTCGTAACGGTCAAGTTTGATGTTGAATGGCCGTTCGTAACTGACTTCAGATAATCGTAACTGATTAGAAATCTTGGTAACTGTATTAGATTGGTTGTGTGGATGAATGTATTCTCAAACTGATTTCAAGTAGCAGAAAGAAACATAAAAAGATACAGATGGGTCCGAACCTAACCTGTACAAAAGTGAACCGGGAGCAAACATCTAGTTTACTTTTCTGGTTTGGTTTGGTTTGCTTGACCAAACAAAATAGCAAACCACAGTTTACTCAAAACAAACCGTGGTTTGCTTTTTCTAGTTTGGTTGGGTTTGAAAAGCAAACCAAACCAAACTAGGCGGCTGGTTTGGTTTGCTCTGACCAAACCAAACTTTGACGCTGGTTTGGTTTGCTCTGACCAAACCAAAGTAGGGTGCTGGTTTGGTTTGCTTTGACCAAACCAAACTAGGGCGTTGGTTGGTTTACTCTTACCAAACCAATCTAAAATGATGGTTAATATCTAAATCATAATAAATTCTTCAAGTAAAACATATTTGTTGTCCGGCGTCGTATTACTTCGATTCTTTCAATCATCTGCGCATGCTCATGGTTTGCTCTTAGCAAACCAAACCAAACCAGGCCGCTGGTTTGGTTTGCTCTAAAAATAGAAAACTTTGGTACTGGTTTGGTTTACTCATAAAATACAAATCTAATATGATGCTAAATGTTTAAATCAGAATTTGTAATTCGTTTAAGACATTTAGTGAATAATATTTGTTCATGAAATGTAATAATAGTGAAATAGTTCGGACATTCTGTCACATCGATTATATGAATCATCTGCGCATGCTCGCGGTTTGCTCAGAGCAAACCAAACTAGGGCGCTGGTTTGGTTTGCTTTTTGAAGTTTGGTTCGCTCTGACCAAACCAAACCAAACCAAACAAGCCGTCTGGTTTACTTTTCGAGTAAACATTAAAGTAAACTTTGGTTTGCTAAAAGTAAACCAAACAAAGTGAAAAGTGAACTTAGACCAAACTTCTGGTTTGCTTTTTTAGTTTGGTTTGCATACAGGTTAGGTTTGGACCCATCTGTAGTGTTCCAAAATAAACACACACGTTGCATATAAAAGAATATTTCTTGATCATTTTGTAAGCACATATGAGGATAAAGATTGTTTTGTTTATACCAGAGATTGGATTCAAATCTCTGTAAATACATATGAGGATATTGTTTTGAAGTTCTAAAGCTGCATTTTGTTCATAAATATGAAAGTCGAACTTTTCTGTTTTCCTGTATTTCATTTCAGACGAGTATATGTGCTACAACACTGCCTGTAGAAAGACTTCAGGAAATCCAAATGAAATTCTTGAACACACCATTTTTAATTACCATTCTGCAGAACAATTTCGTATTAGGAAAAAAATCTTAGATCATAATTCTGGTTATGGAGGCTACCAATCAATTCACTTTGGAATTAAAATATCAGAACTAGCTAAACGAGTGAATGACGGCCTAAAACCAAGACTTGATATCATAAACAATAAAATTAGTTTCAAAAGACCATCTCAAACTATATCATCATCATCATCATCATCATCATCATCATCAACAACAACGTCTTTCAACGTTTTTGATGATAAGAATCAATCTAAGGAGGTACAAACAATAGACAATGAAGTATATCAGTTTATACCAGGGGCCATTGAAAAATTAAAAGAGATAGGCCGATTGGACGATTTCATCAGCGTTTTGAATGCTATTGCTACCGGTAAAATCGTAGAAAATATAGCACTGCACCTACTGTTAGATGTTGGTAGCTTTCTGTCCAAACCAACAATTTTCAACACGAGATATAGTGAACAAACTATAGCATTCTGGATAACTGTGAAAAAGTTTTTCAAAGGTAAAGGGGTGAATTTCTTTAGCGGATTCAAAGGAGAAGGTACCAAATCAGTTCAGTTCTTCCGATCAAACCAGAAGAATGCAGAATTAATTTTGCAATGCCTTCAGACTCCGTTCTTTTGAATGAATCACAGAAGTATACAGCTGACGCCGGAACACCAATCATACTTAAATCTGCACTAGATTCACACGCAAAGAGCTACCCAGGTAAAGAAGTGAAGCTTTGGATGGATGGTAAAAAACTTGCGAGTGGTTTAGGAAGTTTAGGGGATGAAGACTAGTGCGGATACGAAACATCACCAACTCTGGAAGACAGAAAGCTATGATTGTCGAGCGAAATGAACGACATTGAACAGGCAAAAGAAAAAGCTTCAGAATACAATGAAAATGAACAAGAAAATCTAAACAAAGCATGTTGAAGGTGACTGGAAGCAAAGCAAATTAGCCCCAGCTATCAGTTTCTATAAAACGAATCTAGTTCATTGTAGAACGACGATTCACGACCTGTTGAGTACCGTTGATAAGTTGGGGTATTCTGTTGCTTGTATCAATGGAACCCACAACAACTACACGATTGGCAAGAAGCAAAAGATTCAGCTGAGTTAACAAGAAAACTATTCGTGTTTGAGGGACTTAGTCATTGACTCCACAAATTCTAAATTCATTAAACAACGAACAGAGAGATGGAAAGCCCTACGTGAGGGAGCTCGAATAACTGGCAGTTCCATTTTTAGAGGAATTGGGTTGAACACACTGAAAGCTAAGCAAGAACACTTCGATAAGGTCTACCAAGGCAAAGAACTACCTGTAACTCCTGAACTTCAGGCTTTATTTAATTATGGCTCAACCCAAGAGATAAATGCCGTTGCCACTCTTGTTGGGAAAATCATTCCTGTATATTATCCTGAGCTCAGCGTTTTGGAATACGGGTGTGAAATGGTTACTCGAGGTAATTCCTACACGCAGTAATAAGCGGAGATGGTACTGGTATAGACTCTGAAAATCATGCTGTAATGGCATTTGAGTTCAAATGTCCCAAACCAAACAAGGAAAGAACAACAGACTTACACTATAATTTGCCAATATACTAAACAACCCAGGTACTAAGTCAAATGTTCTCAAAGTCATGTCGTAGGTTTGCCTATTTGAGTTTTACGCCTGACAGTTGCACCTTAATTGAAGGAGAAGTGAATAATGACGATTGGGACGCCGTTTGGAATGCTGTCTGTGATGATGTTTATAGTGCAGATAACCCAAAAACGACCATCGAGAAACTCACCCGAAAAGAGCACTTTGTTAGAAAAACTTAAAGTGTTTGCCAACACGTGCATTTTTAGAGCAGAATTCCCATCACTTTTTGGTATTCCATGCTCGTGCTCATCGGTGTCTGATATAGACCATGTATTTGGATCCCACTTAAGTTTGGGATGCGTATCTGATGAATCCCTATACACATCTGAGAATATGACACTGGAATTGGATTCCTCACTACAAGTTCTGAAAGAATCTTATGAGATTCTAAGAAAACCTGCCAAAAAATATTGTTGACAGTTCTTTCTGATCTTGATAGGATGAGCTCGGATGAATGTTCTACATATGCCGTGCCAATTCAATATGCATTACCTGGTTATAGCCTAAGAATGGAAAATGTACGGAAACTCCTAAACGAAACCATCACAGAATGTTTTAAAGGGAATTTGGAAGTAAAAGCGGTAGCTTTTGATGGCCAGTTTCTAGAGCTTTCTGTGAGTGACGACAACGACTGACCCCCTACCGTATGCCGCCTTATGAAACTTGTTTGGGAAACAGTTCAGAAAACAGACAGGAATGAAAAACTTCAGACATTACTCAATCAGAATAAGTGTCCACCAGTACTTACGAAAGACGACTTGTACAATTGCTTTGAAGTATCAGAAGCAATGTCACCTCGTGGAAGGATTTTTTGTCTGAAATACAAGGGTTATTTCTATTGTTGGTTCTTGTCAGAATATTGCAAAGGCGATTGAAAGTACAAAACAGAAGACAAAACATCAAAGTGCGAATGAGACACCTGAAAAGAATGATCTAGATATTCTTCAGTATATACCAAGAGAAGTCATTTCTGA
Organism: Arcuatula senhousia; assembly: GCA_963971305.1. Taxonomy (NCBI): domain Eukaryota; kingdom Metazoa; phylum Mollusca; class Bivalvia; order Mytilida; family Mytilidae; genus Arcuatula; species Arcuatula senhousia. The sequence continues at coordinate 46,554,744 of OZ020306.1, forward strand.
AATGGATGAAAGCGCAGTTGAAATCGTACGCTTGCTTGGAAAGTGTAAGGAGACAACCGACAATGATGATTATGGTAATGAACCGAATCCTACAGCTGATCATGAAGAGTCCTTTCGTCCTACTGAGGTTGACATTGAATCGGCTCTTATTTCGTTGATTGTTTCAAAACCTGATGGTACTTCAAAGTGGATTTCGTGTCTCTTGATACTTTTAAGTCGTATCTCAGTCATGTCGATCTTACCCGTTCACATTTTACAGTTGCGGAGTTAATAACCATCTTAAGCTTGTCTCAGGAGTCGTCCAAGATTGCAAAAAAGCTGAAGCCAGAACTTGTCAACATGGTAAGCAGCATATACGGGGATGGATCAACAGTTCCAACAGCTAAATGCCATGTTAAATCTCTGAAATGCCTGATTGAAATTCATATAAAAAATGGCCTTTTCACGCTATTAATGTCGCATACGCGCAACTAATATTTGGTAACAAATTGAATGAATGGGAAGTTGGAAACCCTTTCAACGGAGCTTGCAATGTTGTTACCGACACAGGAAAATCGTTTCATGTTTCACGTTGGTATGCACAGCCAATTAGAATTTATGGAAACCTTGTCCAGCCAATCATCGACCCCCATCACATATTTGTCAATAATCGGTCGGCTCGAAAGGTAAGTTAGGTATGGGCATCCAGAAAGAGGCTTTGTTGAAGGTAGCTGAAGATTCGAAAACAAACGGTACTGGGCTTTCTTTGGAAATCGCAAAAGAACTGAGAGATCGCCAGAAAAATGCCTTTGCCCAAATAACATTCAGCGAAGAAGTTGAAAAAGAAATGCTGAAAAATAATGATCACCAGGAGGCACATTGGTGTAGATTGATACGTCATTGGTATCAAGCAATCGATGAAGCAGCTTTAAGTATTGACCTACGGATTGAGTGGCTACTTGATGTGCGTGAATACTTGTTGTCTTTCTTACATGTTGGACATTTCCCACCACCTGGTTCTTTTGTTGCCTCTATGACCATTGCACAATTTGAGGGTATTGTGGGAAACATCGACAGGAGATTACAACTGTTTAGCATGACGAAGGCCAACAGTTACAACCAGCGGGCAATAACCAGTTTGGATTTTGAAACATTTTTCTCTGCTTTCCAGGTATTTTTAATCATTTATTACCTATAACATCGGAAAGTGTCTTCATTTTTGTTTTGCTGAAGGCCATATATAGGTATTACTATCCGGTGGCGACGGCGAGGGCGGTGCAAACTTTTTTGTAAAATGGATTGGTTGAAAAGTATAATAGCTAGGCATCTCATATATGATAAACAGACAGTTCGGGTTATGGTCTTTGCAACTGGCCCTAAGCTGTTTCATCCTGAACCTAATTTGATAGTTTAGCGACTCTGTTAACTTAGTTTATTTTTTGGACCAAAAGCCTCTTTGTAAAACTTTTGACGAAAATGAATTATACAGTGAAAAGTAATAGCTAGGCATTTAATATTATGATATACAGACACATTGGATTATGGTTTAAGCAACTGACACCATGTCTTATGATTGAATGAGTGAATAACTTTGTGAATGTTGGTCTTTTTTTTTTAATTGTTTCTGAATAACTATGGTATTTAGACAAAATCATGGTTTCATAACACACAAAAACATTCTGCAATGAGACTTTTTACAGTTTAAACAAGCTATAATGCATGTCTATTTTTATGTATCATATTTTAAATGTTTGATGAAGATCTACTTTTAATGTTACTAAATTTATATCTTATTTTAATGCATCATTGTAAGACATGTAAAAACAAATCATTCGATTATTTCAGGATTATGACCCAAAAGGCTCGGGGGTACTTCGACCAGATGATATTCCAACTGCACTTGGGTCTGCATTATGTTTGTTTAACCAACGAATCAGTTCTGATAGGTAAGATGGTAAAATAGTTTTTTGATACTTCATTCCCCCATAAATCAAAAACTCATTGATCAACAAGAAATATATTTTAATCCGTTACTTGCCATTCATTAAAAACCTCCAATCGAGTGAATATCATACCACCAATAGACCATAATCATCAACGTACGTGTACATGACAGAATCCTCATTGCTCTGCAGCATTCAGAATCCTCAACAGAAGTTTGGACCATTGTGATCTACCGGTAGCAAGTTGTTTGAAGTTTTCTGTTTCTCTTGATTATCTATGTTCAGTAATATCGTTCTTATCTCACTAAATTACGAACAACTGGGGTTATTTTCCTACATTTAATATATACACGCACTTAACATCATTTTCAGGATATTTCATATGAAAACATCTAGAAAGGCAAGAGTTTATCAAGAACATCTGCTGTCCAGAGATACTGAAAGTGCTGAAAAAGTTCATCAACAAAACAATGTGGATAAAATCGATGAAAATGGAGTGATAAATGCAAGGTATATGCTTAACCAACCATACATCAATAACAGAAGCTTACATGTATGGTATAAAAGCTTAAAATGAATCCGTTTAAAACTAGCAACTAGAGGCTCCTAGGAGCCTGAATCGCTCACCTGACTAATTTTTGACACTCAAGTTCTATTTTTAGCTATGACAGACATCTTGGTTGGTTGACATCCAAAAACCGGATTTTGGACAAATTTGAGATATGGAATAAGTGTACCGGACACAATTCTCGTAAACCTGTAGAAACCCAGGAAACAAACAAATCACACATAAAACTGTTATAATTATGTCTAACTCTTACATTTGTATATTGCAAATTTTTAGGTCGCATCCCTTTGACTTAGAAAGAAGCAAAAAAAAGAGTGGAAAGATATCTTCATTTGGTATGCCTGGAAGAGGAGCACAAGGCGCAAGACAGCACCATAGAACAGATGAAGAAAAGATACTGGCACACAAACGCTTTGGACTTAAAGATGAAGAAGTCGATTGACAATATTTGTTATCATTTATTATACATTTATTTCTATGTTCATTCTCTCAAGTGAACACTTGAAACGTGTCGTTTTAAATTACATTTATACTTAAATGTGGAACTGCATTTATAACAAACAAAACGTTTGCAGTTATGTTCAATGTCTATATGTCGCCTTAGGCTCGTTTCATATTTATAGGTTTTGTCACACTTATCACACTTCAGTTCTTTCTCCTGGTGCTTTGCCATGATGTGCCCTTCCAGGTCCTTCTTGTGACAGAATGTTTTCGTGCACTGATCACATTTGTATTCTTTAACCTAAAACATAAATTTTAAATTTAAAGTACATTTTCCACTTGGAAAAAATACAGCTTTTCAATTAATATTAATTGCAAAACGTATCGTTGTGTTGACCTAAAAGGCCAAGATATGGAATAAGTATTTGTGACACAATGCATATAAACAACCAGCAATCAGCCTTAATCTTGAATCCCTCTTTAAACGTCTGATTCAACCACAGCATCTCCAGTTGCAAGACAGTCTCACATAATGTACAAGCTTTGAAAGGGATTACTAGCTATTCAATATAATACACATATGAAGTGTGGGTAGGTAAAAATTTATATTTTATTATTTTTTTAATGCAGGTTAAACTTTACAAAAATAATTTTGCTTCAAAATTAATATGTTGATCAAATATTTACGATGACCATAATTTTAAACAGGGTGCAATCATGTTATTCCGTATTCTGTCATAAAAACAACTTTTCGTCCATTCGGTTTTCAATTACAAGAATATACTTGTTTTTGAATACCTTGGCATGCTTTAGAGCATGCGATCTATACAGGGTTTTACTGGTAAATTTCCTTTCACAACCATTCTGTGGACAAACAAAGGGGCACATACCATGTTCTTTTTTCTTGTGATCCGCTAAACCTTGTTTCGACTTGTAGCTATTGCCACAGGTTTCGCAAATGCATTTCACTGAAATAAATGCTAGAAAAAAACTCATAGATAGTTAAGAAAGTAAAGTAAATTGTCAATAAACTAGATATGATCTGTGTGCAATGCTCATAAAAATAACCCCATTTGGCAAATTAGTATGTTTTGCCCTTTAAAATCCCATATCTTAAATTAAGGGTGTGACAGTTTTCGTCCTTGATTCATAGTAAAAATGAAAGTCAATAGAAAATGCTTTCCTCATAGATTTATGGAACGAATGCCTTAACAAGGATCCAGAGTACATTCACTGTTTTGTATAGAAGTGGTGCATCACTGGAAAGACTAACCCATTTCTACAATCGTCTACTTAGGATGCGATTGAGGTGTCTATATTTCAGAAACTTGCACTAAAAACCATGTCTTGATAAAAGAATAAGGACTACATGTCAAAACATATCCTCGTTTTAGAGATATAGCAAGACACAGCAGATAGTAGTGTCTTGCTATATCTCTAAAAAAAATTAATTGCCATAATTGAAACTGAAAAACTGAAATAACAAATGAGCAGAAAAAAAGAATAATAGGTTGACAATTAAAGTATTTAGACCAGTGACGGATCTAGGAGGGGGTTGGTGTTCAGAGGTTCTGGACCCCTCCCCCCCCCTTGTTCGCGGCAAAAATTTGTGATTTTCATGCTAAATTTGTCAAATTATTGCTTCGGACCCCCTTTAAAAAAATCCTGGATCCGCCCCTGTAGACCATATGTCAATATATTACATCCATTTTTTAAACAGTCCATTATTTTCCGCCCTTTTTAAAAGAACAAAAAGTTTTTAGATATTAATATAATGGTTCCTTTCAAATATTATATTAAGTGCCGATCCAATTCAGTCTGAGATGCATAACGTTTTTAAAAGGAAGCAATATATCAGGCGAGAATAAACGAAGTTTTGCTTTTGTGTCGATATGCATTTGATGAACATTATTTTTTGCCACAAGATAAAATTTCTGATAGAATTGGAATCCTGTATCTTTCATTATTTCAAATTTTAATAAAAATTTTGAGGCAGAAAAAATAATTACCATAGATAATATTTTCGCACTTGGGTACCAATTGAAAGGGGCAGTAAGCTTCAGATAGCTCTTTTTATTTCATAAATGGCAGATCGACAAAAACAATATAATTACAACAGTATAACAAAAAACAAAAAGACACGGACCATTTGATTTTCTGGGGAAGGGTGGGCTGGGATTTTACCTTGAATCAGGAATTTTTTTCGCCCGCTTTGCGAGGCAGATTTTTTTTCACATTCATAATAGGCAAGAACATTTTGTTGGCAATTTTTTTTTCAATTGCCAAGATTGAAGCCAGATAATTTTTTTTTCAACCTAGGTGCTGACCAAATTATTTCTTTTACAAAAATCAGGACCGGGAACAGGAAACGTTTTTACAAAAAAATCCCAGCCACCCCCCCTTTCCGGAAAATCAAATGGTCAGTGCCTAAATGAAACAGATCAACAAGCATCCTTACTGTCACTTGCCAAACTGTTTAAAGACACATCCTTCAGAACAAACAATATACTTTATAAACTTCATATACTAAATTTAGCAATTAATTATGAATTAGAAGTAGATATATTGTTGAATTTGACGTAAATCTAAAGGATCCGATAAGCACAAATTTTATTTAAATTAATGCAAATAATAGGAAAATTGACAAAGATATCGATTCTTTTCTTGTGATAGTTATGTATAATATTCAATTTGAATTATTATACTTAAAAGTTAATTTGAACCTAAATTTAAAACAAAAAGTAATACTTACAATGATTTGTGTGCTGTGTTCTACTACAGTCTTAAAAGGGCTAGGAGAGCTCATTGTCGCTGCATCAGGGTTTGAAGTGCTCATTGTTGCTGCATGATATATTTCAAAATTTAATGAGAATATGTTATGTAACAAGAGGCTCCCAGGAGCCTGAATCGCTCACCTGGTCTTGATGTCAACCCTATGAAGAACTTTGTAAAGCTGAATAAGCTGAACATTTAAGCAAGCAACAGCTTTTTCTCTCTTACAGCAATAGTTTTCAGTCTGTAGGCCAAAAATGTGAAACATGTTATTTTAAGGGCTGTCTGACAACTTTGACTCTTTCAAGACTTTTGTTGAGAGCTTAATGAACCGAACATTAAAGCAACCAACAATTATCTTTTTCTGCTATAGTTTTTATTATATAAGCCAAAAACATGAAAACATATTAATTTAGGGGCTGTAACCCCTAAAAGGGGTCATCTGACAACTTCGACCCTATGAAGACTTTTCTAGGGCTAAATGAGCTGAGCAACAGCTTTTCTCTATATGCAATAGTTTTCATTCTACAGGTCAAAAACACCATTTTTCACCTTTAATGGACTGTAACCCCTAGATAAGGGGTCATCTGACAACTTTGACACTACGAGGACTATGGTAGAGCTAAATGAGCTGAACATTTAAGAAAGCAACAGCTTTTCTCTATCTGCAATAGTTTTCATTCTACAGGTCAAAAACACTATTTTTTCCCCTTTAAGGGGCTGTAACCCCTATAAGGGGACATCTGACAACTTTGACCCTATGAAGACTTTAGTAGAGCTAAATGAATTGAACATTTAAGCAAGCAACAGCTTTTCTCTATCTGCAATATTTTTCATTCTACAGGCCAAAAACACTATTTTTCGCCTTTAAGGGGCTGTTACCCCTAGAGGTCATCTGACAACTTGGACCCTATGAGGACTTTAGTAGAGCTAAATGAGTTGAACATTTAAGCAAGCAACAGCTTTTCTCTATCTGCAATAGTTTTCATTCTATAGGCCAAAAACACTATTTTTCGCTTTCAACGGGCTGTAACCCTTTTAAGGGGTCATCTGACAACTTTGAACCTATAGAGACTTTTGTAGAGCTTAATGAGCTGAACATTTAAGCAAGCAACAGCTTTTCTCTATCTGAAATAGTTTTCATACTATAGGGCAAAAGCATGAAAAATGCTATTTTTCACCTTTAAGGGGCCATAAACCCTATAAGGGGTCATCTGACAACTTTGAACAAATGGAGACTTTTGTAGAACTTTTGATCCTGAAGCAGCAGCAAGGCATCAGATTTCATCTATCTCGTATACTTTTTGAATTACAAGCCAAAAACAGTAGTCTGACCCCCCTGTTCTATTTTTAGCCAGGGCGGCCATGTTTTTTGACGAATCAAAAATTGAAACACAACTTTTATGCAGGACACCCTAAGGATCAATTATATCAAGTTTCATTGAATTCTGTTCAGTAGTTTCAGAGAAGATTTTTGAAAAATTGCTAACAGACGACGACGACGGACGCCAAGTGATGGCAATAGCTCACATGGACCTTCGGTCGAATTGTATTTTCCCCATAATTCAACCAAATACACAATGATAAAACCTCATTATTTTTTTAAGTACGTGTATGTGTAAATTACCAGTCTACTACTTTCCTAAAAGAAAAGCGATAAGTGGATAAAAGAGGTAGGCTCAATCTTCATGCTATATAACGTTAATTATCCGTTTAAATTTCAAATCCTTCTAAAACCCTAAGTTTCTTCAATTCCTACCCCAGACATAGGTTGATCTTAGTCATACTTTCCATTTTATTTGGTTTATTGCTCAATGCTCTTCATGGTTTGTTTATAATGGTTGGCCTTTTTAATGTTTTGGCAGAGCGCCTCTGACGAGTCTTTAATAGACGAAACGCGCGTCAGGCGTAGCAAAATTTATTGTCTGGAACTTTGTTGTAATTTTTATTTGATCAAATGGGCCAACATGACAAGTCATTTTCACAAAATTTTGTTTATGCAACATTGGTTCTTCCCTGAAATGTTAACAGACCCCCAAGAATTATCACAAACCATGGGCTTCGTTCCTGTGATCAACCATGAAGACTGGGGCTTTTGTCAGACTGTGTCAGTTACCAACATCGGGTTCAATCAGTTACGAGTATTATCGGTATTTATTTTGTACAGTTACGAGTAAATTCTCTCGTTTTGTTTTTGACGATTACTTCATATATAATGCGTTTTCTATGAATACAGGCTTAGGATCGGTTGATAGTCATTATTTTTCATAACTTTCAAACCGTTTTAATTTTATAACAATCTGATAATCGTTGTATTTGACAAAATCAATATTTACCTGAAATGTCCTCCGCCATCTTACGATACTCGTAACTGCAGATACGCGTTGCCGCCAACCGCCAGTGATTTGGTGGAGGTCTGGTGTACAAATGTTTAAAATGCCAAACACCAATTGGTATAAAGCTACTGTGTAAAATTTCAAAGAAGTTTTTCATTTTTAGTGTTCATAAAAATTGTTTTAAATAAAAAAGCTAAGCTTTTACCAAAAGTTCATAAAAGGATATAGTGCAAATATTGAATGTGCAATTCTTTACATGGTACTATTTAAAGTGGTGACTGTAAAATTTCAGATCAGTATGGCATAGTGAAATCTTTAGGGTCCCACGTTTTACCAATACTGGACCATAATGGCATATGATGGGGAGATGTGACAAGTTTGAGCTGGGAACATAGAGGACCAATGTGGATAGTATACAATGTACTTTGATCCAATAAGTGGACTGACTCAACAGATATATTTATTCAGATCATGTCAACAAACCATCACAGTCAGCACATGAGCATGTCTTGGCACAGTTATCACAAGAATGATGTGGCTCTCTTGATTCCTCTTTGCACCCAAAATGTTCACATAGGAAGTCCCATCTGCACTGATTTGTCTTGCACAACTGTGTCATGGCCACCTCTAGACCTTCCACATTACTCGCTATGTCATTGTTATTATAGTATAGGGTGCAATCTGCCGAACAGCCATTACGTCCAGATCTTCCCACCTCTTGCAAATATGCTATAAAAATTATATAATAATAGTGGAATCTAAAAAAATAATTTACGTCATCATAGCAAACAAATGAGAAACATGTTTTTTTCATTGTGTTTAGTTTCAGTACTTTAACCATTTATATATACATGTATCATATTACATACACGTACTAGATATATTTTATAGTTATTATTTGGAATAGTATCAGACCTATTTAGTTGCAACCAAATATTCAGATTTAAGGAAAAATGTAATATTAATGGAACAAAATAAACTGTTTTTGCTTTTTATATTTACAATAATTCAACAAATATACATGGAGAGACATTTTTCAAATTTATTATACATGTATTAAATGTAAAATCACAAAATTCCGGGTCCCCGAGTTTTGGTTGTGACATGCGCGGTTCCCAGGTGAATATGGAGATACAAGAATTTTGTTAATGCAAACATGTATATGTATATGTATATAGGGTCGTATAAGAACAAAGATCAGTGTTCTCCTCAGGCCCTTATAGCGCAGTGGTACCACAGTGCTATCTTGAAAAGATTTATAATATAATGTGTTAGGACCACAGTGCTATAATTTTCACAAAACCATGTTTTGAATGATTACCACAGTGCTATTGAAAAATTCTGGGGAGAGCACTGCAAAGATGGGATATTATAGTCAGTAGATAATAATACAAATGAAATAAATATGAATGTGAAGAACAAACAATAGCAGGACAATAATGATACTGTAAATTTATCAAAATTATTTAATTTGCTTCATACATGCTATAACTTGCATATTTTATATTTGCAATTTTTTATTTTAAAAAAATATAATTTTAAAGGGATGCAAATTATTACGCGGATTTAAGCTTTACAATAGAATCATGAATTATAATGAAGTAGAACTAAAAAGATAATAAGTTTTAAAATAATATAACATTAAAAAAAAAATGAGTAAATCTGATTGTGGGAACTGGGAATTTTGTTTTGCGTTTTCGTAGCAACTATAAGTATACACTACTTTTGTCATTTGTTATGCAGTTTTGACTTCCTATTTAACCAAATTATGAGTTTTGCATTAGATAATTCTAAAAACCCTCATGTCTGTTCCTGAATTAGTATATACTTACTAGATATAAAGTTTTGAAAGAAGTTTTTTGTAATTAAATTTAAAAGGGAAGAAAAATATAAATACATGTACAACAAAGTTAGATAAGTTAAATTTAATATACCTTTGTTTATTATAATTCAAAAATGATACTTTCACTCCAAGATCTATATGTCCTTTATTTTTGAAGAAGAACATACATGAGTTTTTGTCACATTGAAATTCATGCCTAATTAAAAAAGTCCAAGTTTCAAATGTATGGCTTTATTCTTTTGCACTTAATATACTCTCTTATATCAATAACAGGCAAGATAACCAAAATACTATCTACTGTCATGACTGTTGACTTGCTTTATGCAAAATATTGATACTAGAACGCCTCGAAAAGATTTTATGTTCATACTGTAAGTAACAATTAATGGGAAAAAAAGAAAACCACAAACACTAGAGACTAAATCTGCAACGGTATGTATAAAGAATGCATCCCATGAGTCCTCATTTTCCATAGCCGGAAGATATGCTATAATGTACATGACGGCACTTGGAATTATTAAAATACTGAAAAATGTTGATATCAGCAACACAGATCTAAGAAAAGCAATTTGTTCATCAATATCAGGATTATTTGAGTTTGTATTTCTCCATTTAACAATTTTATAAAACTTTATAGCTAACGCAGTTTCTAAAAGTAATATCAATGTGAAAAGCACAAGGAAAACAATTGCCTTCGTAATAAAAGCAACTCGGACTATTTCATTCCATTTATTGTTGTATTCTGGTTCAATAATTTGTAAATTGGCTGACATCCTGCATGCCATAACAAGAGTCATTCCATTCACCGATGATTTATGAGGAAGTTCCTCCAACGAAAAAGCATTGAGAGTCAAAACTATGAGTGTGCCAGTCACCAAAGTTAGAAATACCACAATTGCGGGTAACCAAACTCGTTTCAGCAGCAACGTTTTGGCTATCATGGGAAAACTTATGAGAACAAATCTCTTGAAGGACATTAAAAACATACAGCAAACCTTCCATGAATATAAAATTATTTGGGCTAGGTTACAGATAGTAATGAGCTTAGAAGACACACAGTCCATGTATTCATTTGGATCATTAATAACAAAAGTGTTGATGATTGAAACAAGAACAGAGATACATGTCAAACAGTCTAAAATTCCTATAATTATTAGAAGCTTTTCCTCTGGAAATCGGTACTGTCTGTGTTTAAAGCATACAAATATGTACAGACAGACACACAGAACACATAATCCAGCAAGCGAGGACGCTATATATTGAATTCCAAAGCGCAAACCACTGGTATGATAAATTCTATCAACACTAATAAGTGCTTCTTCTCTCTCTAGTAGATAAGCTTTTATAGAATCCATCCATGCTTTTCGAGAAGAATCCGAAAAGTCAGCCATATTGTTGTAAGCAATTCTTACAAAGGTGACCTATTCGTCTTTATATATATATATACGTCTGCATGATGTTTAAAGTTTTATGTTTAGTACATGGACATAAAAAGTCAGTCAAATATGATGGTCTATTTTCAATGAGTAATTTGTCAGAAATTCTCGAAACGAAAAAAAAAACATAGTCTCATATTTCACCTTTTGTGAGTAGACATAACAATTATTGCTTTCAAAGAAAAATACATGTACTTCTAACAAAGTCATTGTTAAACATTTAGATTTCCATATGAGAGTTATAAATAAAGGAAATATCAAAATGATCAAACTGGAATGATAAATCACAAATGTTAAAAAGGGAAAGACAAAAAAAGAAAAAAGGACACATCGGAGAAATTGAGGAATACAATGGTGCTGTCTCAGGTTCCCTCTTAATGAATTTAACAATAATCGATTTAATATTTAGAGTATTTCATTTTTGTGCTTTGTACAAGATTATCAATAGAGAAAAGGTGGGGCCCAAGAAACTAGTTTAGCCCCGCCACATTTTAAATATGCCTGTCTTTTTCCAGGAATCCTTGTCCAAGCTTTTGTTTGTCCCTGTCATCTTTCTGATTTTCTTCTATGTCTAGAAATGGGTCTTTCGTTGATAATTTAGGGATTGAGCAAATGCAATAAGTTGTGAAGTACTGTACTCCTTTAATATAGAAAGCATCCTGAGGTTTAAAAAACTTTACTTCGTCACTTATTTTTCGTTTTTTTTTAATGTAAATGGACATTGCTCTCCAAATTTCGAGGAGCAAAACGAAACAAACACGTGATAAACTTAATATTTTACTTAATTTGTCGATTTACAAATCAAATATTAGATCAACATTTATACAAATTAAGAAACAAATGCAGAAGCTGAAGTCAGTTTATAGTTAACTATAATAAACATGTAGTAGCCTCCAAAATATTTCAAATCTGCTAGCTTAAATAGAGACCTTGATTTGGTAGTCTAAATTTTTAAAAGATATATCAAAATTTAGCACCAAATTTTAGTTCTTCTGACACGAAGGGTGTGAGCTATTACCATCACTAAGCGTCTGTCACCCGTCCATCCGCTGGCTTTTCTTCAAAGTTCTTCTCTGAAACCACTGAATTGATTGCCATTAAACTTTGTACATGTGATTTTTAGGATGCCCTCTACCAAGTTGGTGCATGCATGCCGACCAACCAACATGGCCTCTTAAAGTTAACATCAAGAGTTGTTCAGCTCATTGAGATCTACAAATGTATTTAGGGTATTTTTTTGATAAATTATCTTCCTTTTCTGTTTTCTATCAACTTTAACTAAGTCTTTGCATGTTGCACATTAGAAGATCAAGTGAACAAATGTGTTTAATTTTGAAATTGGTTCCACGAGATTTTATAAAGGTCTTTCCCTTTCTGTAGGAAAGACCATATTGTATTTCTTCTGATTATTATTATTCTTTTAATCTTATTCCGACAAGGAAAAAAGTGTCGCAACATATCTTTTCAATACATATTTCAGTCATACTCTAACATCCTTTAACTGACCCTACGAAATCGATCTGTTTTTAGTATGGAGTTATCTGTCCGACATTCAAAAACCTGGTCTATAAACTCAGAAACCGTTACGGTTATCAAAAATCTGAAGCGGGGAAATTGTTGCTCTTAAAGCTGTTTAATGAGAATGACATTGAAACAAGTAATTTTCAGCTTAACTTTGGTAAGTGAAAAATAGTTATAGTTGAGTATATCTGATTGTGGGAATTGGGATATTTTTAGTTTTCTTAGCAACTATAAGTATACACTACTTTTGATATGTGTTATGCAGTGTTGACCTCTTGTTTAACCAAATTTTGAGTTTTGCATTAGATAATTTTAAAACCCATAGTGTCTGTCCCTGAATCGGTATACACTTACTCGATAATAAGTTTTGAAAGAAGTTGTTGTAATTAAATTGAAAACAAAATTAGATAAGTTAAATTTAATAAACCTTTGTTGATCTTAATTCAAAAAGATACTTTCACTCCAAGATCTATATGTCATTCAATTATGAAGAAGAACATACATGAGTTTTAGTCACAATGAAATACATGCCTAATTAAAAAAGTCCAAGTTTCAAATGTGCGGCTTTATTCTTCTGCACTTAATATACTATCTCATTATATCAATAACAGGCAAGATAACCCAAATACTATCTACTGTCATGACTGTTGATTTGCTTTATACAAAATATTGATACTAGAACGCCTCGAAAAGATTTTATGTTCATACTGTAAGTAACAATTAATGGGAAAAAAAGAAAACCACAAACACTAGAGACTAAATCTGCAACGGTATGTATGAAGAATGCATCCCATGAGGCCTCATTTTCCATAGCTGGAAGATATGCTATAATGTACATGACGGCACTTGGAATTATTAAAATACTGAAAAATGTTGATATCAGCAACACAGATCTAAGAAAAGCAATTTGTTCATCAGTATCAGGATTATTTGAGTTTGTATTTCTCCATTTAACAATTTTATAAAACTTTATAGCTAACGCAGTTTCTAAAAGTAATATCAATGTAAAAAGCACAAGGAATACAATTCCTTTCGTAATAAAAGCAACTCGGACTATTTCATTCCATTTATTGTTGTATTCTGGTTCAATAATTTGTAAATTGGCTGACATCCTGCATGCCATAACAAGAGTCATTCCATTCACCGATGATTTATGAGGTAGTTCTTCCAACGAAAAAGCATTGAGAGTCAAAACTATGAATGTGCCAGTCACCAAAGTTAAAAATACCACAATTGCGGGTAACCAAACTCGTTTCAGCAGCAACGTTTTGGCTATCATGGGAAAACTTATGAGAACAAATCTCTTGAAGGACATTAAAAACATACAGCAAACCTTCCATGAATACAAAATTATTTGGGCTAGGTTACAGATAGTAATGAGCTTAGATGACATACAGTCCATGTATTCATTTGGATCATTAATTACAAAAGTGTTGATGATTGAAACAAGAACAGAGATACATGTCAAACAGTCTAAAATTCCTATAATTATTAGAAGCTTTTCCTCTGGAAATCGGTACTGTCTGTGTTTAAAGCATACAAATATGTACAGACAGACACACAGAACACATAATCCAGCAAGCGAAGACGCTATATATTGAAATCCAAAGCGCAAACCACTGGTCTGATAAATTCTATCAACACGAAGAAGTGTTTTTTCTGTCTCTAGTAGAAAAGCTTTTACAGAATCCATCACTGCTTTATGAGAAGAATCCGAAAAGTCAGCCATGTTGGTGTAAGCGCGTCTTACAAAGATGACCTCTTCGTCTTTATAATGATGATTAAATTTTTATGTTTAGTACATGGAAATAAAAATTTATGAAAGATGACGGTGAATACTTTTATTGAGTATAAAGACATTAAATTCCAAGTCTCGAGAGAAAAAAAAATGAAATAAAACAGAGTCTCATTTTTCACTTTTAAGACAAGATATAACAAACTAGAATTCACAAAAGGATACTTTCGCTTATTAATGGACACTGTATTAAGTTCAATAATCCTTGATGTATGATATTTGACTTAAATGAAATTATTACATGCACATTTTTATATGAAGTACTGCACTTCCTTTATGTGACGATTCATCAAAATCCATCCAGCGTTCAAAGAGTTGGTATTTTTTTTTCAAAATAGAACAGACGGACAGACATTGTGATTCCTATAACCCCCTCAAAAATGGTTTGTAAAGGGGGTGTTTATATACTTTCAAAATGAAAAAAACCCTAGTGAGCACGCTCACAAACTCACGCGCCCACAATATTGACAGATATTATCTATTTCGGAGTTAGCAAAGAAAAAGTTAAAGAGTTGTCGTCTTTCCAAGTTTGCTTGTTAAACAGAATGTAGATGAGTGACAGACCTGAAAATCTATCCCACTATATGGGACCCCTACCAAAAGCTACAAATTAAAGATTAATAGGTGCTGAGAAATTTGTTACGAAAATTTTGACCCTGAAAATTTAGTGAAATAAGTCTAAGTCGGCTGGTTAAATAAGAACTAGATAAGTGACAGACCTGAAAACATATCCTACTATATGGGACCTGTTCTTGTGGCTTCATATCAAATATCAAAAGTCTTCATTACAAACCAATAACTCCAAAAATATATATATATATATATAAAACACTAAACTTGACACACTTTTACCATAATTCAAGCCTTGATTAGACTCAAACATGCACTTAATTCACTGTAGTGCCATACATGCTCTGAAAGTACATGAACCTGGCTGTTTATTAAAAGTAAAAAAACCTTTACATCGACCAGCTTAAAGTGACGTCGCATTTTTTACCTTAAAAACTAGGCCGGCATTTCCGGCCTCAACTGCAAGACTTTCCGAAGATTTAGACGTGCGCGGGAAAATCAGCGGCGGGAACACAAGTCTATCTCAAGCATTAATAAAAACGTTTAAAAGATCGGAAGAATAAAAATGACACAATGCCGGAAAAGGGACGCTAAACTTCCGTTTTTTCGAATAGTTTTTTTTTATATTTTATCAAAATCTCTGAAAGATTCTCTAACAGTTGAACACCTTACTAGATTATAAGGCATTCTTAATTTACAGCTTCTTAAATTCGACCTTTGTATTTTACTTTAAAAATTCTTGGATGTCACTATCCGAAACTAACTTGTAAACAAAACTGAACTGTGTTTTAGACCCTTGAGCTGAATATATTTGTGGCGGTTAGACGATTTTGAATAATAAAAACTGCCTTCAGCAATACGTCCTATGGACCATGAACCCAAAAGTAATCAATTGCAAACTAAGCCTAAATTAAGACTTTTGAAGAGCAGATGAGCTAAGGGTTTAAGCATCAAACAATTTTGACTAACTTTTGGCAAAAATCTTTAAATACTATCTTTCAGTTTAAAAGGGTCATACCTCTCAATATCTGCAATCATTTTATAAGCCAAAAACATGGAAAAACTGTTTTTAATATCCTTTGTGCTGGATTTGGGTTCCCTGTTATAACTTTTGGCTTTGAGTACTTTTCATTCAATACTTTTGGTTTTTGACCTTCCAATGTTTTGACTCAAATGCTGCTGGTGAGAGGTTACTCCTTAAAACATCGATATACAGCATAACCGAATTGAACGCTTTTAAACCCGTTTTGGTATTTTTTTTCTCCTTTAAAGGACAATGACTCTGTCATCTTAAATCCGGTTAAGACTCAAGTAGAGCTCAATGAGCTCATTAAGTAAGCAACAGTTTTTTTTCTATCTGCAATATTTTAAATTCTATTCAAAAGAATAAAAGGCATTTTTCAAAAAAGGACCATACACTATGGTCTAGACTTGTATTGGAATCCGTTGTTGTGGTGTTTTTTGTAGGTCACTGACCAACGTTTCGAATTAAGTTTCAATTTCGCACAAAAACTTGAAAAAAAAATCGTTTTAAAATTTAATTGGTTTAGAAATTATGTCTCTTTTACATTTCTTATGCAACGACATAGCTAAAAGTGATAATAAATAAGCCTCGCACTGATTTAGTTAATCTCAGCCTATGACAAAACAAAATTTAAGCGTGCGGGACTTACATCGATTTCCTTAGCAGAGCGACACGTCTGACGCAAAAATTGCTCACACAGGGTTATGTTGCTCCTCGGTTGCTGTCTTCACTCAAGAAATTTTACGGAAGACATCGTGCACTTATAGACAAATATGGGATTTCGATCTCTCAGATGAGTGCAGGTGTTGTTTTGTCTTCCTTTACCGGATTTGACACGCTGAATGGCCTATTGGCAAAGCGACGGGTGTGCTATAGCAAGCAGGAACTGCTTACTCTTCTGGAGCACCTGAGTTCACTCTTGTTTCGACTGGAGTTCGCGTTGTTGATTGATATTCAGTTATTTTGTGTTTCCATGTTTTACATGTTGTCTGTTTTTGTCCCGTTCTTGTTGGTGTTTACCGGTTTTGTCTCTGCCCTTTCGGACTTTTGACATTCGGATACCCCATTGATACCTCTTCTTCTTTAAAAATGGAAAGAAAGGGTCCTACCTCAGATGCTGAGATGTATCCTTAGAAGTTTTCAATCCTGTGGGATATCATCAAGCCTTCATGCCGTTATTTTCCGCCAGGTTTCTAAATCGATCTCCTGATGTGAATACGGAGAATTAAATACTGACACCTAAAATCTTCAAAACCTGGCTGAAAGAATGTTGACATTTTGTTTGTTGTCTACTCAAGCGCGAAATTCTCTGACAGGGAAACGACGTCATGAAGAAGTTAATTCGTCCCCACTAAGTGTTGTCCACAAAAATGTGGACGCTATTTGCACAAACTATTATTGATCCAAGGTCTTTTTTAACAAGAATGCAAATGCTATGGTTGTCCGGGGTGATTAAAATCTTAGACTAAAATAAAAGAAGGGGCTTTTAATCATTGACATAATTCAATTTTTTGTTTTTATTTTTTTCCCTTATTTTAGACATCGTCCGATTTTAAGCTAAAGCCTACGCCATATTAAATGACACAAATGTTACCTTTACCTTTTTCTTTTAAACATATGTTAGTTTAAGTTAGTTACGGCAGTTATTGCTCTACTCCAAACCATCGGGAGTTGGGCTAAATCCGGGAGGTGAGCATGAAAGGGGTGATACTATGAACAAGAAACACGAAATGGTAATTAAGTGGTGGAAACGCAACAAAAGGCCAATCGAAAGCTACTAGAAAGGGTAGGGACGGGCAATTAAGCCTATTAGGCCTAATATGGGAATATTACGGATACTACTTTTTCAGAGACCTGCATTGGGGTTATTGAACGTGTAAGGAACGTGACATTTTTCCCAACACGATGCACACAGATATATTTTGCGGTAAGGTTTTCCGCATTTTAGCCTGATTACTCCGGTATTCTTTATAAGAGGGCTGCACCATTACACCACCTAGGGCACACATCAAAGTCACTTTGTGGTTCAAGCGACCTGACCAGATGTCAAGTCTCTGAGCTCTCTTTTGGGTAATTTTACCGACAAGCTTAGTGCTGGTAATATCCGGCAAAAATTATCAAGACGGCGCATAAAGATCACTAAAATATTATGTAAACTATTTATCTAGACGCTGCTATACCCGATTTAGCAGTTGCATGTGAAGTAGACTACACGTAGACCGAAAAAGGCGAAAACTATCATCAATTTTATTCTGTGTAAACAAGAACCTTAACTAAAATACTGACAAAGTCAGAAAGAGCCCCGCATCAAAAACTCTAAGTGCTTTCAAAATCATACGAACGTGGATTATAACCACTAAGGCATGCTCCATGGAATTGTATGAAATTTCAGAGCTGTATTGTTAGTAGCATTTGGCATGTTTAATTTTTATTGAACAATACATTGTTATTCCAATTCTCGAAATCTGTGATTTTCCATCCAAAATACAGTTGTTTTACACAAATATTAAACAGATTTGCACGAAATTTTGATATGCAAATCATGACATGCTACTTAGCAGCTGTACAAAACTTCAGAACTGTTCGGTAAGTTTTGCGGAATTACCAAATCAACGACCTCAAAGCAAAACCACCAGACTGTCCTAGTAACAAATCCCCATTTTTGTATAGCCCCTCTGGCCACGTCATTACCGGGGACCTCAACATAGTGGAAAATGACCAACTCTGCGATGTTTTGGCCAAAGGACCAAAATATCGTGAGCCTAGAGCAATCAACTGGAACCATAATTTCAAAACAATTATGGATTCAGTTGAAGACTAGGCAAAAAAATGGGCAAAAAAAGAACATGAAAAGAAAGCGACGTTCTTTCTGAGTGGGTAAAGTCTGTGGGGTCGTTGGTTTTGAAAAGGATTAACTCTTTGAAAGACTCGATGAGCACCAAGGCAACATCTGTTTTCAACAACCCTGATGTTGCGAAGACATTGTCCACCTAACATGACAAATGTTATGTCGTACCTGCTTATAAAGCGCCTATCAACATCATTTTCGTATGCAAAAGACACTATATTGATTGTTTAACAGCTGAATTAGTGGTTGGTTGTACTAGCAAAAGCACCACATATACAGGAACAACACTGTCAAAGGAGGAAATAATCAACAATCATAATTCTGTCATTTCTTTCTTTGGCATTTCTGTTGACAAAAAGAACGATGACGTTCCATCCATGTATTGGATTCCAAAGTTACATAAAATTCCATACAAGCAACGATTTATTGCTGGGTCATCCAAATGTACAGTTAAGCCTCTTTCAGTTTTGTTAACATCAATATTGACGGCAATAAAATCAAGCCTTCAAAAGTATTTCGATTGTTGTTACTCTAGAAATGGCGTCAATCAAATGTAGATTCTAAAAAATTCTAAAGAACTGATGAAAAATCTCTATTCTTAGTCATTTTCATCAGGTAATAGCATTAAAACGTTTGATTTCTCTACATTATATACTTCAATCTACATTCACAATTAAAATCTCGTTTGGCACAGCTGATTTAACGTAGCTTTATCAAAAAGAACGGAAAACGCAGGTACAAGTATTTGGTAGTCGGTTATAAAAATATTTACTTTGTCATCCAAGAGTCTAGCAAGAAAAACAAATTTACAGAAGATCAAATAATAGAAATGCTCAACTATCTACTCGACAACATATTTGTACAGTTTGGTGGACGTGTTTTTCAGCAAACAATAGGTATCCCAATGGGCACAAATTGTGCACCATTGCTTGCCGATTTGTTTCTTCATTCATATGAAGCAGACTTCTTACAATCACTTCTAGACAAAAAGGACCACAAACTTGCTTTATCCTTCAATCTCACATTTCGTTATATTGACACGAAGGTTGTGAGCCATTACCATCACTAGGCCTCCGTCATCGTCCATCCGTTAACTTTTCCTCAAAGTTCTTCTCTGAATCACTGAATTGATTGCCTTCAAACTTTGTACATGTGATCTTTAGGGTGTCCTCTACCAAGTTGGTGCATGCATGCCGACCAACCAACATGACCGCCTGTAAGTTTACATTGAAGAGGTGTTCAGCTCAATCAGATCTACATTCGAATGTCAAAAGTCTAAAAAATTAAAAACGAGACCAGTAAACGAGAACAGAACGAAGGAACCCACCACATTTTAACTCACAAACAACTGAATACCAATCAACAGCGTCGTAACGAAAGCGAATTCGAATTCAGGTGCTCCGGAAAGGAAAGCAGTTCCTGCTTTTCTGCAACACGCCTTTCCATCCCCAAAAACAATTCAGCGTGACTGTCAAAGTTTGTTACGGAGAACAAAAATAAACAATTTGACAAATAAACATATTTAATCTTTTGAAAAATAGAAATCCCATGTTTGTGTATAAGCGTATCATGTCTTCAATTTCTTTAAATTCTTTTCAACAAACACGTTGCTAAAAATTACGTGTCAATCATGGTATTCTCTCAAAGACATTAATATTTGTCCCACATGCTCTGGAATAAAGAATCAGTTATGAACTCTATAAAATGCTTCATAAATAAGGGTAGCTGACGATTTCAAATTAGAAGTCAATGCAATAGTTTTCATTCTACAAGGCAAAAACATAAAAAAGCGCTATGTTTTTGGGTTTTAAAGGACCATAACGCCCCCAAGGGGACTTCTGACCTTTTAGACTTAATTAGACTTTTGTAAAGCTCAATGAGCTGAAGGTCTAAGCAAGCAACAGCTTTTCTCCGTCTGCAATTGTTTTCATTACATTAAAAAACTAGAGGCTCCCAGGAGCCTGAATCGCTCACCTGATTTCTTATGCCAAAGTTTGAATAAATTTCACAAACTTTCAAGTATACAAAGTTGCAAAACAATCCTTTCAGTGGTTTCAGAGAAGATTTATGGAAATCAGTTTAAATTAATATAAAAATACAGTTAAAAGGCAAAAACTCCTATTTATAAGGGCCTTTTGATGCTGAACATGAAAAGTTGCTTCGAATTTTCTCTATCTGTTATACTTTCGAGTTATAAGCCAAAAACAATGGTCTGACCCCCCTGTTCTATTTTAGCAATGGCGGCCATGTTGGTTGGATGACATGTATATTATTCACAAACTTGGAAGAGGACATCCTAAAGATCAAGTGTATTAAGTTTCAAGGCAATCCCTTCGTTGGTTTCAGAGAGGAATATTTTTGAAAATCAGTTAAAATCAATGGAAAAAACAGTTAAAGGGAAATGATTCTTAAATGGCTGATCTGATAATTTTGACCCTTAAATCATTTTTGTAGATCTGAATGAGCTTAACAATTCTGCAATGCTAACTTTACCTCTAGCTATAACGGTTTTCAAGATATAGTCCAAAAACTGCAAAAATGGTCAATTTTGATGATTAAAGGGCAATAACTCCTATAAGGAGTGGTTTCACAACTTCGACTCAACCAGGAGATTTGTAGAGCTTTTGCTGCTGAACAAGGAAGGTTGCTTCAGATTTTCTCTACATTGTATCTCTTATACTTTTCGAGTTATAAGCCAAAAACAATGGTCTAGCCCCCCTGTTCTATTTTTAGCAATGGCAGCCATGTTGGTTGGTCAACTTGTATATAATTCACAAACTTGGTAGAGGACATCCTAAAGATTAAGTATATCAAGTATCAATGCAATCCCTTCAGTGGTTTCAGAGAAGAAGATTTTTGAAAATCAGTGTAAATTAATGGAAAAAACAGTTAAAAGGGAATAACTCTTAAACGGCTGATCTGACAATTTTGACCCTGAAGTCATTTTTGTAGATCTCAATGAGCTTAACAATTCTGCAATGCTAACTTTTCCTCTAGCTATAACGGTTTTCAAGATATAGTCCAAAAACTGCAAAAATGGTCAATTTTGATGATTAAAGGGCAATAACTCCTATAAGGAGTGGTTTCACAACTTCAACTCAATAAAGAGATTTGTAGAGCTTTTGATGCTGAACAAGGAAGGTTGCTTCAGATTTTCTCTATCTCTTATTCTTTTCGAGTTATAAGCCAAAAACAATGGTCTGACCCCCCTGTTCTATTTTTAGCAATGGCGGCCATGTTGGTTGGTCGACGTGTATATAATTCACAAACTTGGTAGAGGACATCCTAAAGATCAAGTATACCAAGTATCAATGCAATCCCTTCAGTGGTTTCAGAGAAGAAGATTTTAGAAAATCAGTGTAAATTAATGGAAAAAACAGTTAATGGGGAATAACTCTTAAACGGCTGATCTGACAATTTTGACCCTGAAGTCATTTTTGTAGATCTCAATGAGCTTAACAATTCTGCAATGCTAACTTTTCCTCTAGCTATAACGGTTTTCAAGATATAGTCCAAAAACTGCAAAAATGGTCAATTTTGATGATTAAAGGGCAATAACTCCTATAAGGAGTGGTTTCACAACTTCGACTCAATGAAGAGATTTGTAGAGCTTTTGATGCTGAACAAGGAAATTGCTTCAGATTTTCTCTATCTCTTATACTTTTCGAGTTATAAGCCAAAAACAATGGTCTGACCCCCCTGTTCTATTTTTAGCAACGGCGGCCATGTTGGTTTGTCGACATATATATAATTCACAAACTTGGTAGAGGACATCCTAAAGATCAAGTACACCAAGTTTCAATGCAATCCCTTCAGTGGTTTCATAGAAGAAGATCTTTGAAGAAAAGTTAACGGACGGACGGACGACGGACGCTTAACGATGACAATAGCTCACATGACCCTTCGGGTCAGGTGAGCTAAAAACATTTTTTACCACGTTAGGACCATAACCCCTATAAAGGATCAACTGACAAGTTCGTTGACTTTTGTAGAACTTTTGGTGATGAAGAAGGAAGGTCGCATAATATTTTCTCAATCTCTTATACTTTTTGATTTTTTTTTATTACAAGCCAAAAACAAGAGTCTACGTTCCATTGTCTATTTTTAGCAGCAACGGCCATGTTTTTCGAAGATCAATAATAGAAACACAACTTTTGGTAAAGATACCCTAAGGATCAAACAAATAGATTCTCTGAAAGGAGTTTCAGGGGAGAAGGGGAAAAAAATATTGACAAACGACGACGGACACCAAGTTATTGCAATAGCTCGTAAAAGAAGAGGTAGTCTTCGATTTGTTTTGTCTGGCAGTTATTGTAAGAAATCTGCCTCGTATAAATGAAGACACAAATCATCATATTAAGTCACAATTTGTGTCTACCGACTTGAATACCGATAGTTCGGTTAAAGAAACATCCACCGAATTATATGATGTCTATAAGAAATGTGGGCATGTAATCAATATTGTTTCCTGTTTTATTGATTGTCTTTGACTCATTAATGACATTGTAAACACGAATTTCGAATTAAATGATTTTGCTTAGTCATTTAAAAAAAACGAAGGCAAATTTTATAGATTAGCTCGTGTGGTTATTTGAAAGATTAATTTCGATACATACAAAAAAGTTATGATCAAAATTCTATAAAATTATACTTAGAGTATTTTATAACATATTCGTGTGTTTCAAAAAAGAAATAAGGACCAATTACATTCGACATAATCAAGAAGATAGCAAACTCTATGTAATTATTTTTGAAACGAGAATGAGACATTTTAGAATCAAAATTCAATGATCATATATTGCATGAGGGTGCAAAAATAAAAATACACATGAACATGACGTATCACAGAAGGTTACGCCGAGCTAATCATTTTTATTATTTGTATATTTCAACTTGTTACGGGACTAATGGGACAGTTACCAGACATTATTAAAACGATTAACATATAAAACCCTATACGTTTGTGGTCCAATGTGGATGGTCTTTTGATCTGGAACATTCAACTCATGTTGGACAAATGATTTATTTAATAAGTTAGTTATTGCTTTACTCCCAAGCAGCACTATTTCGGCTATATCCGGGAGATAAACATGAAAGTGGTGATACAATGAACATGAAATGATGATGAAGTGGAGGAAATGGGGGACACAAAGCCAATCGGGTAAGAGAGTTTTGACAGCCACTGGAAAAAGGAGTGATTGGTATGGACGGGAAATTTAGCCTCCTGCATGGGGATTCTACGGGTCCTACTCTTACCAAGACCTGCAGCAGGGTTCTTTAACGTGCGAGGAATGTGACATTTTCCCAACACGGTGCACCACTATGGTTTGTGGTCAGGTTTTTTATCGCCTGACGACCCCGCATCTCTCGATGTCAGGGGTGACCCATTCAACCACCTGGGGCACACATCCAAGTCGCTTTGTCGGCAAATCGGCCTGACCCGATGTCAGGTCTCTGAGCGCTCTTTAGTGGACTTTTACCGACAAGATTAGCGCTGCTGCGGGCCTATTCGCCACCCGGAACCCGCATGGGATGAAGTTTATGCATTCTGTAGTGAACTTTCAATGCAATTGTGTCCCGTGTGGGACCCGGGTGGCAAAAAGGCCCACAGCAGAGTCTACCTTGTCATAAGAGGCAACTATGAGTATTGGGAATCTGAAGTCTGGTCAGTGTTCAGCCCACAGAGCTACCAAGTGTGTTCCTCTGGTGGCTGATTAGGGTGGCCCTCGTCCGCGGCGGTTGTCAGGTCTATAATACGAAAACCCTGACCATAGTTGGCAAACGTGTGTGGAGAGGGCAACCCTGCACGTAAAAGACCCCTTTTGTGGCCGCCAGATAGGCTTAAATGTCCGAACCTAACAACCTCTCCCCTTTTCCAGTGTTCTTCAAACTTTACTGTGCCATTGTTTCCCACCCCACCCCCATATTTCGTTAATCATCATCATTTCATGTTAATCGTCTTTAAAATTACAAATACCAAAACGCGGGTATAAACGGTTAATTTGGATATGCTATATATCGATATTTCAAGGAGTAACCTCTCATCAGTAGCATTTAAACCAAAACATTGGAAGGTCAAATTCCAAAACAGTTGCAAACGAAAAGTACTCAAAACCAAAACGTTCGAACAAGGAAGCCAAATCCAGCACCGAGGATATCGACCATGTGCATTACAAGGAATGAAACCTGGTGTTTTCATAAATTTTGAATTTAACAATCGGAAGTTTCAGCGACAATAAATTAGAAATTTTATGGTAATTCGTGTCAGACAAGTCTGACTACCAGGCTTGTGATTACCCTCGGGGACCTCTGGTCCACCAGCAGCGGTTATCGCCCAGTGGTTTCAAAATTACAAATACCAAAACGCGGGTATAAACGGTTAATTTGGATATGCTATATATCGATATTTCAAGGAGTAACCTCTCATCAGTAGCATTTAAACCAAAACATTGGAAGGTCAAATTCCAAAACAGTTGCAAACGAAGAGTACTCAAAACCAAAACGTTCGAACAAGGAAGCCAAATCCAGCACCGAGGATATCGACCATGTGCATTACAAGGAATGAAACCTGGTGTTTTCATAAATTTTGAATTTAACAATCGGAAGTTTCAGCGACAATAAATTAGAAATTTTATGGTAATTCGTGTCAGACAAGTCTGACTACCAGGCTTGTGATTACCCTCGGGGACCTCTGGTCCACCAGCAGCGGTTATCGCCCAGTGGTTTCAAAATTACAAATACCAAAACGCGGGTATAAACGGTTAATTTGGATATGCTATATATCGATATTTCAAGGAGTAACCTCTCATCAGTAGCATTTAAACCAAAACATTGGAAGGTCAAATTCCAAAACAGTTGCAAACGAAAAGTACTCAAAACCAAAACGTTCGAACAAGGAAGCCAAATCCAGCACCGAGGATATCGACCATGTGCATTACAAGGAATGAAACCTGGTGTTTTCATAAATTTTGAATTTAACAATCGGAAGTTTCAGCGACAATAAATTAGAAATTTTATGGTAATTCGTGTCAGACAAGTCTGACTACCAGGCTTGTGATTACCCTCGGGGACCTCTGGTCCACCAGCAGCGGTTATCGCCCAGTGGTTTCAAAATTACAAATACCAAAACGCGGGTATAAACGGTTAATTTGGATATGCTATATATCGATATTTCAAGGAGTAACCTCTCATCAGTAGCATTTAAACCAAAACATTGGAAGGTCAAATTCCAAAACAGTTGCAAACGAAAAGTACTCAAAACCAAAACGTTCGAACAAGGAAGCCAAATCCAGCACCGAGGATATCGACCATGTGCATTACAAGGAATGAAACCTGGTGTTTTCATAAATTTTGAATTTAACAATCGGAAGTTTCAGCGACAATAAATTAGAAATTTTATGGTAATTCGTGTCAGACAAGTCTGACTACCAGGCTTGTGATTACCCTCGGGGACCTCTGGTCCACCAGCAGCGGTTATCGCCCAGTGGTTTCAAAATTACAAATACCAAAACGCGGGTATAAACGGTTAATTTGGATATGCTATATATCGATATTTCAAGGAGTAACCTCTCATCAGTAGCATTTAAACCAAAACATTGGAAGGTCAAATTCCAAAACAGTTGCAAACGAAAAGTACTCAAAACCAAAACGTTCGAACAAGGAAGCCAAATCCAGCACCGAGGATATCGACCATGTGCATTACAAGGAATGAAACCTGGTGTTTTCATAAATTTTGAATTTAACAATCGGAAGTTTCAGCGACAATAAATTAGAAATTTTATGGTAATTCGTGTCAGACAAGTCTGACTACCAGGCTTGTGATTACCCTCGGGGACCTCTGGTCCACCAGCAGCGGTTATCGCCCAGTGGTTTCAAAATTACAAATACCAAAACGCGGGTATAAATGGTTAATTTGGATATGCTATATATCGATATTTCAAGGAGTAACCTCTCATCAGTAGCATTTAAACCAAAACATTGGAAGGTCAAATTCCAAAACAGTTGCAAACGAAAAGTACTCAAAACCAAAACGTTCGAACAAGGAAGCCAAGTCCAGCACCGAGGATATCGACCATGTGCATTACAAGGAATGAAACCTGGTGTTTTCATAAATTTTGAATTTAACAATCGGAAGTTTCAGCGACAATAAATTAGAAATTTTATGGTAATTCGTGTCAGACAAGTCTGACTACCAGGCTTGTGATTACCCTCGGGGACCTCTGGTCCACCAGCAGCGGTTATCGCCCAGTGGTTTCAAAATTACAAATACCAAAACGCGGGTATAAACGGTTAATTTGGATATGCTATATATCGATATTTCAAGGAGTAACCTCTCATCAGTAGCATTTAAACCAAAACATTGGAAGGTCAAATTCCAAAACAGTTGCAAACGAAAAGTACTCAAAACCAAAACGTTCGAACAAGGAAGCCAAATCCAGCACCGAGGATATCGACCATGTGCATTACAAGGAATGAAACCTGGTGTTTTCATAAATTTTGAATTTAACAATCGGAAGTTTCAGCGACAATAAATTAGAAATTTTATGGTAATTCGTGTCAGACAAGTCTGACTACCAGGCTTGTGATTACCCTCGGGGACCTCTGGTCCACCAGCAGCGGTTATCGCCCAGTGGTTTCAAAATTTAAATAATTACCTACAAGCGTTCAAAGGGCGTAAAACACCAACTTACTAACTCGCCCAATACAATTGTTACATTAATATTTGTTGTGTCTCAAACAAGAAGAAACAATGTAAAATAAAGCGAAAGGTAACAGGAGCCGGGGTTTTTAGACCCTTCTATCCATATGACGATATGACTATAAATTGAGGATAACATTCAACAACAACTAGTTAAGTGGACTATAAAGGAGAGGGTAGGAGGGGGTCTGATCCCGGAATCCCGAACTTCTTTTTGCAAAATCCTGTCATTCCGACTTAAAATGAGAAAATCCCGAATCCCGGTAAAATTGATAAATAATTTTCCTTATTTTGAGGTTTATCAGCTCAAAGGTGATCATAAACGCCTGTGTACTTTATGGGTCCTGCTCTTATCTGCAAATTTTTTACAAGTCTAACTTTTGTTGATGTTAGTAAAGCATTCGACAGGGTGTGGATACGAGGGTTGTTACTAAAAATAGAAAGATATGGAATCAAGGGCGATTTACTTGCTTGGCTTAAAAGCTACTTAAGCAATAGAACTCAGAGAGTGATATTAAAAGATGCTGTTTCTGAACTAGGTAATCTTAGAGCAGGTGTTCCACAGGGTTCAGGTTATGCACAGCATAATTCTGTAAAATAAATGTAATGTTAACATGTTTAGTGCCATTGTTAACATTGTTTAATGAACGAATAAAAAAGATTTTATATCGAATCGATGCAGTCATCATCGTAGTTATTTTTGTTTTGGTTCATTTTCTAGAACGTTCAATTTGGGACGAGATGCATGGGGCGATTGAACGTTAAATAGAAAAGCAAGAAAAAAAACGATTAAATTTGGTTACTACAAAAATATGTAGCAACTCATCGTCATCAGAATATTTTTCTCTTTATACATTATTACATAGATAATTTTGGGAATGCGACTAGCAAAATGGGTAATTATTTTCAAATTCACTCCGTACCTGTAAAATTTGAGAGCCTTTCCGGACCATGAAAAATCAATATCAGCATTAGGCAAATTTCTCCCGGGAACAAATACCGTAGAGCTCTCCGCTCGAGCGGGCACGAAGTGCCCACTTGCGAGCTGTGCTCGCTATTACAAGAGATGCTTCCGCAGAAAAAATGTTACTTATACTTTATAAGAGTTTACGTCTCTTTAAAACGGCAGTAATACAATAAAATTATTGGTAAACATATACCTATTTTGACCTGCTTTAACGTTCCAAAAGATGACCACACGACGAATAAGCGAGGACCAGTTATGGTAAACTAAGATCTTATGTCATGTATTTATGTATGAAAGCTGTACATGTAGATAAATGTGCGATAAACGTCAATTCTATATGCCGAAAAATAAAAAAAATTAAAAAATAAAACAAAGAGAAAACGTCAAGTAGGATTGATTCACTCTTAACAAGAAGAAGCGTTTTTTCATTGAGTAGTTTACTGTTGCTGCACGTTGACAAATATATTGATAAACGTTTTACCTAGAGTCATATTTAAGGGTGATAGTTTATTTCATTGAACTTATTACCATTTTAATTTTTGTTCAAAAACTTCGCAGATTGTCGACAGTCCGTGGTGCTCTCTCTCCTTTTCACTTTTAATTCAATTCTAGATCCTTCCAAAACTACTTGATCTTGCAATCATAGGACATTCATATTTGCTAGCTATTCTGATATTTTTGTAGGTAATAATGTAACAAAAAGAGTGAAAATTTAAGAAATACCGAGCAAAGAGAGGTACTCCAATTTTGCAGACTAGCTGCAGAAATTGATAGATTTTGCAATAACTTATGTATCGATCCCGAAATTGAAAAACCCGAAATCCCGAGCTTAAAACCTGAGTTACAGAATCTCCATGTAATTCCAATTCAGTGTTTCAAATCCAGTAAAGGACATAAGGACAAAACAAATTTCTACGACAAACCAACATCTGTACTCATTTGAAAGATAAAAATCTCATATTTGTCTATGAGGACGATGGTACATCTAGGACACTCAATTTTAGCTCACCTGACCCGAAGGGTCATGTGAGCAATTGTCATCGTAAAGCGTCCGTCCGTCCGTCGTCCGCCCGTCCGTTACCTTTTCTTCAAACATCTTCTCTGAAACCACTGATGGGATTGCTTTGAAACTTAAGCGTGTCGGTTTTGTGTGATGACACTTCACTAAATCATTATTGTTTGAAGTGTTGTGTCCGATTTAAAATCGATACGTTTGATATTTTTACATCAGTCGATTGATGATTCTCAGCTAGCTGTCAGTAACAGCGAGTGTTCTTTAGAGAGTTCCTTTACCGTCCTTTTGTTTGTTCTTGTTTTTGTCTTAGGTTCTTTCTAGTAGAATTGGACTTTGATCGATTTGATTTTTATTGTGTGTTAAGTTTTTGTGCTTTGTCTAGGAATATTGATAGGGGGAAGCTTGGGCCCAAAAAACTAGTTTAACCCCGCCACATATTACATGTGCCTGTCCTAAGCCAGGAATCTATGACAAAGCTTTCGTTTGTACTTGTTTTTTGATGTTTTCTGTTCCTTGTTTAAGAAGGGGGTCTATCTGTGACTATTTCAGGGCTGGATTTGAATTATATGCATCTTATTTAGACCATGGGCCAATTGCAGAACCGCGAGCAGTGCCAAATGGCCTCGTTGAAGGCTGCTGGCGGTTGTCCATTGTGGTTTTTCTAAATTGCCGTTTAATTGTGGGCTGTGTCGCGTACACTTATTCCACATCTCTTTATTTTCTTTTTTCTACAATTTGTACAATTGATCTTTAGGATGTCCTCTACCAAGTTTGTGAAATTTGTGAACGTCGATCTACCAACATGGCCGCCGTTCCTAAAATAGAACAGGGGGGTCAGACCATAGTTTTTAGCTTATAGCTTAAAATGTATAAGAGATAGAGAAAATCCGAAGCAACCTCCCTTCTTCAGCATCAAAAGCTCTTCAAAACTCTTCATTGAGTCAAAGTTGTGGG
This sequence comes from Arcuatula senhousia, assembly GCA_963971305.1. Classification (NCBI taxonomy): domain Eukaryota; kingdom Metazoa; phylum Mollusca; class Bivalvia; order Mytilida; family Mytilidae; genus Arcuatula; species Arcuatula senhousia. Next base: position 46,585,454 of record OZ020306.1, read on the forward strand.
ACGACTTCTTATAGGAGTTATTTCCCCTTAATCGTCAAAATTGACCATTTTCACAGATTTTGGACTTTATCTTGAAAACTGTAAGTGCTAGAGGAAAAGTTAGTATTGCAAAATTGTTCAGCTCATGGAGATCTACAAAAATGATTTAGGGTCAAAATTATCAGATCAACCGTTTAAGATTTATCCCCCTTTAACTGATTTTTTATCAATTTTAACTGATTTTTAAAAATTTTCTTCTCTGAAACCACTAATGGGATTGCTTTGAAACTTTGTACAATTAATCTTTAGGATGTCCTCTACCAAGTTTGTAAAATTTGTGAACGTCGACCAACCAACATGGCTGTTGTTACTAAAAATAGAACAGGGGGTCAGACCATAGTTTTTAGCTTATAGCTCAAAAAGTATTAGGGATAGAGAAAATCCGAAGCAACCTTCCTTCTTCAGCATCAAAAGCTCTACAAAACTCTGCATTGAGTCAAAGTTGTGGGACGACTCCTTATAGGAGTTATTTCTCCTTAATCTTCAAAATCGACCATTTTCACAGTTTTTGGACTTTATCTTAAAAGCCATAAGAGTTAGAGGAATAGTTAGCATTGCAAAATAGTTCAGCTCATTGAGATCTACAAAAATGATTTCAGGGTCAAAATTGTCAGATCATCCTTTTAAGTGTTTTCAATCAATTTTAACTTAATATGTTTGTTTTTTGTTTTCAAATGGAAAGCGTTGTAACTTTGTATTCTTTGTCTTAAAAGTGTTTTCTATTCTAACTAGTTTCTTTAATGTAACTTACCAAGTTCATGTAGACCTTGTTGCACACTAGGTATGAGGCTTTAGCATAAGAGATCAGGTGAGTGATTCAGGCTCCTGTGAGTCTCTAGTTTATTTATATTAAAATTTATCTCGAGCGCACGATTTAATATCTTGTGCTCTCGACTAATTATGTCGTGCTCTCGACTTATTATGTCGTAATAGGTCGTGCGCTCGAGATAATAAGTCGTGCGCACGACATAATAAGTCATGCATACGACATAATAAGTCATGCACACGACATTATAAATCGTGCGCACTACATAATAAGTCGTGTGCACGAGATAATAAGTCGTGCAGACGATATAAATTTTAATAAAAATCAAAAAAAGGAGTGTCCTAAATGTACCACGGTAACCAGTGTACAATGCTACCCTATTTTGTGAGTGAAACCAGCAACCGCGGAGCAACATAACCCTGTGTCAGCAATTTCTGTGTTAAACGTGACGCTCTGTGAAAGAAATCGATGTAATTCCCACAAGCTCGGGAGTAACGAATCAACTGTGATATGAAGACTCCATAAGCAGGAGAAGACGGAATGTTGCTACACAAAAAGGGAAAGTCGACGATTTGAAAGTTGAAGTCATCACGTTTGTCTTAGAGCTTTGTTGAAAGTCTTCCTTGAGAGTCAATCTAAATATGAAGCAGACTTCTTAGAATATGAAACGGGGTATTTTTGTTAGCACGTTCATAGTATATTCCTTGTAAATAAATCATTTCCGTGTATCATGTGAATATTCAGTCTCGGTTTAAAAATCATTACAGTTTACATTAGCACAAGAAAATGCCAAGTTCCAATTATAAATACGTTGACGTCAAATGAAAATTATGTCTACATGCCTTTTTCTAATTTCTTCCTGAAAATAAAAACCCCACACGAACTCATTAGTTTTTGTTGTTTAATGCATATTATTTTTGTTTAGATATTAAATTATGTGCATTAAAAAAACAAACACATAGTTTTAATAAAAGCAAAAATTTGTTTCCGAAGCTTTACATTTTGAATTACTAGTGCTCTGCAATGACAATGGTCGACGCAGTAAATAAAGAAATTTTAGAAAAAATCAACAGGTTCTATACTGCATATGAGGGATCACTAGCACGAATAGATAGACTTTTAAAAACAGAATTCTTGCAACTTGGAACAAAATATTTAGCGTCTTCGCTTGCCGTAACCTGTATTCTATCGGTTTCGTTGTACATGCTAGTACGTTTCAAAGACAAAAGATACCAAAATGCAGAGGAAAAGTTTGTTATAACAACTGGAGTTCTCGATTTAATACTGTGTTTCAGTGTTTTGTTTGTAAACACTAAGTTGTTTATAATAATGATCCTGAAGAGTATATGGATTGTAGTTCCTATTTGATATATATTTTCATTGGCGCATTGCAGGAGTTAATATTTTCATGGAGAGTTTGCTGTATGGTTTTATTGTCCTTCAAAAGGTTCGTCATTGTTAAATTTTCATTTCTTGCGCTGACATTGCTTCGGAAACGAGTTTGGATGCCTTTGGTATTTTCTTTTTTGATGTTCCTATCAGGACCTGTAATAGTTATTTACATCAATATTTTAAATTACGAAGAAGTTGATTTCAAATCGGCGGTGGAATACAAAACGGTCAAAGCTTGCAGACACATACCGACAAATTTATTTTCTGATTCTATTCCTTTGGACGATTGGGGAACGATTGTCAATTGTGCGAGGATGATTAGAACAATGTGTTTCCTAATACTGTTTTCATTAACATTTATACTGGAAGCCGCATTGGCTCTGAAATACAAGGGAATGTTAAAGTGGAGAAGATCTCATTCGAGCAGCCCGGATAATGAACAACTTGCCTTCTTAAGATCAGTCTTACTAATTACAAGCATTTACAGTATATTAATTATCCTAAGTGTGGTCGTAAATTTAATGAGAGATATTAATGAATTGACCAGTAGTGATATACATTGGAATGATACTCTCTATTTGGAACAAACTTCGCAGTTCGTATCCACAATGACAAGTCTTTTGTTTTTCCCTTTCATTGTAATATACAACTTAAACATTATGTCGTTTCGCAAAGTTGCTTGTTCAGTTATTTGTCTTAAAAAGATTCATACAGTTTCGACAGAACCACATTAGACAAAAACAATTATGAAGTGAAATCGTGGTTTTAAGACAATGTAGCGTATGACTTTATGGATTCACAGGATGTAAGAAATATCACACATTTTTACAATAAATCTTTTCAGTCCAGCTGCAATGTCGTTTTTCTTTGCCCTCAAATTAAATATCGAAACTATAAAGATAATTTATATGCAATGTGACAACTAGTACGTGTATTTGGCCCCCCTATTTAAAGAAAATCAAATCCAAAGTAAATGATTTAAATATCATTAAGGCTTCAAGTAAGATGATTAAACTTTTTGACAATGGTAAACATTTTCCATCATCTACTCTAATTTCAATTTCAAAGAGGCTAGTATCAAAATCGTCGAAATATGTCATTTTTTATGCTTATTTTGTTATTTTTAATGACCAGCGACAACATAGACCATGGATTTCTCAACTGATTTTTAACCATTTTATAGTGCACATTAAAGTTCATAAACAATAACTGTGATCTAAGTAGTCGCTGGCATCTAAAAATTGAAAATATTACCCATATACCAAATATTGTCCATTTTCCGCGAATTTGAAAGAAATCATACATATTCACCATGTTTTGACAAGCAATTTCAAATAATAAACATGAAAAATTCTGATAAATTTAGTTGTTTTATCTCCTTCATTCATTTGACTTAATAAATAACAAAAGGACTTTTCTCTAGATCAGTTTTCTATTTTTCAGTTTTAGAGGGGGCCAAATACGGGCCTTCCAATTTTGCTACTTTTTTGTCAATTTGGCGAGTGCCCGATACAAAACCTTGGACCGAACAGCAGAAGTCGACTCGCAATTGACTTTGTTGTACTCATCGGTATATCAGTAATATTTCTTTTGATTCTAAAAGATAAATATGTCTACTATATGGACTTGTCAGGTGTCCATCCGATTTCCGGGCCAAAAATAGAGAAAAACGCCGTTTTGAAATCGACGTAAAAGATGAAAAAAAATCAAAATAATGAAAAGTTGTTGCACCGTGCATTGTAAATGAGTATATAAAAAAAACTGTTTAGAAGAAAAAAACACATTTAAAAGGTTAAATCCAAATAAATAAATCACAATAAAAGGTTGAAAGTAAAACAATACAGAAATGAAAAGGTGCAATTCAAATTAATAAATTACAATAAATCACAATAATAGTTAAAAAGTAAAACAATGTCGTGCTGGCAAATTGTCAGGATATCCAACAATACAGCTTCAGCAACACATGGGAAAAGTTAAAAGCCTCGTTCTGGGAATAAAAACACTGTAGTGACCAAGATCCATTGGGGAGCTCTACTAGAGGGGACAGTAAAAAGGGGGCACCTGCACCACATCCGCCCTATCTTTGTTGCGAAAAGACATGTCTCCAAAAACCTGACTGCGACAAGGTGATGAGTAGCAAAACTATAAAAACGTTCACTTAACAGAAAAAATACATGTTGAATGGAGATCTCCATAACTCCATTACTTTATAACAGTTATAGTAAACAGGAACTGAACATATTTACAATCTGTACAGTATAAAGATGCTTCAGTCTCTAATTCAAGGGTTGGAGCCTAGGGCCCCAAATCAGAACGGTCACCTGTCTTAGCTATAGGTAGGCCGTAAAAGTCCATGGCATTCCCATTCACAATCCACATTAGAATAGAAAGTGGCACGTTCCTGATTTGCCTAATGGCCTGGGAAACATCCCACAAATTCCACGAATGGTTAACAGGGCAGCATGAAAATGGTGATAAGAAAGGAGCATCAGATTCAAGCACCAGCTGATGAGCTGCAATTCGGGGTATAATACGTGCTGCATTTGGGTTTTTCCTCATGAAAGCCCCTGTTATGCCAAAAACTATTTTGGGCAAAGCCTGCCACTCCTGTAGCTCTGAAAGTTCTCCTGTAAAACAATGACGGTGGTACCTGAGATCCAGGAAGCCTTCTTGAATGATGGATAGCGCTCTACGTGCCGCTTCTCCTGTCCCAGATTCTCTACAATGCAGGATGATGGAAAGTCTACGCTCTCGGGCTAGTTCTAGAGTGGCCAGGAACACTTCCTCCTGGTTCATTTTTCTGTTTCGGCACTGGGAAGAAGTGGAACAGGGTTGGCAATCCCATCTGGTGGTGAAATCGAATCCTGTTTCGCCCAAAGCGACACATCTAGGATCTAATGACAAGACCCGTAACTCATTCCATTGAGTTGCACTTATGCCACAGGCCGCTACATGTGGGTGTATTCCAAAAGATACGTATAACCTTTCTGTGTCTCCGACTTGAACCCTCAATCTGTTCCAGTGTGTAGGGAACACATAATTAGCCACTCCGAAATGGAAACATGGATCACTGTGGGGGTATACAACAGATTCCAATTGTTGAAAGGAGTCCATCCTGGTTCTTTGTAGTACAGATCAAGGTGAAAATGACTGTCCACAAACAAAAACGTAGAATGGGTGGCTTTAAGTGGAGCGGTCATTTCACTTCCCTCAAATTTTAAGCACTGCCTGTGCTCCCTGGATTCTTGGTGGTAGTCAGGGCCCAACATCCGCAACAATGTGGCAACAATCTGCCAATGTGTCACACAAACAACATGACTTGGTGGGTCCAGATGGCCTGGATGAGGTAAATTCATATCTGGCATAAGGTAGGCGTGCTTGACTTTTGTTGAATAGCTCCTTCCTGGCTCGACCTTGACCGCATAGGAGTTTCAAACCTCACCTCCTTGTTGCGTTGCTCAACTAAGCTGGAAACAGTCGAGGCCATTTTTTCGAATTATGATGGTTGGTCACATGCACTTTTAAATTGTACTGTGCTAGCATCTTCACTTACAGTAAGTTTATCCAATTTCCTGACTATATCCTGTGTCATGCGAGTTATTCGCTCAGTACATTCTGAAATTCTGACTTCAACCTCTTGTCGCATCTTCTGGAGCTGGCATTCAACATTGTCTCTGTGACGGTTACTATCTTCCACCATATTTTTCAAATTATCTTGTTCCCGTCGAGATTCCTCGATGAGCTGCATTATCTGATCCACCTTGGCATCACGGAGTGACAATTAATGGTAAATTTGCTCGTCTCTTTGTTTTGACTCTTCTTTAATTTGAACTTCGAGCAACTGAACATCAGTCAACTCTTCAAGTGGGGCTACTCGGGCCCCCTGTTTATTCCCAAAATCTTTCCACTTTGAGACATGGACTTTAGTAATATTGGCGAGTGTTGTCATTGTTATCTCTCTTTGTTGTCTGTATTCAATCAATGTGTCTGTAATTTTTTCTCAAATTCCAGTTGCGTCGATGATTTCTTTCTTTGTTGACTTGTTTATATCAATTTTAACCATGTTTGTTTTGTCAAAGTTAAAAAAAATTACAAGTGTTAAAACGTTGCACATGCGCATGTCAACAAAAAAAAATTCCGACTTCCGTAGCGAAGGCTGTAATTGCTAGGACCGGAAGTAGCGCATGGGCCACCTGATATTTGAAATCGAATTTCTTCTAATTGTATGTCTCCGATCGCGAGAAAATTATTTCCCTTTGCATTTAATTGCAACGGAAAATACGATCATGTAAGAAAATGTAAAAAAAAAAAATACTTCCAATTCAATCAATAACTGTGATTCAACGCCCACGCAAAGATGTTACGTAGACCATGCAGACGAATTTTAATTTTGCACAAAGTTAGTGTCGACGACGCCACTGTCGTGCTGGCAATTATGTCAACACGAAATACATATATATAAATATAACAATAATACAATAGTAAAGGAATACCTTAAATCACAATAGGCGGTATAGTTGTTAGGATATCAAACAATACAGCTTCAGCAACACATGGGAAAAGTTACAAGCCTCGTTCTGGGAATAAAAACACTGTAGTGACCAAGATCCATTTGGGAGCTCTACTAGAGGGGACAGTAAAAAGGGGGCACCTGCATCACAACAATACAATAATGAAAAGGGCTCTGTATAACAATAATGTTTTGAATGTATGTATGAATGATTCTTATAGAAAAAAATATTTTTTTTATTAAGTAACAAACGGGAAGTGCATGGTTAAGCAGCAATCACCTTTCTTTAAAATTTAAATTCAACGTGAACCAATCTTTAAAGTTTTTACATTCAATATATAAAAGTCTAATGAAACAATTTAATTACACTGGTACATGTATATGGTAAAATAATAACCTTACAACTTAATAATAGTTAAATTAGCTATATATATATATGGATTTCGTTTAGCTTAATGCATTTTGAACATCTTTTGAATTGTGGATTTCCTTTGTTTGGGTTCTAGTGCTGCTGATGAGGACTAATTTTCCGAAATGGCCATACAACTCATAAAAATTTATTGCAGTTGGAGTAAACAAATGTGATGTGGTCTCATGTTCATTTACAATGTACTCCATATCCTTTCTTAAATTATTTATTACCAGAGTTTATCTTTTATGCCGTGTGGAGTTAGTAGAACAATTCCCCGTGTTTAAGACGTATGCTCTTTATTTTTTTAGATATGGTGTTCTTGTACATGAGATTACTTCTCATATGTACACTTTGTATTTAACCACTATATAAATCTATTTAAATTCTAAAACTGAAGGTTAAACTCCATCCATCATAGTTTTGCCCTTAGCTATATATTTATATTTAAATTTCGTTTGGCTTAATGCATTTTGAACATCTTTTGAATTGTGGATTTCCTTTGTTTGGGTTCTAGTGCTGCTGATGAGGAATAATTTTCCGAAATGTCCATACAGCTCATAAAAATTAATTGCAGTTGGAGTAAACATATGTGTTGTGATCTCATGTTCATTTACTCCATATCCTTTCTTAAATTATTAGTTGAAATTTTAAATGATTA
>OZ020306.1:46593330-46879731 GCA_963971305.1 Arcuatula senhousia
TATGTGACAAATAGAAGATAATGAGACGACAAATAAGTGGACAACGAAACAAGCTGTAAAATAAACGAAATAAAATATGTTGCACTGTGGCTTGTGTATAAATAAAAAAGATGAATAAATGGATGGTGAAGCCACATTTAAAAGGTAAAAACTAAATGAGAAATCCACAATCCAAAACAGTCAGCAGCCTTCAATGTGACCAGTGGTCGCTGCTCGCTGTTTTTCGATTGGCTCTGGATTAAAAATAAACTACATATGATTCAAGCCCAATCCTTAAGTGCAATGAAAGACCCCCTTCTTGACAAAAAACAAAACAATTAACATAAACTCGACAGAATACAAACATAAGCTTTGATAAAGAGCCAGCATTTAAATAAATTAGTTATATTAACATCAAAAGTACTGCTCAAAGTCTGACTTCTTAATTTATCTCTTTTCTTGAATTAAACTAGTGAGTGAGTGAGTTGGTGTTTTACGCCCGCGCAACGCTATATAGGTTATTTACAGGCGATGAACATGAAAAGGATGATAGAATGAACATGAAATGATGATGATTAATGAAATATGGGGATGGGGTGGGACACAAAGGACCGGTAAATTTTGAAGAACCACAGGAAAAGGGGAGAGACTAAGTTCAAAATGCGATGTTGAATGACAAGGAAAAAAACTAAACCCACGTTTAATGACTGGATGGGTATTTTCAAAGGAGATAATAGTAGTGAGTGAGTTGGTGTTTTACGTCCTTGCAACGCTATATAGCTTATTGCAGGCGATAAATATAAAAAGGGTGATTAAATTAACGTGAAATTATGATGATTTATGAAATATTGGGATGGGAAACTGTAAATTTTGAAAAACCACAGGAAAAGGGAAGAGTGGGAAGGGGAAAAAAATTTAGCAAGTACGGTGCAATAATTGGCGATTCACTAAGGGGTCTTTTAGGTGCACGGAGCGTGACACTCTCCGCACCCGCACACGTTGGCTCACTATGGTCGGCGGTCATAACTTCCGTATTACAGACCTGACAATCCCCCGCAGACGAAGGCCACCCTATTCAGCCACATAGGGTACACATTTGCAATTGGTCGCTCTTTGGGCTGATCACTGACCCGATGTCAGAATTCCAAGTCCCTAGTCGCCTCTTACGACAAGCTAGGTTCTGCTGCGGGCCTATTCGCCATCCGAGCACCGAACGGGACGGAGATAACAGTAAATAAACCAATAAATTACAAGAAATAATATAACACCTTCAGGAAAATTTCAAGCTAGATCAAACTTTCGTATATTTAATAGAAGTTAACAAACACAACAAAATTCTTTATAGAGTATAAAACAAACAAACAATAACTTATCAACTGCATTAGAGATAGCTGCGAATTTAGATCAAAACGTCAAAATTGTAAACAGTGACTTTTCAACACATATTTCAGTATTCGAAAATATATAAGAGCAAACAACTAAAGCTTTGGGAAGCTTTCGACGACAGGAAGGGGAATCAATCCTTAAGATTTACCTTGTCCAAATTCAATCCATTTTTTCTCAAGTCCAATGGTTGCAAGAACTTACTGCATGCTTAAAGCGATAACCATTACATCGGTGCTATTAGCCTTCAGCAATAAAGACAATCGTCCTTCTGCAATAGCATGTCTCAACATGCAAAGCTCTAGCACTTAAGAAGCAGGAAAAGTTTAACTTTTTTTTGTAATGTCTCTCATAAAAAAACTGTCAGTTTTGTGGTTGTGACCCTTCTTCTTGCTCCAAACCTTCTCTTTGTTCTGGTCTCAGCTTCTACATGATCAATAAACATCAAACACAATATCAGTTCTTGCATAGTTTGAAGAATATGATTGTATTTTGGAACTATTTCAAATACTGCATACTCTTCAAACGTTTTCGAGATTCTGGGTTGAATCGAATTTATCAAAGCTTCTCCGTCGATGTAGATAGCATCGGCATTTGGTAACGTCTCTTCAAGGACAATTTTCTCTTCATCAATAGAAGTAAACTGGGCATTTTGACAAGAATAGAGTCTACCATAGTCACTACATGTAAGTTATGTAGGGTATGACTGATTTTCATGTTTGGAAAATTCAGTTAAGTCGCCCTTTCTAGACTGACAAGAAATATACAGTTTTGAAAACAAACCACAGTCATTTTTGATATTTTCATCTTTGTTCATTTTGCTCATGATGTTCAACTTTATCATTTGCACATTGTTTCATATTGAGAATTAAGAAAACTGACTTGTGGATCAGCTACCATCCACGCCCCTACCCACCTCTCCCCCTTTCCTGTGGTTCTTCAAAATTTACCGGTCCTTTGTTTCCCACCCCATCCCCATATTTCATTTATCATCATCATCATTTCATGTTCATTTTATCATCCTTTTCATGTTCATCGCCTGTAAATAACCTATATAGCGTGTACGGGCGTAAAACTAAACGCCGAAGGATCTTCTGTAGTTCCGATAGCATCTCCATCACCCTTTATAACAGGGTTAGCTTGCTAAAGGGTTTGATCTATTGCAAAAGCAGGCCCGGGTGGTGAATAGGGCCGCAGCAGAGCCTAGCTTGTCGTAAAAAGCGACTAAGGGTCTTGGGATTCTGACGTCGAGTCAGTGCTCAGCCCACAGAGCGACCAAGTGTGTACCCTAGGTGTAACTGAATAGAGTTGCCCTCGTCTGCGGGGGTTGTCAGGTCGATAATACGGAAACCCTGACCGCTGACCGTAGTGGGCCAACGTGTGTTGAGAGTGCCACGCTTCATGCACCTAAAAGATCCCTTTGTGGACCGCCAAGTTGTGCACCACATAGACTTAATTTTATGCCCCTACCCACTCCTCCCCTTTTCCTGTGGTTCTTCAAAATTTACCAGTCCTTTGTGCCCCATCTAACCCCCATATTTCATTATCATCATCATTTCATGTTCATTTTATCGTCCTATTCGTGTTCATCGCCTGTAGATAACCTGGGCGCAAAACACAAACTCACTCACTCACTCACTCACTATTGCAAAAGCAGAAAATTCACTTGATGACTTTGCACCAAAATTTTGCCCTTTGAGAACTCTTCTGCAATATTAAGTTGGATTCTTTCTAGACAATTCCATTTTTTAGGTGAATGGAGAGCCATTTTGTATAGTTGTTGTATGCAAAAAAGTATGATTAAAGGTTGTATAAGGATTATTTATACAGCAAAAAATCTGCTTCTCTAATAGAACGAATCAAAATGAAGATAGTCAAGTCCCGTGCGGGGCCCGGGTGACGAATAGCCTACAGCAGAGTCTAGCTTGCCGTCGTAAGAGGCGACTAAGGGTCTTGGAATTCTGACGTCAGGTCAGTGCTCAGCCCACAGAGTGACCAAGTGTGTACCGTAGATGGATGAATAGGATGGCCCTAGTCCGCGGGGGTTGTCAGGTCTATAATACGGAAACCCTGACTGCCGACCATAGTGGGCCAACGTGTGTGGAAATTGCCACACTTCATGCACGTAAAAGACCCATGTGTGGACCGTCAAGTAGTGCACCACATAGGCTAATTTTTCCGCCCCTACCCACACTCCCCTTTTCCTGTGGTTCTTCAATATTCGCAGTTCCTTTGTTTCCCACCGCACCTCTATATTTCATTTATCCTTTTCATGTTCATTTCCTGTAAATAATCTATATAGCGTTGCACGGACGTAAAACACCAACTATCTCACCATTTGAAATATCACGTTCAATGAACTTGAGATAAAGGACACATTAAATTCTAGGAAGTCTGCTGCATATGTCGTAAAAAATGGTTTGTCTTTCTTTACCTGATTTGACACACTGAATTGGAAATTAGCAACACGACGGGTGTGCTATAGCAGGCAGGAACCGATTTATGATTACTCTTCCGGAGTTTACTGGACTTGTTACTACTTGAGTTTGCGTAGTTGATTCCCGTTCGGTTGATATTTTTGTTTTGTGTTTCTTCATGCTGATCTTGTTCGTGTTTACCGGTTTCGTCTTTGACCTTTTGGACTTTTGACACTCGAATGCTCCATTGGTGCGTGCACATTTACTCCTTCATAAGTTTCGGATCCACTCATCTAAAGACAGTTCTTTTCATTCTACTTAGTATACTGATCATTTCCTATACAAACTGCACGCTTAACATGCACCCGGTTGTTCAGCTTGTCGTTAAAATAACAATATCGTAAAAATATACTCTAGTGGTTTGATACTTTACGATTGGTTATTTCACCGTGGGTTAAAAATCCCATAATTCCCCTCAACCTTAATACTTCTTCAAAAAGCAAGATAGTCGAAAATAACTGCCCCCCATCAGACAGAAAAAGAGTAAAAAAATACAATTTCAGTAAAGAAGAATAACTTTTCAAGACATACAGAGTGAAGTAGAGAAACACTACCAATTGCTCACATCTGAGCACAACAATGTGATAACAAATGGAAAAAGAAACAGATTTGACAAGAAATAGCACAGAAAACAAGTGCCTTGGGTGTTTCTGTTAGAACCGTAAATTTAAGGAGGTAATAGAAAAGTGGTCAAATGCCAAAAAAAGATAAAACTTGTACCGAGAGTCGAAGAGAAGCAAACAAGACAGGTGGTGGTCCCCAGTCCGAACAGATTAGCCAAGCTGTCGCTAACATTATGAATGTTTGTAAGGATAGTGCCTCGTTCAAGGGACTAGATGATGACTAAAACTTTGAGTGAGTTGGTATTTTACGCCCGTGCAACGCTATATAGGTTATTTACAGGCGATGGACATGAAAAGGATGATACAATGAACATGAAATGATGATGAATGAAATATGGGGGGTGGGATGGGACACAAAGGACCGGTAAATTTTGAAGAACCACAGGAAAAGGGGAGAGGTGGGTAGGGGCTGAAAATTTAGCCTATGTGGTGCACTACTTGGCGGTCCACAAAGGTGTCTTTTACGTGCATGAAGCGTGGCATTCTCCACACCCGTTGGCCCACTATGGTCGGCGGTCAGGTTTCCGTATTATAGACCTGACAACCCCCGCCGACGAGGGCCACCCTATTCAGCCACCTAGGGTACACACTTGGTCGCTCTGTGGGCTGAGCACTGACCCGACGTCAGAATCCCAAGACCCTTAATCGCCTCTTACGACAAGTTAGGCTCTGCTGTGGGCCTTTTCGCCACCCGGACCCCGCACGGGACGACTAAAACTTTGTTCTCGGTGTAAATATGTTTTATTGTAAGTTAAAGTTAGATGTTTTTGTCATTTATTCGTTTACAACCTAGCTATCAAAATCCAATTCTGTTCTCGGTGTAAATATGAATTATTGTAAGTTAAAGTCTGATGTTTTTTGTCATTCATTCGTTTACAACCTTGCTATCAAAATCCAACTCTATAACAAAAGTCACGTCCGATACACCGCATCCAAATGTTTACATTTTCATTCATGGGTGAACTTCACCCGACTTGATCTATTCTATGAATGAACTCGGTACTCTCATCACGATTTTTATGATAATAACATATAATTTGTATACTTTCACTGGTGGCGCTTTTGATTTACACGTGATCAAAGGATTTACCCTTTATTTAAGTCCTTTGCATTAAATATATAATAGTAAAATAACACAGGGTCTGTTCTGTTGATTGAGTGACAAGTGCCCCTTCTCTCTCGAAATTTTCTTTGCATTATCCAATCTCTATTCCCGGGACTTTTAACATCAAATTTTCTTATAACACTTAAAAATGTTGATGCAGTTTCTGTCATTAGGGGACGACCACTTGATTCTGCGCCAGATTGTTTATTTCCAACTCTTTTTAGGTAAGAATATTTGCAAAAACAGCCAGCCCCCCTCAAAATCAAATGGTCGTCCCCTTAATATGAAGACTTATATTTCTTGCAAAAAAAGTTCAAACCTATTCTTTTGAAATAATGGTTAAAAAATATGTGAAGCTGAGATTAAATTGAGAGGCTACTTAGGGGTATATATTTCACTAATTAAACACGATGCTGAGAAAATAGCTTGCATGTTTTTTTTAATTGAATAGGACCATAATAACCTGCACTGCGTTATTTCTGAAATTTGAGTACATTTTTCATTTAATTACACACGCATGTATACAGATGGGTCCAGTCCTAACCTGTATGGCAAGTGGACCAGAGAACCTGTCCAAAAGTCAGCTCTTGGTTCACTCTGGACAGCATTGTGGTCAGCCTTAGTGGACCGTGGACTGGCCTGAAGTTCGCTTTAATAGCAGACTTTGTTCATGGTCTGCTTTCTATTCCTATCCTAGGACAGCTTAAACTTGACCTGACCTCATGTCTGGTCTGGTATTAGCTGACCAGACCTCTGGTTATGACAGCTCTTAGCTGACAAGATCTTTGGTCAGGACAGCTATTAGCTGACCAGACTTTAGGTCAGGACAGCTCCTAGCTGACCAGACCTCTGGTCAGGTCAGCTCCCGTCCTGTCAAGATAGTGAACCTGACCAGACAAAGCGGACCGTGGTCCACTCCAACAGACCATGGTTCACTTTCTGGAAAGCTCAAGCTGACCTGACCTGACCAAAATAGCTGTCCAAAAGTCTGCCTTTTTAGTCCAGTCGATTTGTGCAGTTTTTTGGCGAAATTGCTCAAAGTATGGTAAAAGCATGAAATTTGGCATGGTGGTAGAAAATAGCATTTTAAACAATATTAGCTATGGACCCAACTCGAAAATTCAAAATGGCGGCTATTTTCAAGATGGCCGCCTAATGGAATATGAAATTAAGAAATGAATCAAATAAAAATTTATTAAAAATTGTACTTTGAAGATAAACCCACCAAAAATTGTGTAGGACAGCAGTGCAAAATATTCTAAAGAATATAGTAGAAAACGGTTTGCCTTATATTGAAAATGGCTGTCATTTTAAAGATGACCGCCTCAGAAATAGCATATATATCTACATTATGAAACCATGCTTTATTCAAAGTTATTTATGCCCCAAAATATGAATGAATGCAATTGATAAGTGCTCAAACAAATTTAAAAGAAGAGTAAAAGGAATCTTTATTCTGTTTGAAAATATCAGACGGGGAGTGTACAGAAATATTTACATATCTAGCTAATAGGAGTAAAATTGTGTCTAGATGTGAATATTGTCATATAACCACCTGAAGCAATGACATATATTCAGCCTGCTGCAGACCACCTTAATATAGACTGTTCATTGCCATCTTTAAATGAAAATATCAAAGCCATAAAGACCATGAAAACTGACCAACACCAGACTTTACAAATGTATGTCATTATTTAAATCGAATCCTAAAAAAACAGCTTAAATGCTTAAACCCATGAGACAGTGAACTCCCACAAGATTGGAAAAAAAATACATAATTTAAGTTGTTCAAAAGGGAGGCTAAATCGATTGTAAAAACTATAATAGAGCATTATTGTTACTAAATCCTTAACAGAATAACTCTATGTCGCATTAAAGCAACTTCAGACAAAAAAACTGCGAGACCAGAATTGATTGAAAAAAAGAAAAAAATTGCATTGAACAGATAGTGTCAACCTGCACATCAAGCAGCCAATTCAATGAAACAGTTTCCTTTATATCTATTACATAGACTTCGAGGAAGCTTTCGATATCCTTGATCGAGAAATTCTGTTGAAACTTCTTGCGATCTATGGAATTCCAAACAAAATTGTTTAACCAATAACTAATATGTACAGCTCTAGGAACGAAATGTCAGGTAGTGCACCCGCGAGATATAAGTAAAGAGTTAAAAATGCGTCCTGGTTTTAGACATGGCTGTTTACTTTTCATTTGATTGGATGATAAGAAAATCACACCAGAGAAGAGGAAATGGAATCCACCATATGTAAGAAAACATCTTTGAAATGGTTGAAAATGCTTCAAAACAGTAGTACGTATAAAACGAGGAGACCATAATGAGAATTTACAAAAAACAACATCAATATCAGAGAAATAGATGCACTCACCAAAAAGAAAAAGAACAAGACTCACGTTGAGAGAAAAACATTTTAATTTGTATATATATAGAAATTGTGATTAACAACTTTGGTGCAACAGATGATGAAACGGCCCTTGCCTGAAAATTATGGGAATCAAAGCAAGTATTTGTAAAGACCAAGCTAAGTAAATTAAGCAGTAATTTTAAATGATCATAGATATGTTTTTAGCATACAGGGCTATCGTTAGATAACTCTTGCTGTACGGGTCAGAAACATGGAGCCTCACAATGGCCAACAAGCAGAAACTTCAGGTATTCAGATACAAATGTCTCTAATCTATCCAAAAGATCGCCTAACACAATTACCAACGAAAACATGCCCAAAAAAAACACCTATTGTTCTCGAAATAAAGACGGGTAAGCAGAAGTGGCTAGGGAGCAACCATTTGATTTTTATGGAGATGGGGCTATGGAGATGCTCTGCCTGGATTTTTTTTGCGTGCACTTTTAAATTCTTAAGGGTACAATAATGTTTCAGCACAAAACATTTCAAATTTCACCATAACCATCCCCCATGTGGTCGCTTCCTTTGGTAGCACATTACACATAGGAAAAACCAGGTCCTGCAATGGACATTACAAGGAAAAAGAAAAAAAAGGGTGACCTAGACTGACATGGAGGAGATACAAGGTAAAATGATTGAGAATGGTTACATGTGGAGCAGCATCAACTTTCAAGGGACAGAGGAAGATTCAGAAGCATTGCCAGAAGCCTATACTCAATTAGGGGTAAAATGTCTCAAGTTGAGTCATAACTAATAGGGTCCATAAATGTAGTACCCCTATTGCAAACTGGACAAATTGATACACATATATGGATAGACAGAGTGACACCGGAAAAAATGCTTATATAACTCTTCAAAAGGTAGGCTTAAAAAACACCATTTCGAGTTGATAGTTCCAATGTTAATATATAAATAATTCTGCCATACTATATTAAACAACGTAACATCTCAACACTATTTTACCACAATCAGATTGATATGATTAGATCTGAAGAATATTCCTGTACACTCCCCGCCTGATACCTTCAAACGGAATCAATATTATATTCATACATCTTATTTAATTTGATTTAGCACATATACATTGTTGTTTGGACCTATTTGGGTCATACTCTTCCTTAAATAAAAGATGAAATGATTTCGTAGATATGTATGCTATTTTGAGGCAGCTATCTTTAAAATGGCAGCCATTTTGAATTTAAGGCAAACCATCTTCTAATATATTGTTCAACATAGTTTGCACTGCTATTCTACATGATTTGATGCTTTTATCTTCAAAGCAGAATTTTTAATGAATTTTTATTTGATTTATTTCCTTATTCTATATTCCATCTGGCGGCCATCTTGAAAATAGCCGCCATTTTGACTTTTTGAATTGGGTCCATAGCTAATATTGTTTAGTATGCTTTGTTCTACCACTATGATAAATTTCATGCTTTTACCATCTTTTGAGCATTTTTTTCACAAATCGACTGAACTATTTGTCCACTTTTGTACAGGTTAGGACTGGACCCATCTGTAGTGCTTGAATTGATTATTTTTTACACGTATTTTTCAAGGAAGAGAAAATTTGGAAAACTATTCTCCTTTTTTTAAAAATTTTGACAGCATCATCAACAGATCAGTCTCCCATTTGACAATGCTAGCCAGGACCTAATTTAAACTTCTTTGACATCTACATCCCTAAGGAGCCATAAGCCGCGAAGTCCACCATCTCCGACAACGCCTCATTCCTTCTAGGCAATCAGTGAAAGTGAAACTATCATATCAAACTGTTACAAGAGACAACATCAGTGGGTTATAGAGTCAGCACGCCACAGCCTGGATCTTCTAAACAGATGGAACTACTTAGGTATCCCGTAAATAAAATTCACATGTAACAATCTTTTTCATCATTTGTATTTTTCCTCTTTCATGTCTATGAAAAGATTGGCCCTTTTTTACACTTTTGATCGAATTTATTACATTCTATCAAACTTTCATCTAATTTATTCCTCTGCAAATTCGAAATTAAATTATTTCAACATTCCGTTGAAGTTATGGTGAGTTTGATTTTTTCTTTATTATTACGAAATTCTACAAGGTCATATATTTCTAGGTCAGTGAAAAGGAAACAGATGCTGAAGGATATAACTGATGATGCGTAAGCCATTCAATATGAGGTGTACCAGGCTGAGTTAAAGAGACAAAAGAAAGAGATGGAAAAGTTCGAGCTGAAAGTTGATCTACTAAAACTCCTGAACAATACCATCACGCGCACTAATGAACTCTGTTCTTGCTGATAACTTGTTTGTTTCTATGTATTGGGTTAAATCTGTACTTGTCATTTACTTTGCTATTACGTTAATTAATGTGTGCTTGGTTATTTAGTTTATATTCGGTAATTTTGTTATTACATTCATGATTCAATGTCTCCATTTAATTGTTAAAATACTGTTTTCTATTCCTTGAATTTGAAGTCCCCTTAAATATCATTATTTGTTAATATTCCTCTGGGACACAATATTTGTTTACAAGACAAAATTAATATTAAAGAAGTAAGTAAAACACCAATAATCTTTAAAATACCAAATGATTTTGATTATTAATCCCAATTATCAAAACCTTGTTTTCTTGCCGACATTGCAATGATATAAAAATTCAGGGACAGTTTGAAGAGACTTAGGACATAAGCATAATCTACATGCAATGTCTTTAAGGATGAAAAATCGAATCTGTGTGAATAAAGGTAATAACAAAACTACCGAACTTGAATGATCAATCTCATAGTCCAGAGAAAATGACAAAAACGAATCAGTCATACCGGAGAACTGGTGGATCGCAATGGTCCTGACTTGGTACAGGCATTTCAAACGAAATGGTGGGTTAAACCAGGTTTTATGGCGCCAAACCTCCCTCTTCCATTGCGATCTTAGGATCCGGTAATGACCACAGAACACAACATAGTTGTGAGACACAATAGGGATATTGAGGTGATCATCTCAGTACAGCAGACCAGTCAAACACTAATTAAAACAATTAACTATCATATCTTTTAACTCAATTTTGAACTTTTCCACTAGTGGCTGATAACGAAGAAAGAATTTTTTTAGTGATCGTATGAGACGTATTTTCTTATAGCCCTGCTTCAAAAGTCGGTCACGAAGAAACCGGTGTCTGATCAAAAAATCTGTGAAATGTGTGCAAGCTCTGGCATATCGAATAAGTTGAGAAATATAAACACCGTATGCAGGAGAATTAGGTATATTGCTCTGTAGATTAGGAAAATTAATAATTTGAAAATTAAAATCGTCTCGCTTATCGTAAATTTTTGTACTGAGATGACCACCTGGGTCAAATTCGAGGTGCAAATCCAAGAAAGACGTGAAGCAATTAGATTCGGTGGTCTCTTTAATCTCCAATTCCGGAGGATATATTGAAGAAATCCAACTACCAAATGAAGTGTTATTGACAGAAAGGACATCATCAATATATCTGAATGTAAGATTAAATGACCTTGCCTCTTTCATCTTCTTGTTCCTTACGAGTCCCTGAAGAAATTCAGTCTCGTAAGAGTATAAAAACAAATCGGCGAGGAGAGGAGCACAGTTTGTGCCCATTGGAATGCCGATTTGTTGTTGAAAAATCTCTCCTCCGAAGGTGACAAATATGTTGTCAATGAGGAAATCAAGCATACTGCAAACTTGTTCTAGTGTGTAACAAATTTTATCTTTGAAAGATGTTTTGGAAAAGAATGTAGAATTATAACCCAAAACAACAAAATTCCTTGAGTTTGAAAAGGCTTTTTCGAGAAGTTTTTTCAGGCGACATTTTAGTTTTTCGTGTGGCAAGGTAGTGTATAAAGTTGAAAAATCGAACGTTTTCAAAGAGTGAACCTCAGAAAATGATCTAGATTTAAAATGATCTAACAAATCTTTTGAGTTTTTCAAAATCCACATATGGTTAATTCCACTACGATTATAAATAGTGTCGCAGTATGCTTGTTGACCTTCTTTGACAGCAGACAAGATTTTAGTTAAATGAACGGACAACTCTGTAGTTGAACATGATGAAGATCCAGCTATATACCTTTCTTTGTACGGATTTTTGAGAAATTAACAAAATTTATTTAAAAGAATGTCCTTGTGATGAGTTCCCTTGCGGCTCTGTCATTCTGAGAACTATTAAATGATACAGGGTATTTTTGTTTCCCTGAAAAGTATGGCAATGTTGTGTAGTACAGAACATGCACAAATTATTCTACAAACCATGTCAGGTCTCATTCTAACCTAAAGATAATTTAAGCACAAATCAAATTTATTTAGAGGGGTCAGGATGGGTTTAAATAATAACAGTCAAATGATGACCAAAAACCAAGTTCAAGAAAATAGAGACGCCTAAGAATAAACACTATACATATAAAAAGAATGGAACATATAATTAAATTAATATAATTATAAAAATTTCACTGTATTTCAAATAAGTCATTATTGTTTAGGTTAGTTATTCAATAGTAACTTTCAGTTTTGATAATCAAATATACCAAATGTTAAAGTAAACTAGATATCACTGATAGGTACTCATCTTTATGCCCTCTATTGCCAGATTATTTTATTGCTTATACTGTATTTACTTGTATTTTAAATAGTTACTGATGTTCCTATAGTTCTGCAATTACAATGTATTTTTATGAGGGTGGCATTATTTTATAAGACGAAGAAACAATTGCAGAATGAATGAGAATAATGAAAGCTAATCCTTTCATTCATGTTTTGTATCATTATGTTTGCTCATTTTAAAAGTTTAAAATGACCTCACGTTCCGTTATATTGATGATGTCCTTTCACTAAACAATTCTCGATTTGGTGACTTTCTCCATCTCATATATCCACAGGAGCTTGAGATAAAGGACACAACGGATTCTAGGAAGTCTGCTTCATATTTAGATCTACATCTCGAAATTGACTCTCAAGGAAGACTTTCAACAAGGCTCTATGACAAACGTGATGACTTCAACTTTCCAATCGTCAACTTCCCCTTCTTGTGTAGCAATATTCCGTCAGCTCCAGCTTATGGAGTTTACGTATCTCAATTGATTCGTTACTCCAGAGCGTGCGGGACTTACATCGATTTCCTTAGCAGAGCGACACGTCTGACGCAAAAATTGCTCATACAGGGTTATGTTGCTCCTCGGTTGCTGTCTTCACTCAAGAAATTTTACGGAAGACATCATGCACTTATAGACAAATATGGGATTTCGATCTCTCAGATGAGTGCAGATGTTGGTTTGTCATAGTGTGTTGTTTTGTCTTCCTTTACTGGATTTGACACGCTGAATGGACTATTGGCAACGCGACGGGTGTGCTATAGCAAGCAGGAACTGCTTACTCTTCCGGAGCACCTGAGTTCACTCTTGTTTCGACTGGAGTTCGCGTTGTTGATTGATATTCAGTTGTTTTGTGTTTCCATGTTTTACGTGTTGTCTGTTTTTGTCCCGTTCTTGTTTGTGTTTACTGGTTTAGTCTCTGCCCTTTCGGACTTTTGACATTCGGATACCCCATTGGTACCTCTGCTTCTTTCTAAATGCATATTTTTTCATTTTAGTAATAAAAAAGTTCGTTATCTGTTAGGTTTATTTAAAACAAACCATGCTGTTTGTAAATACCTATAACCCTTGATTGTGACAAATAATGGGAAAACAAGTGATGCAAAAGAACTTTTTTTGTGAATTGTCAAATCAATATTAACCTCAAAATAACTGGTTTCATATTTCAAGATTTCTCCATTCCAAATTTCCTCTTTGCCATTTACATCCCAGGTATGTTTTATCTTTTTTCCAACAAGCAATAATGCATTTGTTTCAATTTCAATTTTTTCTTGACTTTTTTAATATCTAATAGTGTAATAATATTTTCGATAAGTTTTTCCTCACTATTTTGCTTTCCTTTCGAGCTAAACTGTGTTAAATGTTTCTCACTGGCTGTGAGTTTAGTAAATTCTTTTAAAAGATTAATTTGTTTCTTAAGAGCTTTTGTTTTTTCTGATTTCGTTCTAAGTTTTCCTATTTCCTCTCTAATCTTTTCGTCACTCTCCCAAATTCCAATGTTGTTGAGACTTTCTAGCAATTTAAGCTTTTCAGATTTTTTTTTTCAATTTTTCTTTCTTTATCACTCTCCCTCCTCTGTAATTCAATAACATGATCTTCGTGAAGTTTTCTCTTTCTTTCTTTACATTTGTCTATTGATTCATTATTTATTCTGACTGCAGATTGTATTATTGTGGCTTGTTCTTCATTGGATTTTGATTGTAACCATTCTCAGGTGTTGTTAGTCTTAAACATGATACGGTTTTCTATGGATTGAGTATTTGATGTTGGACCTGACTTTAATTGGGAGTCTAATCTTGCCATAAGCTTTTCTACAGTAATAGTGTTAGGAGGACATGTTCTAGCATTCTCGGCTACTGTTTCAGGTGGTTTATGAAATGGTCCATCAACATGTTTTAATCTCAATAATGTTACTGTTGTGCAGATATAATGGGATAGTAAAGAATTACTCTTACCTTTTATGAAGAAATTGAAGATGGTCAAGGTGGTTATACAAATTGGACATTAAATCTCAATTAGGATATACAATTATACTACACAATTGCACAAGATAATTAAAGTGTACACGTGAGGTAATGATGTCAAAAGTGTTAGTATTTATGTTAAGGGAGTACAAGCCTCAGAAATTGAATATTTTGGGGATTCTCAGCTTTTATCCATTCAAATGCATCAGTTGAAGCTGTATATCAAATTTGAAATAAAGAATATGAGGTTTATGACAGACGGACAGACAAAGTGATTTCAATATATCCTAGTCCCTTACAAGTGGTGGTATTATAATGTATAATATTATACATAACATTTTTTTTGTGTTTCTTGTTTGTTCATGCTTGTTCCGATCTATGTTAACCTATTTCACCTTGGATCTTTTGGACATTTGATTTCAGAATGCCCCATTGATGCCTCTTTGCTTCATTATACAAAACAATGTGAAAAAACATTTTTCAATTTCTCCAAACTTTATTGAGTTTATCATACAATTTGTGTTTATCTTCCCCTGAATTGTTTAAAAACAAGTTTTGTGTTTATTTCCCCCTAAATGGTTTTCAAGAGCACATATATTTCTTTATCTACATTAATTTAATGGCAAGAAAATGTTAATTGAGTACCAAAGTACATTGCAATTTCAAAAATATACATGTATATATACAGATATATGAAGAGCATAGAGCATATAGAGCAATTAACTTTGGGTTTAGACAGTTTTGAAGTTTAAACTAATACAATGGAACCTGTGTAAACTGATCCTTGAATTAACAGAAAACCTGTCTAAACCAAACTCTATATAAAAAGACTACAAAGGTATACCGAACAAATCCTTCAGTCCCAAAGTAGTTTAGGTATGTTTAGACATGTTTCAATGTACATACAAAAATATTCATTTTGTTTTCATATTTATTTTTTTTTCAAAATACTTTGAGAAAATTCATTCTCATCACTACAATTTACATCACTAACATCATACACATGATTTTCATCTGCTGGAATTGTATCAATGTCAACATTTACATTGCATGTAGAATCAATGTAAATGTCACAAGATTTAGTACTGCATGTATCAATACAACTTGAACTTTTATCGAATAGGTCAGCAGAATTGTCAAACTGAATTGTGGTGCAGTTTGAATCGACAATCGTAGATATATATCGTACTGATAGTAGATATGAACTACAATTGTCTCAACACTACTTTCTTTGTCTGATATTGCAGATGGTAAACTGGCAATGAGGTTTTCATCCTGTGCAACTGAATAGTATTGGTTAAAAATGCATCTAAATAAGAGTGCATCTTTTGCACTGTGTAGTTGAATTATTCCATTTAGATTTTCATCATATCCAAATAAAGATCTATTCCAATATGTACATCTTGACATCTTTGGCTAAAATATGTTGGAAATTATATAGACAAATGTCATAAATATTCATTGTATATTATACCCCGAAATTTTGTTGTCAAATTAAATTATTTTTTTTCTGTTCAGTAATGATGAAATAAACAAGATAGCTACATGTATACAAGTAGTGAATGTCATACATGTAGTAAGTTTACTTCCACATTATATTCTCATTATTTTAGTACAAAATTTATATGATCCAAGTCCAAAGGTCATAACTTGTTAAAAAAGTTGGGAGCAGAATTAACTCAAACTTCTTTGTACTTATAATACTTGACTTCCATACAAAATATCAGCCCAATATCTGCAAAGGTATAGACAAAAATGTGGATAACTGGTTTTGGAATGGACAGACTGATTACTTTAGCATGCCCAACACTAAGTGGCAGAGCCCTTATAACATATGTTGATACATATGAAAAGTTCAGTACTTACAATCAAATAAGTTAACTGTAAAAAATTCAGTTTTCACTTTTGTCAATTAATCTGAAAAAAAAATTATCATTTAAATCATAATCATATATTCCTGCATAAGGTACAAATACAGGATTCTAATTATTATTTCCAGGATTAGGAATCATAAACTAAACAAGTCCAAGATATCAAAAATAACCAAACAACTAGGATTTCAAAAATAAAATTTTTAATATGTGAAATTTGTTCATTAGATGATTTTAATAATTTAGAATTAAAAAACTTATGAAACAACAGAATGATTATTGTAGATATTTTCAACAATGTTCTAAAATTTAAAAAAAATCATGGTTTACAATGATAATATATGCATGCATTTATTTGAAAAGCAAACAGATACCATGGTGCAGAGCCTCAGATACCACATCATGTATTTTAAACACAACTAGGTGGACTCATGGCGCTTTGAAGCAAATGCCACATTATTTGCTTAAATCATTTACTGTTTACTTTACAAATACCATGAAAAATAACACTAAAATATTGTTTATCTACAACATTCATTAACGTTTCATATCAAATTATAGAAAAGAAATTAATTTACCATGTGAAGCCCATTTGACTTAATTTAATATTATAAATACAAATCCTTGTGTTTATAAGTTACAAAAATGTATCATGGCTGTAGGGTGAAGCATATACAAAGTTTAAATCATGTATATAAAAAGAAACTACTATGACATATTTCAAGAAAAAACACTGATGATGTATCATAAGCCGTGCCAAGTTAGGCAATTAAAAAAAAATCCTAGAGAACGCATTATCCATCCGCTTAGCTTTTTAGGTTGGGGGGGGGGACAAACACCGTTGTGAAGAAAACTGTTCAACTAAGATAGTACATATCCATGGGAATGGTTATTTTATATAAAATACTGAGAGAAATGTTAAATTTTAATATATGATAATCATATATAGGATAGACACTTATGAAGTTATTTTGAATAGACTTTAGCATAAGAACGGTAACTCTATTACACCTTTCGTCTGCAAAAGTGTCAAAGGCAATTAAAAAATCGTCAGTGAAAAGCAGGTTTAATGAAAAATATAATATTTGTCCCATTGCTAGCTTATATACAAATGATTTGTTTTCTGCGTGTTGCGTCGTGTTGCCGGGTCGGCAACAATATTCAATTTTCATTTTTTTACGCTGGAAATCAAGGTGGTGTTGGAAAATGAATGACAGTTCATTGATTCTTTGTTTTGTGGCTCTGTTGCAAGTACCATTATTTAAAAGAAACTCTCTGTCGTTTAGGCTGATATTATGTTTAGGTGTATTACAAAGCGAAATACCTGTAACCTCTTCAATGTCAACACGTGTAATGAAGGTAACACTGCACGGAATTTCCCCGTTATCGGATACAATTCAGGAAGTAAAATAAGTTATCGTTCTTTTGCCGCCATACCTTTGGTGAAAAGGCTAAAACAATTATATCATTTAACAAATGGAATGTTCGAAGTTATAAACTGGACATTAATAAATTCCTCTTATGATATTTAGAAATATGTTTAAAGTATAAAGATACGAATGGATGATAAAATGCATGTAGGCCACTATTTTGTACCAATATATAATTATATGAGCAAAACAAAACACAAAAACAAACAAACTA
Organism: Arcuatula senhousia; assembly: GCA_963971305.1. Classification (NCBI taxonomy): domain Eukaryota; kingdom Metazoa; phylum Mollusca; class Bivalvia; order Mytilida; family Mytilidae; genus Arcuatula; species Arcuatula senhousia. Next base: position 46,611,385 of record OZ020306.1, read on the forward strand.
CCGGAGAGTGAGTGAGTGAGTTGGTGTTTTACGCCCGTGCAACGCTATATAGGTTATTTACAGGCGATGAACATGAAAAGGATGATACAATGAACATGAAATGATGATGATATATGAAATATGGGATGGGGTGGGAAACACAGGGACGGTAAATTTTGAAGAACCACAGGAAAAGGGGAGAAGTGGGTAGGGGCGGAAAATTTAGCCTATGTGGTGCACTACTTGGCGGTCCACAAAGGGTCTTTTACGTGCATGAAGCGTGGCATTCTCCACATACGTTGGCCCACTATGGTCGGCGGTCAGGGTTTCCGTATTATAGACCTGACAACCCCCGCGGACGAGGGCTACCCTATTCAGCCACCTAGGGTACACACTTGGTCGCTCTGTGGGCTGAGCACTGACCCGACGTCAGAATCCCAAGACCCTTAGTCGCCTCTTACGACAAGCTAGGCTCTGCTGCGGGCCTGTTCGCCACCCGGGCCCCGCACGGGACGTTTATTTTTCTTTTTTCAAACTCTCTCTCACACACACACATATATTGCCACCACCGATTTACATTTAACTCGACAATTAAGAACTACAACTCAAATTTGTCTCGTTTTCTTGCACCACCAGATATATAAATTCATTGTTAAATACCCTAAATTTTCATCAATCTATCAATTATTATGATTGTGTTCTTTAGTGAAGCTTCGTGCAAGCTTTATTTGGTAAATGCCCAATGTAATGTCTCTTAAATCATCCAGGGAAACCACCGGAGATGTTTTTTTTTTTTTTTCAAACTCTCTCTCACACACACACACATATTTTGCCACCACCGATTTACAATTAACTCGGAAAATTAAGAACTACAACTCAAATTTGTCTCGTTTTCTTTCACCACCAGATATATAAATTTATTGTTAAATACCCTAAATTTTCACCAATCTATCAATTATTATGATTATGTTCTTTAATGAAGCTTCGTGCAAGCTTTATTTGGTAAATGCCCAATGTAAAGTCTCTTAAATCATCCAGGGGAAAAGCAGGAGAATTTGTGATATCTCAACCCTCTATATTTCTATAGATTGCTTTTTGCCTTATGAGGTTTTTATCGTTCTGCTTGGGAGTAAAGCAATAACTAACTAACTAACTAATCTTCATCCACTAAAGTTTAGATTTTGTTTGTTTCTTTAGACTTTTCAATTATTTGTTCTGCTATCTCTGTGCCACTAGGATTTCGATTAGATTGAGGGTGTCGAAAGTCATTACATGTACAAATTGCACACAATTAAGTGCTATACATGTATTTAGATGTCTCTTTGATTATCGATCGGTATCACTGTAAAGCTCCCTTTTTTCCCAATTTCTTTTTTTTCTGTACATAAATGTAAGTCCCAGGAAGAGTAAATATTGCAGAATTGATGTGCTATAGCAAGCAGGAACTGCTTACTCTTCCGTAGCACCTGAGTTCACTCTCGTTTCGACTTGAGTTCACGTTGCTGAATGCGGTTTTGTTGTTATGTGTGTGTGTGTTTTATGTTGTGATGAGTTTTTGTCTGCCGGTTTTGTCTTTGTCTTTACGGTTTTATGATACTGATTACCCCTTTACTTCTTTCTTTTGTTGCGAAAAGACTGTTGGTTAACGGAGTGTTGAGGTTCCGAACAAACGTGTCATGTCAATGTGGTTAAATCCCAGATGATGTGGGACGTAATCATTCATCATTGCTTTATTTGCTGAATGTATACATCGTTGTATTTGACTCTTCTTCAATGTGAACAGAGAGGAAAGGATTGTGTTCGGAAGTTTGCTAAGTAATACTCCCAAGCATGTTTGAAGAGAACAAACAGCAGAATTTCATGAAGTTAACGAAGTTGCTATGGTAACAAATTGTTGCTTATTTTTCCGTTAAGTTGATATAATTTTCATCAGAGAGCATTGACATCGTCAAAATTTGGCCTAGATGACTCTCTCAATACTGCTGAGAGAATATTCGTTAATAGTGTGGCGATATCAGTTCTGTTTAAAACATATTTGTCATACTTTGAAGTTAGTTAGTTAGTTAGTGCTGGCACGATTTCGGCTATATCCGGGAGATGAACATGAAAGTGGTGATACTAACAATGAACATGAAATGAGGATGAAGTGGAGGAATTGGGGACACAAGGCTAATCGGGTTGGAGAATTTTGACTGCCACTGGAAAAAAGGGGTGATGGGTAGGGACGGGAAATTTAGAATCCTGCATGGGGATCCTAAGGGTCCTGCTCTTACCGAAACCTGCAGCAGGGTTCTTAAACGTGCGAGGAACGTGACATTTTTCCCAACACGGTGCACCACAATGGTTTGCGGTCAGGTTTTCTGCATTATCACCTGACGACCCAGCATCTCTCGATGTCAGAGCTGCCCCATTCAACCACCTGGGGCACACATCCCAGTCGCTTTGTGGGCAAAGCGGCCTGACCCGATGTCAGGTTTCTGGGCGCTCTTTAGTGGACTTGAGCGCTCTTTAGTGGACTTTTACCGACAAGCTTAGCGCTGCTGCAGGCCTATTCGTCACCTGGAACCCGCACGTGTGCTTTCTAAATGAAACGAACAACATTAAGCATGCTGCTCAATAAAAATTGCCTTTGCGAAAAATATTTGTATTCTTGCCATATATTGAACTTAACCCGCTTATTATTGGTCCTGATTTGCAAACAATGCAATATTTATGTGATGAAGATTTTGATTCGATGCCTAAATGAAAATGTTTTGGACTCTTAATTTTATATGTATTTAATGCTTCATAGCTGTCGTCACTGCTATCCTCTGTATCAGATCGAATATTTGTTTCTAAAGTTCTCTTTTTTATTGGATTTTCTAAAAGTAGCTCTGCATTGCGAACAATTAACATCCGTGTTTTCTATACATCTTCCGGTAATTCTAGATACATATTTCTTCAATTTCGGATGCTTGATCGGTCTACGATGTTTCAGTTTGGATTTCAGCATACTGCACATGTATATGCTTTGACCATCTGAAAATATGTTATAAAATATTTTGACACTTCGTATTTTAAATCAAGACACGGCGCAGACGCAAACGGCAGCTGATCCCCTCGTCATTTACCAAAAAAAATGTAGATCAAGTTGACCTTATATTGGTACATCTAAGATACATATCATCATTCAACCACTTCTAGCTAATAGCTGAAATATGCACCTTAATGCGGAAAATATAGATCAAGGTGACCTAATTCTGGTACGGATGTTGATAACTATCCAAAGTGTACCCATTGATCAAATATTATCTCTCTATCACTTGCAGTTGCTAATTAATATGCACCTTAACCAAAAATAGCATAAGTGTTTCATGCGGACAATATAGATCAAGGTGACTTAATTCTGGTGCGGATGCTGATTATCATCAAAAGTGTACCAATTGATCAAATATCACCCCTATAACTACTTGAAGTTTGCTGACTTTGATTTAATCTTAGTTTTAGATTCATTAAACGTAAGTCAAAATGACATAATTCCGGCACTGATTTGGTTCCTACCCAAGATGTACCCACAGACCAAATATTATTCATCTTCCACTTGCAGGTGCTGAGATATGGACTTGAACAAAACCTTTAACCTGAATCATCCGTACATATGAACTTACGGTCGTACAAACGAACAAACCAAACGCTGTATTCCCCGCCACTGGACTCGGGTATAATAAACCCGTGCGGGTTCCGGGTGGCGAATAGGCCCGCAGCAGCGCTAAGCTTGTCGGTAAAAGTCCACTAAAGAGCGCTCAGAAACCTGACATCGGGTCAGGCCGCTTTGCCCACAAAGCGACTGGGATGTGTGCCCCAGGTGGTTGAATGGGGCAGCCCTGACATCGAGAGATGCCGGGTCGTCAGGCGATAATGCGGAAAACCTGACCGCAAACCATAGTGGTGCACCGTGTTGGGAAAAATGCCACGTTCCTCGCAAGTTAAAGAACCCTGCTGCAGGTCTCGGTAGGGGTAGGACCCGTGGGATCCCCATGCAGGAGGCTAAATTTCCCGTTCCTACCCATCACTCCTTTTTCCAGTGGCAGTCAAAACTCTCCTACCCGATTGGCCTTGTGTCCCTATTTCCTCCACTTCATCATCATTTCATGTTCAGTGTATCACCACTTTCATGTTCATCTCCCGGATATAGCCGAAATCGTGCTGCTTGGGAGTAAAGCAATAACTAACTAACTAACTCAGGTATAATAATGTTATGATATATTCTAACAATTCGTTAAAAGAATGATAAATGCTCAATCGCTTTATGGTCAATCAGTGATCTTTTAACTGAAATAAACCCAGTCGAATGTATAATCTAACAAAAGTCGTCAAAATCGAAAAAAGGGCATGGTGACCTTTTTTAGACTGCATGTGTACTGAATATCCAAATACTCACTATGGTAAGTTCCATTTGTTTAATGACAATTTATCTGTGAAATTGAGACATCTGTATAATAATATTTCATAATGCGTCCCTAATGTCGACAGAAGTTGTACACTTTTTTTGCATCCATCAGACATTGGATTTTTTTTGCAAAGGAAATGAAATAAAATATTTTTTTTATGTTTTGTGGGCTTCTTATGATAATAAATCTGTATTTATCTTGTTTTTTTTTATTAATCATCTAAAAATGATAAATACGTTGCAGTCCACCGGAAACCTTTTCGACGCCGTCTGATTCCGATCTTTTTTTACAATAGTCGATTATTATTTTTTTCAAGTTTCTTTCGTAAATATGTTTTTCTACCCGAGCGGACCAACGGCCTACCGGTTTTTTTTTTTTAAACACCTAAAGATTTTTGCGAAGTAAGTGCCATAGTATAAAGTATGGTCGCGGGCCGCAAGTCCGCTCATATGTAATTTACAGAATGCATGAAAACTGAAATTAACGTGTTATTGATTAAAATATGAATACTATGCTTCAAACACAATCACCATACATATCCAAAGGGTCTCGAATGGTAAAAAAATATGCATATCTCATAACTAGGAGGTCCAATCTAACATATTACTTTATTTTATGAAATTAAATTTTTGACAATAAAGCGGGCCAGTGTTGGCTGCTTATAATACCTCGTCCTTTAGGCTGATGAGTTCTGCACCCATTGGTTAAAAATCAATTGTACGCGTCAGGCGTAGCAAAATTTATTGTCTGGAACTTTGTTGTCATTTGTATTTTGTAAAGTGAAACCATGCCACTAGTGTGTTATTTTAAGTATGTAAGAATCTATGTTTACACTGACTGTTTTAACCTGACTTGGACTTGTTCGACCTATAATATATTCTGGACTATGATTCTACATTCTACACACCTTCTTTAAATCAGAAAAGCGAGGCCAAATCTTATCCAGTTCCACCTGAAGAACCCTTATCGGTCGAAAGCAACGCTGAATTCTGATCAAAAATCTACATCAACAAGGAGGCGGAAAGGACAGAAAAACCCAGCAGGACAGAAATAGAAAGTAATCATAAGAAAAACAAATATGGTCTATTTTGATTGTCACGCTAATGTGTGGACAAAAAGGACATCACGGAACGATAAAGCTATAGAAACGGCCTCAGTGAGCTAATTCTGTCATTAATGGGTCATATTCTTCAACCTGAGATACTGGTCGCAAGTAAGATCAACACTTTACAAGTTATATAAAAGCGATTCGCATGAAAAGGACGATTAGTTAGTTAGTTAGTTAATTAGTTATTGCTTTACTCCCAAGCAGCACGATTTCGGCTATATCCGGGAGATGAACATAAAATGGTGATACAATGAACATGAAATGATGATGAAGTGGAGGAAATGGGGACACAAGGCCAATCGGGTAGGAGAGTTTTGACTGCCACTGGAAAAAGGAGTGATGGGTAGGGACGGGAAATTTTGCCTCCTGCATGGGGATCCTACGTGTACTACTCTTACCGAGACCTGCAGCAGGGTTCTTTAACGTGCGAGGAACGTGACATTTTTCCCAACACGGTGCACCACTATGGTTAGCGGTCAGGTTATTTGCATTATCGCCTGACGACCCCGCATCTCGATGTCAGGGCTGCCCCATTCAACCACCTGGGGCACACATCCCAGTCGCTTTGTGGGCAAAGCGGCCTGACCCCGATGTCAGGTTTCTGAGCGCTCTTTAGTGGACTTTTACCGACAAGCTTAGCGCTGCTGCGGGCCTATTCGCCTCCCGGGCCCCGCACGGGACATGAAAAGGACGATAAAAATGAACATGAAAAGATGATGAGGAACACGAGGATAGGGTGGTAGGCTTTTCAAAACTTCATGAAATGAGGAGAAGTGGGTATAGTCGGAAATTTAGCTTTCATGGCTCACCAATTTGGGGCCCAACAAGGGATAAGTTACTCTCTACATATGTTGACTCACTATGATCAGCCGCCAGGCTTACCGTATCATAGACCTGACAACCTCCGCAGACGAGGGCCATCCTATTCAGCTTCCCAAGGTACATTCTTGTTCAATCTGTGGACTGAGTACACACATGATGTCAGAATCCCAAAAATGTAAATTAAAGTTTTTACTTTTCATGCTATATTCGACTCTTAACAACTTGTTTAGTGTCCTAGCTTTGAATAAAAGGGATGAAATACCGGTTTTCCTCTATCCTTCCGTCCGTCTGCAACATAACTTTAACAACATTTTTCGCAGCAACTACACATCACATCACAATGACTAGAAATTGGGTACATGGCTTAGTTATGAGGACCTTAATCGCTAGTATTGAAATAAGATCTGTTTGGTATCTACTTCCTGTTAACCGACTTGGTCAGTTTTGAACATTATAAGTCAATTGTTGAAAATTCTCGTAACATTTTTCTCAGGAACTACAAATCACAGTAGCTTTAAATTTAGTATACGGCTTAAGTATGCGGTTTATTATCGCCAGTACTGAAATAAGAGCCGTCGGACTTCCTGTTTACGAACTAAGTTAATTTTCAAGATTATTGATCAATTGTAGGATTGATTGATTGTTAATTGCTTAATGTCCCGTCGGCGATATTGCAGCCATCATCCGGACATAAACAAGTGTTAAGAACGTCCATGTTATCTTAACAGAATTGCAAAAAGGTAAAACGTTAAATGTTAATTTAGTGAGTTGGTCTTTACGCCCGTGCAATTACAGGCGATGAACATGAAAAGGATGATAAAACGAACATGAAATGATGATGAGAATTGAAATATGGAAATGGGGTCGGAAACAAAGGAACTGAAGAACCACAGGGGTAGGGGCGGATAATTTAGCCTATGTGGTGCACTACTTGGCGGTCCACAAAGGGATCTTTTACGTGCATGAAGTGTGGCATTTCTATACACGTTGGCCCACTATGGTCAGGGTTTCCGTATAATAACCTGACAAACCAGCGGACGAGGCCACCCTATCCAGCCACCTAGTGTACACACTTGGTCGCTCAGATCTCTGGGCTGAGGACTGACCCGACGTCAGAATCCCGAGACCCTTAGTCGCCACTTACGACAAGATAAGCTCTGCTGAGGGCATATTCGCCACCCGGTTCCCGCACGGGACTCAAACATAAATCTATTTATTCTTTACATTATTAACATCAATAATATCAGTAGTAAATTTTAGTTGCAAATCTGACAATTAAACAAACAATTTATATTTGAAAACGGTGCTGTGAGCTCCGTTTCACGTGGAAACGCGAACTTAAAGAAATTTACAATTCGAGAAGCAAAGAAACAAAAGATATTAAAATATTTTCACTAAAAGTCAAGGTCAACTTGAAACGGCGTCGTTCCCGACACTCCCGCGACGGAAATCCATTGTAACGTTAAAAATGTTCATTCAAAATGTTCATTTAGTTCAACATCAGAAACAGTTGTCATTGTTGATATCTCCTGTTGTCCCACAAAATCCACCTTCCTCGTGATTGTGATCATCAGAATCTGTGTAAGTGTTCGTCGGTCGCCCACTTCAACCTCTAGACAAGAATTATAAACAATAGAATCAGTATCACTGATACAAATCACATCATCCATCTCATCATTGTTGTTTTCATCATGAATTATATAATCTTCATTTTCGTCCTTACCATTGTTGTTTTCATCACGAATTATGTCATCTTCACTTTCATCCTTTCTAATCTCATTGAACTCATCAATAAAGACATCAACGTCAAAGTTGTTCGCTTCATCAACATTTACGTTATCTAATAAGTCGAAGACAGTGTCATCGTTTCTTATTTCTTCATAATGTCCGTCTGGCTATACATCACCTCTAGTTGCCCTTAACGCTGAAATCTGTGCTTCTTTTTCTGGAAACTGATGGACTAGCTGTAAATGCCCGTATAGATACTATTTTCTAATAAATTTTGTAGCACAATCTCCGACAACACAATTCTGAAATTCATAATTAACGGTATGTTTCTCTCTATGGTGTTTCAGTAAATTCTTTCTGTATTTATATTCCTTGGGACATTCATCGCACTTGTAAACCATCCTGTCTTAATTCTAAATCACAATTCACATTTAAAAGAACAGATGAATTTATATAGTACTAAGATAACGGATGAATATATGACAATTTCGTGCAATTTCAATGGCTCCGTTGAATACATGAATATGATAATAAGATTTTTGTCCGTTGAAAGAGATAATATCTTGGGATTTGATTTCATGTCTGTTGTTCGCCTTCTTCGTGTTAAATGAAATCAATCTGTTTCTGTCTTTGACCTCTTATATACTTTTCTCTCCATAATCTTGATACATTATCTCCTGGTAATTTGTTGCAATTTTGTTTTAGCTTGTCTTTTAAAAATTACCGTAAAATCCCAGTGACCCAGACTAGTATATTGAATCATTTTTTTTATTTACTTGCAAAAAATTGTTGATGTATGATGCCTGTAGTCCAATGTTATGAACAATTAGTATTATTTTTTATGTTTCTAAAGCATGAGACAATTCATTTTCCAACATATTATTATTTATTCTTTTTAAAAATTATTTAATAACTTATATCGTTGCATCAACTAAAACTGTTCATGTGAAATTTCTGTGAAAAAAATGGGGTCGTTGTATTAATACCCCCCCCCCCCCCTTTTCACTCTATTTTGGTAACAATCGTTATTTTGACAATGTTAAACTTTTAAATACCTAAGCTTGTTAGAAATTTATTACAACTAATGTGAAGTCATGATACAGAGCATCTGGCTATAATTGTCAAGTCACTAACAGGTTTAATTCGAAGGTAATTAGCGTAGTTCATTCAAAGGAAGTGCATGTAAAATTTATTATAACATTGATTGGTTCATAATGAGCGACCCGGCTTACCTGGGATAGGATTTATGAAAACGACTCTAATCCGGGACTCTAATATGAACTAAAGTGTTCAAGTGTGCTTTTGTGATAAACAAGACTTTCAAGATATTTTATCATGGCATTCATAGTTTCCTTTTTTCAAAACATCAACAATTTGTTTTTTTTTGGACAAACCCTGAATGTTTTACTACATGTATAATTATGTTATTCTTCATATACAGTAACTTACATGACTTACTGCAATAACCTTTGATTTAGAAAGTTATAAATAAATTTACATTCTAATCAATTATAATCCAGATAGCAATTGACATTGATTATAATTTTGCAAATATCCTACGTCTGACTGTCTGTCATTCCATTTCTTCTACATACATTACTAGATATACTATGTATTAGCTATTTTTCGTTACCAAAAAAGTTCACAACCTATTGAACAACTGTCCTATTGTTACTTATTCTGGGCTTTCACAAAAAAGGTAAATTAATACACTCCATCAAAGCAATCCCTCTGAAAGGCTGTTTTCAAATGGGTAAAGAACAAAGAGGAACATTCAACATGTTCAAGTTTTTTTTGTTTGTTTTTTTTTTAATTTGTCTAGAATATAGGTAATAACAAAACTACCGTCTAGAAATAATTTTTGCTCTGAATAAATGTTCTAGGAAATCTTCATTAGGTACTACACCATGGCTTATTACTTTCTGAGTTGAAAAAAATTAACAGGTGTAAGATCTAGATTATCCACTTTTCCAAACTTGTTTTACCAGATACTGAAGAACTCTTCAATCTTCTAAGGCACCATGGGCAGAATAGGATTATCAAATAACTTGTGAGCCAAATTTTCCGGTTTTCAAATTTTGAGTGAAATTTTCTATAGAAGGGTAGAGTGTCACAAAATCCAATCACAAATCTGCAAAAAATGATTCCATAGGTTATAAGATTTAAAGTAATACTGTGAGCGAGCTCACAAAAGGATACCCCCGCTTCATATTGGACTCTGTACTGTAAAAAAAACTCAGGTCCAGTTATCTCCCCTCGATGATAACCAAAAGCAATACAAATTCCTCATGCACATGGTCCCGTGCGGGGCCCGGGTGGCGAATAGGCCCGCAGCAGAGCCTAGCTTGTCGTAAGAGGCGACTAAGGGTCTTGGGATTCTGACGTCGGGTCAGTGCTCAGCCCACAGAGCGACCAAGTGTGTACCCTAGGTGGCTAAATAGGGTAGCCCTCGTCCGCGGGGGTTGTCAGGTCTATAATACGGAAACCCTGACCGCCGACCATAGTGGGCCAACGTGTTTGGAGAATGCCACGCTTCATGCACGTAAAAGACCCCTTTGTGGACCGCCAAGTAGTGCACCACATAGGCTAAATTTTCCGCCCCTACCCACTTCTCCCCTTTTCCTGTGGTTCTTCAAAATTTACCGTACCTGTGTTTCCCACCCCATCCCATATTTCATTTATCATCATCATTTCATGTTCATTGTATCATCCTTTTCATGTTCATCGCCTGTAAATAACCTTTATAGCGTTGCACGGGCGTAAAACACCAACTCACTCACTCACTCACATGTACAGATGATGTACTATCTTCATGTAAAGTTTCAACAAAATCCATCCAACGATTTAAGAGGAGTTGCGCTTACGAGGTTTCCCTTTGAATAATGTATTTAAAAAGGCTAAGTCCAATTATCTCCCCTGAATGATGTCTGATTACAATGAAAATTCTTCATGCACATCTGCATATGATGTTCTTCCTTTAGGTAAAGTTTCATCAAAATCCTTCAAGCCTTTTAGGAGGAGAAGCGCTTACGCGGTTTCCCATTGTATAATGTATTCAAAATGTCTAAGTCCAATTATCTCCCCTGAATGATGTCTGATTGCAATGAAAATTCTTCATGCACATCTACATATGATGAACTTCCTTCATGTAAAGTTTCATCAAAATCCTTTTAGCGGTTTTGGAGGAGTTGCGCTTACGAGGTCTCCCATTGAAAAATGTATTTAAAAAGTCTAAGTCCAATTATCTCCCCTGAATGATATCCAAGAGCAATGAAAATTCTTCATGCACATTTACATATGATGTACTTCCTTTAGTTAAAGTTTCATCAAAATCTTTCAAGCGGTTTAGGAGGAGAAGCGCTTACGAGTTATGTGGACAGACGGACAGACAGACAGGGTGTTTCCTATATACCCCCCAAACTTTTTTTGCGGGGGGTATAATGAGTTAACCATTTACAGAAAGAGCAGTTAGATTGAAAAAAAAATCCAGCAATACTTGTTGAGGCTGCTTATGGGTTACAGGTTTGTTATGGTGGAAAAGCTCATTTGTTATTTCATTCAAACGTATTTCTGTTACTCTGGATGCATCTTCTGAAATTATCTGGTTAGGAGTTACATAGTTGTTGAATACATCCTCCTTATTTATTGCAGATATCTGTGTAAGTGAACTGTGCCTACCTACAAATGTATAAAATAATATGTAAAACAGTGTTTTTGCATTTCAATAAAAGTTCAAAGTTTTACCCACAAAACATCTAAGAAGAGCATTTGGAGATTACTTGTTGTTTGCTGTCAATGTGTAGTAGTACAATTACCTTATTTCACAATTGTTTCATATTACCTTGTTAGGGGGTCCTAAGATGGAACTGGAAGAGGTGCGGGGCTTAGGAGGTGAATAGGCCCCTAACAGAGCCTAGCTTGTCTTAAGAGACGACTAAGGGTCATGGAATTGTGACGTCGGGTCAGTGCTCAGCCATCAGAGCTACAAAGTGTGTACCCTACATTGTGTAGGTGGTTGAATTGGGTGGCCCTCGTCCGCGGGGTTTGACAAGTCTATTATACGGAAACCCTGACCACTGACAATAGTGGGCCAACGTGTGTGGAGAGTGTCACGCTTCATGCACGTAAAGGACTTCGTTTGGTACAAAGTATAATGCGTCATCACTAGCGCTTATTTGCTTTCTATCAATTATGTTATACAAAGTTGTACGCGTTTAAGATAGAAATGTTCGATATCCGGAGGAGAAATTCATTATTATAACCGGATGTCTTGATATAGTTTCGAGTCTCAGTGGTATAATTTTAGATATCACATTGTTTGGTATAAATGACCCAAAAGAATATATGGACTGCGATGCATACATAATGTTTGTTGTTCTTATGAATATGCAAATCTATATATACTCTTGGAAAGTATGTTGCATGATGATACTGTCTTTTAAGAGATTTATCGTTGTTATCCTTTGAGGGCTCAGACTATTCTTCAAAGACAAATGTGGATGCCGAATATTAGTACATTTTAGGTGTTATTTTCTGGTATATTATTAGTTGCTAGTGCAACATTAGCAGATTTGAAGTAATCCAATTTACTTCAGCAAAAGAAAAATTCAAAATTGTTAAAGCCTGTAGGCAATTATCAGAAACGCTTTATTCTGAGTGTGTAGAAATTAAAATGACAACAAAGTTCCAGACATTAAATTTTGCTACTCCTGACGCGCGTTTCGTCTATTCAAGACTCATCAGAGGTGCTCTACCAAAAATATTGAAAAAGGAGCAATCCTACAACGTTGTTACAACTTTTTGTAAATCTTGATGTGCTCAACCATATACAATTTAACTTTTTTCAAATATCTTGTAAAGTTTACAAGATATTGGTCTAAATAAGAGCAAAATTTGGAAAAATCAAGGAAAAGAGCAAAGTGAAAAGCAAAGGTGTACCAAAAGGGTAATCAGTATCATAAAACCGTAAAGACAAAGACAAAACCGGCAGACAAAAAATCATCAAAACAAAACAAACCACATAACAACATAAAACACACACACAAATAACAACAACACCGCATTCAGCAACGCGAACTCAAGTCGAAACGAGAGTGAACTCAGGTGCTCCGGAAGAGTAAGCAGTTCCTGCTTGCTATAGCACACCCGTCACGTTGCTGAAGATCGATTAAGTGTTGGTCAAATCCGGAAAGGATGACATTACAAAACTCTATGTCAAACCAACATCTGTGCTCATCTGAGAGATAGAAATCCCGTATTTGTATACAAGCACATGATGTCGTCCGTAAAATTTCTTAAGTGATGACAACAACCTGGGAGCAACGTACCCCTGTGTTAACAATTTGATTGTCAGCCGTGTGGCTCAAGGAAGTCGTTGTACTCCCCACATGCTCTGGAATAGCGAATCAATTGTGATACGTAAACTCCATATGCTGGTGCGGACGGAATGTTGCTACACAGAAAGGGAAAGTTAACTATTGGAAAGTTGAAGTCATCACGTTTGTCATAAAGCTTTGTACAAAGCCTTCCTTGTGTGTCAATTTCGAGAAATAGATCCAGATATGAAGCGGACCTCCTAGAATCTGTAGTGTCCTTTATCTCAAGTTCCTTCGGATATATGAGATGTAAATAGTCACCAAATCGAGGATTGTCAGATCTTTTTTTCAAAATTTCATGGCAGGTAGATTTTGATGTGTTGATCACTTTTACCCAGACTTTTGATATCTGTTATGGTTGTTAAGTAATTTGTAAAATCAATCTTACAAAGTTTCATTACATTTGGCTTAGCGGTTTCAGAGGAGAAGATTTTTGAAAAGTTGAACGACAGGCGCCAAGTGATGGTAATAGCTCACATTGCCTTCGGCGTGGTGACCTTCAAAGTGTTTAATAAATATCCCACTACATGTATCATGTGTATATAGTTTTCATGCTATTAATAATAAAAAGTGATACTGTGAGCGAGCTCACAAAAGGATGCCCCCGCTTCATATTGGACTCTGTACTGTAAAAAATTCAAGTCCAGTTATCTCCCCTTGATGATAACCAAGAGCAATACAAATTTCCATGCACATATACATATGATGTAATTCCTTCATGTAAAGTTTCATCAAAATACTTCATTCAGTTTCGGAGGAGTTGCGCCTACGAAGTCTCCTGTTGAATAATGTATTTAAAAATTCCAATTATCTCCCCTGAATGATATCCAAGAGCGAGGAAAAGTCTTCATGCACATTATATTTGATGTTCTTCCTTCAGGTAAAGTTTCTTCAGAATCCATCAAGCGGTTTAGGGGGAGTTGCGCTTACGATATCTCCCGTTGAATGTATTTAAATAGTCTAAGTCCAATTATCTTCCCTGAATGATGTCCGACTGCAATGAAAATTCTTCATGCACATCTACATATGATGAAGAAAATAAATAAATGGATGGTGAAGCCACATTTAAAAGGTAAAAACTAAATAAGAAATATAAATAAATAAAACCTTTAAAACAACTAAAACAAGAATGCCCAAATTTTCGGACATACAGAAAAGGACTTTTATGTCCGAACTCAGTCGATGTGTCATCATCTTTTTACTTTTTAGCCCCTGAAGAAGGACTTTATGTCCGGAAATTTTCGTATAACACCCAAGTTATACATTGTTCTTGTATCTTTTTAACTGTGACATTTGGCCTAATTTTCCATAGAAATGTTTTCTATTTTGCAAAAAAAAGCGCTAATTTTCAAAGAATATCCAATGGGAGGAGTATCTATAGGCATATTATTTGACTTTATTAATCACTGTCGTGAACGTTAGAAGGATCGGTCATTTCAAGATGGCAGACACTGGCAGACACTTCGTTGGGTCAAGTCCCGTGCGGGGCCCGGGTGGCGAATAGGCCCGCAGCAGAGCCTAGCTTGTCGTAAGAGGCGACTAAGGGTCTTGGGATTCTGACGTCGGGTCAGTGCTCAGCCCACAGAGCGACCAAGTGTGTACCCTAGGTGGCTGAATAGAGTGGCCCTCGTCCGCGGGGGTTGTCAGGTCTATAATACGGAAACCCTGACCGCCGACCATAGTGGGCCAACGTGTGTGGAGAGTGCCACGCTTCATGCACGTAAAAGACCCCTTTGTGGACCGCCAAGTAGTGCACCACATAGGCTAAATTTTCCGCCCCTACCCACATCTCCCCTTTTCCTGTGGTTCTTCAAAATTTACCGGTCCTTTGTTTCCCACCCCATCCCCATATTTCATTTGTCATCATCATTTCATGTTCATTTTATCATCCTTTGCATGTTCATTGCCTGTAAATAACCTATAAAGCGTTGCACGGGCGTAAAACACCAACTCACTCACTATGAAGCTTTTAATTATGTCTCTTTAAAAGGCAGAGGTACCAATGGGGTATTCGAATGTCAAAAGTCCGAAAGGAGTAAACACCAACAAGAACGGGACACCAACACATGGAAACACAAAATAAAGTTCAGGATCAGCAATCTAGCGTCTTTTTTGTTTTTCTTAAAGTTCAGGATCAGCAAATCTAGCGTCTTCAAACTTGAATAAAGATTTTCTTGCAGAAGTTAAGGATGAATGGCAGCGTTAACCCCATTTCATAGTTTTTGTTCTTTTCAAAGGTTTGAAATAGAATTCTGCACAGCTTCCTGTGGAGAAAAATGATGGTAAACTTTGACCTTCATTGATCTTAAAATGAATTAAGGCTCTTCAGGCTCTCTGGATTTTTGTTTCACAATGTGGACTGGTGCACATAATTTTTGTTTAACAATAAATGTACTTTGTTATGCTGGAGGCTAAATTTCCCGTCCCTACCCATCACTTTTTCCAGTGGCAGTCAAAACTCTCCTACCCGATTGACCTTATGTCCCCATTTCCTCCACTTCATCATCATTTCATGTTCATTGTATCACCACTTTCATGTTCATCTCCCGGATATAGCCGAAATCGTGCTGCTTGGGAGTTAAGCAATAACTAACTAATCGATTTCCTATTTCTCATAATCATATGGAGAATAATTTTAAATATTTATGGCGTGCAAATCGACCATCTTTGAACCATAGAAGATGCACCCCCCCCCCCAGTCGGATAGTAAGGAACATGTCCTAGAGCGATTGACATGAAAATCTCCATCTCAATACGGAAATAAAGAATTCAAGAGTGATTTCAAGAAATTTCTTGTAGTGAATTCGGAAAGGTTTATTTCCACGGGACGGTCAAGGAATAGTTACCTCTCCTTTTTATACGACCGAAAAAAATTTGCGATCGTATAATGTTATGGCGATGTCGTTGTCGTCTTCGTCGTCTGGGGACATTTGGTTTCTGTACGATAACTTTAGTAAATATGGACCAATTGTTATGAAATTTTGAAATGATGTTTGCAACCACTAGAGGAAGGTTCCTATTGTATTTGGGGTTGGTGGCCCTTACCGATTTGGAAAAAAAGGCCAAAAGGGGCTAAAACGGGTGTATTGACAAAACTGTTGTAGAATGTTCATTATTCATTTGATTTTAAAAATTCTTTTTTTATTGAATGCCTCATTAAATTCTGTCAACAAAATTTGTCAATAGTTTTAATGTATATTGAAACGTTACATTGCTACAGGGGTACAAAGACGGGCCACACCCATAAAATCGAACTTTTTTTATTTTTGGTTCGATTTTCAAAACCTTTTTTTTTCATTTGAATCCTTGTGATAATCCCTTCCTGCATTTTTCAATCAGATTTGCAATATCTCTCAAAAAACGCCATTTTTAACAGTTGGTTAAGGCAAATGGTTTAACACAAGATATTTAGCTGTAGTGGGCCAGCCAGTTGTTATGAAGTTTAAATATGATGATTATATACACTGAAGGAAGCTTTTTATTGCATTTGGGGTTTGTGGTCCTAATCTTTTTTTAAAAAAAGGGCCAAAAGGGCTTAATCGTGTCAAAAATGTCAATGAATATAGAAATTTTTTTTTCTATTAAATGTTATTGTAAATATATATGTGTTAAATAAAATATGCATTTTTAAGTCCACCATAGGTTGCATGTGTAAAACAGCTTTGTAAGTCCACCATGGGCTTCATGTGACCAAAGCAATAGACTATCCATATTGGGCCTCCAATGTACAGGGTTCAACTTGTTGCGGTCGTATCATGCTGCGCTCGGCGTAGCTTTTTATTTTATATTCAGAAAATGTGTTTTATTATTTTCAGTGTTTTGCTCATCAGAACATATTTCTTTTATAAAATTTTCAATGTTTTTTTTTCTATATAAATGTTGGGAAAAGAGAGCATAATCCCTGAACTTGTCAGAAATTTTACTTGGATCAACTTGTTCAGGGACTGGACCTTTATCTATCATTACTATGTTACTATGCAGTTTATTTTATTAAATTCAACAGTGTGCATATTTGGAAGTTCTCCATCTGTGGGTAACAAATTTAAACGATCAAGGGAAATTTCAATATCTTAATATATTTGGTTATAACAATTAAGCCATTCTAGGGTCTTTGGACTTTAAAACGAAAGTCTTTAGAAGTATGACTTTTGTCCTGCTTTCTAACTCTTATAATATTTATTTCAGAGGGGAGTTTAGGTACTAAGATTTTGTCTATTTCATTTACTTCTTGCGGAAAAGCAACACAGTGTCCGCTTGCAGCCAAACCACCATGCTTTAGTAGATGAATATCGGTGCATGGTGATATTCTAGATATCAATTGTTGTTCAAATTTTGGACAAATTACTATTTACCCCTAAACTTAGTGCATGGAAAAACAATTGCCATCACCTGGCACATTGTACACTTAAAAGCTGTTATTTTCAATCGATAATTTTTAAATGGGGGGATAGGAGATGATTGATGCCTCACAAATGTCTTCATTTACTGGCGCTGTTTCAGCAAAAGTGATAGCATTGTAACCAGAGTTTTTTTTTATCACCATTTTTTATGTTTTCAACTGATGGTATTTTACCAACCACTTTATTTGTTTGTGATATTGGCTCCTCAGTTTATGTTATGTACATTATTATACCCCACACACCGAAGTTGCGAAGGGTATAATGTTTTTGACTGGTCCGTCTGTCCGTGATCAAAATTTTCGTAACAAATATCTCGGCTATTATTAATCCTAGGCTTTTGATATCTGGTATGTAGCTTCAGGTGGAGGTCCCTTGTGGTGGGATACGTTTTCAGGTCTGTCGATCATCTACTTCCTGTTTAACGAGCCCACTTACACTTTTTCACTAAATTTTCAGGGTTGAAAATTTTCGTAATAGATTTCTCAGCAACTATTAATTGTAGGTATTTGATATTTGGTATATAGCTTCAGGTAGAGGTCCCATATGTTGGGATTTGTTTTCAGATCTGTCGATCATCTACTTCCTGTTTAAAGAACTGACTTAGACTTTTTTCACTAAATTTTCAGGGTTGAAAGTTTTCGTCACAGATTTTTCAGCAACTATTAATTGTAGGCTTTTAAGATATGGTATGTAGCTTCAGGTCGGGGTCCCATATATTGGGGTACATTTTCAGGTCTGTCTATCAGCTACTTCCTGTTAAACGTGTCGACTTAAATTTTTTTCACTTAATTTGCAGGGTTGAAAATTTTCCTCACAGATTTCTCAGCAACTATTAATCATTGGCTTTTGATATTTTGTACGTAGCTTTAGGTAGGAGTCCCATATGGTGGGATACATTTTCAGGTCTGTCACTCATTTTTTTCCTGTTTAACAGCCGACTTTGAAAGACAACAACTCTGACTTTTTTATTCCTAACTCGAAATATATATTCTCTGTCCATTATGTGAGCGTGCTCACTAAGGTTCTCTCATTTTCAGTAAAGATAATAACAAAACTACCGAACTTGAATGATCAATCTCATAGTCCAGAGAAAATGACAAAAACGAATCAGTCATACCGGAGAATTCGTGGATCGCAATGGTCCTGACTTGGTACAGGCATTTCAAACAAAATGGTGGGTTAAACCAGGTTTTATGGCGCCAAACCTCCCTCTGCTGAACCCATAATATATAGTTACATAAAATAGTGTGACACTGTAAAATTTTCTTGGAATTAGGTTTTATAAGTCCAACATAGTAGGACATGTAGGATATGAAAATTATCATGAACAAAATACAGAAGCTTTTGTCTGGAACTTCGTTGTAATTTTTATTTGAAACACAAAACCAGAAGAAGTTAAGATCGCAATTTGAGAATCAAGAGAAACATTTTGGACACTTTCAGTGTTATCTTCTGGCTTGTTCTTTCGCACGTTAAAGAATCCTGCTGCAGGTCTCGGTAAGAGTAGGATCCTCATGCAGGAGGCTAAATTTCCCGTCCCTACCCATCACTCCTTTCTCCGGTGGCAGTCAAAACTCTCCTTTCTAATTGGCCTTGTGTCTTCATTTCCTCCACTTCATCATCATTTCATGTTCATTGTATCACCACTTTCATGTTCATCTCCCGAAATCGTGCTGCTTGGGAGTAAAGCAATAACTAACTAACTAACTAACTAGCTAACTTTTGCACTTCACTAAAGTTATGCTTTGGGACCATACTTCAAAATGTCTGCATAAGTAGGTTTATTTTGGATAAACTCATGCCAAAGTGGTACCTCTTTGCTTCTCTCAGATTGTCCAGTTTTAATTGGTCCAATGCCATTGTAAATTGCAGAATCCTTCATATCTACAATGCCATCATCTACAACATCAGTTGCAGGTGAAGAATACAAGAAATAATCTAAGCCTGAGTTATGAACCTTATTAAAGGTATGATCATGGTTAAATTTTACTATGGTCAGATTTTTTGTTTTCTGAGTTCATCCCGTGCGGGGCCCGGGTGGCGAATAGGCCCGCAGCAGAGCCTAGCTTGTAAAAGGCGACTAAGGGTCTTGGGATTCTGACGTCGGGTCAGTGCTCAGCCCACAGAGCGACCAAGTGTGTACCCTAGGTGGCTGAATAGGGTAGCCCTCGTCCGCGGGGGTTGTCAGGTCTATAATACGGAAACCCTGACCGCCGACCATAGTGGGCCAACGTGTGTGGAGAGTGCCACGCTTCATGCACGTAAAAGACCCCTTTGTGGACCGCCAAGTAGTGCACCACATAGGCTAAATTTTCCGCCCCTACCCACCTCTCCCCTTTTTCCTGTGGTTCTTCAAAATTTTCCGGTCCGTTGTTTCCCACCCCACCCCATTATTCATTTATCATCATCATTTCATGTTCATTTTATCATCCTTTTCATGTCCATCGCCTGTAAATAACCTATATAGCGTTGCATGGGCGTAAAACACCAACTCACTCACTCACTCTTTGTTTTCTTTTTTCCTTTTGCCTCAGTTTCAGATTTAGAATAAATAAGTGTGATCATTTTTCTTACTTTGAAAGACTTTTTTGTCATCTTTCCTACCTCCTACTTGAGAATTTTTTTCTCTTATTATTTCTCATGTTTACTGGAAGTGGGAAATATACTGGTCTCAATAAACAAATAAGATAGGTTTTGTGTGATTGATTTTTTTTTTCGTTCTCTGTTCACTAACACAGAATGTTGAATGAATTGGAAAATTCAGCTACGCTTGTAAAACAAGATGCAGTCAGCCTCAGTGTCTTCGGCTAACAGGGAGCGGACGATTTTCTATTTAGCATGCGCTCATAGTTTGTTTTGATTTTTTTAAGTATTGAAATATATGGACTAAAACTGGTTGAAATTACTAGAAAAAAAACGTTAATCACGATGGAATTTAATAGAAAAACCCGCGATAAGAAACAAAGGAGGAAATCCGATATAAAAAGTTCCGATAGTTGAAAAAAAAATGATTGACAGCAAAGCACCTGTTGTTGACCAGGACGCTGTTAACTATTCTTGCGATAACTAAGCGAGATCATTTCGTTCGCGAACTTACCGAGAGTTTCATAAAAAAAATACTTCTTGGAAAGACCTTTATCAATTTGCTTATGTTTAGAAAATTTCATTATTGTAGTGGAAAACCGTTTCTTTCTTAAAAGTGTCCCTAGATGATCTTGTTCTTGATTGGGTCGTTTGAAAATCAGTAAGGGTTAGAGGCTGGTATGACTCTACCCATAGACCAAGTCAAAATTTACAAACGGGTCAATAATGGTTATTTTAGTTTTTGTTACTGAAATTTTTGCAACTACTTTGCTTGATCTGGTGTGATTGAATATTCTCTCAATCCAAGTAACACATCTTTTAATTTTTTGTATCCCTCCCTAGCCGAGCTATTGTTTGCAAATTAACTGCATATTTAAAATCTCTCCAAACAACAACACCATGAAGAGATCACCCACCCTCCCCAAAAAAATAACTAACAGGTAAACCACCACAAGTTTTGTCAACAGTTTTCCCCTTTTCTACCCCATACCGACACATAAATTCCATCCAACCTAATGTAGTTGCACCAAGCTTTGATCTTTTTAAAAGTTCATTGAACAGACAAACTCTCACATTATTTCTGAAGGTGTTCACCTAAATTTCCTTCAGTAAGTTTCATTTCTTGACCTTTTTTGTATCTCGAAGCTTAAAAAAAAGTATGTAAAGTTACACCAGAAATATTATTTGCACTGTTGCAAGTTGGGCAAAGCACTTGTACTTTAACGCCCTTTTCATGTTCAGTTTATCACACTTTTCATGTTCATCGTCTGTAAATAACCCTTATAGCGTTGCAAGGGCGTAAAAAAACAACTCACTCACTGTTCTGCTTTATTTGAATAAAAAAAATTACATTACATTTAATAAGAATAGATTTTCCAATGGGCACTAATTGTGCACCTTTGCTTGCTGATTTGTTTCTTCATTCATATGACTTCTTGCAATCTCTTCTAGACAAAAAAGACCGTAGACTAGCTCTCTCCTTCAACCTCACGTTCCGTTATATTGATGATGTCCTTTCACTAAACAATTCTCGATTTGGTGACTTTCTCCATCTCATATATCCACAGGAGCTTGAGATAAAGGACACAACGGATTCTAGGAAGTCTGCTTCATATTTAGATCTACATCTCGAAATTGACTCTCAAGGAAGACTTTCAAAAAGGCTCTATGACAAACGTGATGACTTCAACTTTCCAATCGTCAACTTCCCCTTCTTGTGTAGCAACATTCCGTCCGCTCCAGCTTATGGAGTTTACGTATCTCAATTAATTCGTTACTCCAGAGCGTGCGGGACTTACATCGATTTCCTTAGCAGAGCGACACGTCTGACACAAAAATTGCTCACACAGGGTTATGTTGCTCCCCGATTGCTGTCTTCACTCGAGAAATTTTACGGAAGACATCATGCACTTATAGACAAATATGGGACTTTGATCTCTCAGGTGCGCGCAGATGTTGGTTTGTCATAGGGTGTTGATTTGTATTCCTTTACCGGATTTGACACGCTGAATGGACTATTGGCAACGCGACGGGTGTGCTATAGCAAGCAGGAACTGCTTACTCTTGTTTCGACTGGAGTTCGCATTGTTGATTGATATTCAGTTGTTTTGTGTTTCCATGTTTTACATGTTGTCTGTTTTTGTCCTGTTCTTGTTGGTGTTTACTGGTTTTGTCTCTGCCCTTTCGGACTTTTGACATTCGGATACCCCATTGGTACCTCTGCTTCTTGCATGGCCAGCACCAGTAGTTCCGGAAACAACGATTCTCAGAGGTCCATATGTTTAAGAATATGCAATGTAAATTTGAATACTTTTTAGAGTAATTTAAAAAGGAAACTTTTGGTCAGTATTTTATTTACTAATGTCAGTATTTGGAATATCTAAATTGATGTCATCAGTGTCAAAAAAAGAATCTAAAAGTATTGACAAAATCAATTCCTAAATATTGTGGATAAGTATAACTTTCTTAACTATTATTTTCATGACCCCAATCACCAGATATATATTTAATTTCAGAGTCAATAATTTTTCCTCAAATTTTGGATTTGGTTTTAATAAATCCATCCATTCAGGCTGTTGAGGCAAATCATTTTCAATATCATTTTATCAAGTTCATTAAAGTTGTAAATATCAAAATGTTGTTGAGCTTTTTCAATGTCAGCCAAAACAAAATTGGGACAATCGTCAGAATTTATAATCAAGTAGTACACCAAATAGGCTTAATTTTCCAACCCCTTCCCACCTCTTCCCTTTTTTATACCCCCACTCGTAAGAGAGGGGGCTATATTGCAATCACCTTGTCTGTCTGTCCGTCCGGTTCAATTTCTCTGCTTCTACTGGATGGATTGGTTTCAAATTTGGTACACAGCTTCAGCATGATGAGTTATAATATGCCTACCCTTTCCAGGTCAGTCCATCATCTACTTCCTGTTTTCCAAGCCGACTTAGACTTTTTTAGGGAAAATAAATTTGAAATGTGAAATTTTTCGTAACAGATTTCTCGGCTTCTATTGGATGGATTGGTTTCAAATTTTGTACACAGCTTCAGCATGATGAGTTATACCGTTCCTCCCCTTTCCAGGTCAGTCCATCATCTACTTCCTGTTTTTCGAGCCGACTTAGACTTTTAAGGGTAAAAAATTTGAAAAGTGAAATTTTTCGTAACAGATTTCTCGGCTTCTACTTGATGGATTGGTTTCAAATTTGGTATACAGCTTCAGCATGATTAGTTAACCGTGCCTCCCCTTTCCAGGTCAGTCCATCATCTGCTTCCTGTTTTCCGAGCTGACTTAGACTTTTTATGGGTCAAAAATATACAATTTTTCGTAACAGATTTCTCAGCTTCTAGAGAAGGGATTTATTTCAACTTTGGTATACAGCTTTAGCATGATGAGTTGTACCGTGCCTCCCCTTTCCAGGTCAGTCGGTCATCTTCTTCCTGTTTTCTGAATGGCCTAGTGGGGGTATGCTTAGCACGACTTAGTGCAACCCCTTGTTTGTAGTCTTCAATATTTATCGTTCCTCACTTTCCCACCCCATCTCACATTTTATTGATCATAATCACATCATTGTCTATAAATATTACCTATATAGCGTTGCAATGGCACAAAACATCAAACCACTCACTCAGAAAGTTCATAAAGTCAACTAAAGGCCAGGTTGGTTGTGTAAGGACTTTACCATTTTTAGACACAAATTTGTAAAAATGAAGATGTATCATTTTTCTCTCATGTATATATTTATCCAATGCAGTATTTTAGTTAAAACATTCTCCATTATTAAAACTGGCCGTCTTATATGGCCACTGGCACGCCAATCTTGATTTTGAAATCCGAATATTTTACAAGACAAGGATGGTCTAGCCATTTCTTATATCAGGGAGTCATTGCCAATGTAGTTGTTTCTCCAATTTTTTTCCCCAGAGGTCCCTCTCAAATTTGAACCAAAATATATTTATAAGCCATGGAAGTGTTCCCATTTTGAAAATGATTTTTCAATTCAGAAACTGAGATATTGTTTTCCTCAACCTTTTTGGTTTATAACAAAAGTGCTTTTTCGAGAGCCACCCGTGCGGGTTCGGGTGGCGAATAGGCCCGCAGCAGCACTAAGCTTGTCGGTAAAAGTCCACTTAAGAGCGCTCAGAAACCTGACATCGGGTCAGGCCGCTTTGCCCACAGAGCGACTGGGATGTGTGCCCCAGGTGGTTGAATGGGGCAGCCCTGACATGTTTCTTAGCTAGTTGTCAGTAACTTCGAGTGTTCTCAAGAGAGTTCCTCCTTGTCTTGTTGTTTTCGTACAGTATTTTGTCTTAGGTTCTCTCTTGTTGAATTGAACTTTTGTCGATTGAGTTTTACAGTGTGTTTTATATGTAGCTTTGTGCAAGCTTATCAATAGGGGGAAGGTTGGATCCAAAAAACTAGTTTAACCCCGCCACATTTTATATGTGCCTGTCCTAAGCCAGGAAACTTTGCCAAAGCCTTTGTTTGTCCTTGTCATTCTATGTTAACTGTTTTATGTCAAGAATTGAGTCTTTCGTTGATGATTTAGGGATTGGTTTTGATACTTTTGTATTGTATTATAAGTCTTTGTGATTTTTTGAATTGCTGTTTGTTTATGTTTGTTGTGTCGCGTACACTTATTCCACATCTCAATATCGTATATCGAGAGATGCGGGGTCGTCAGGCGATAATGCTGACCACAAACCATAGTGGTGCACCGTGTTGGGAAAATGTCACGTTAAAGAACCATGCTGCAGTTTCGGTAAGAGTAGGACCCGTAGGATCCCCATGCAGGAGGCTAAATTTCCCGTCCCTACCCATCACTCCTTTTCCAGTGGCAGTCAAAACTCTCCTTCCCGATTGGCCTTGTGTCCCCATTTCCTCCACTTCATCATCATTTCATGTTCATCTCCCGATATAGCCGAAATCGTGGAGTAAAGCAATAACTTAGTAATTAACTAATTTTTCGAGAGCTTGTTTTCTCGCTATCATATAATGGAGAACAAATTTAAAATATTGGTGCTGGGCAAATCTTCCATCACAATACCGTAACAGATGTTCTGCCCAGTCTTTCAAGGATGTAACCGCCCCAACCAATCTCTTTCCTTTTCCTATGGTTCTTCAAAGTGTATCGTTCCTTTGTTCATTTTATCATCCTTTTCATGTTCATTGCCTGTAAATAATCCATATAGTGTTGCACGGGCGTAAAAGACCAACTCGGTCACTCACTCATGGATGTGGTTGGTCTGTTGACATGAAAATCACCTAAACAGAGTGGAAAAACAGTTCAGGAAGAGCTAAAGTAAAAAGTATTTTGTTGTAAATTCAGAAACTCGAATGTTATCTCTTGTTGGCGAATGAGTTGTCAAAGTTCGTCTCTCAGTGACAGTACCTTGGTCCTACCCTATAACTTCATTTTAAATAAAAATATTTTGTATCTATTCTTTAACATCTATACATGGATCAAGAAGAATAACACATCAGTGGGTTGTTTCAGAATATCCACCTAAGTCTTCATGATGGTGATAGTCTAATGTTTCAATATCTGTAATGTCCCCTTCCATTGGTAATTAAAGAAATAAGTCCGTTTTCAATTAAAATATCAGAAAATGCAGGGTTTTGAAAAAATGGAGAGCATTTTGTACTGTATAAAGACGAACAACAAAATCTTAAGTTTTATCTTGACCGTATTTTTTTTTACTTTGAGTATTTTAATTTCTTGTGGAAGTCTAGAAAAATATTTTTGCTGGTTCGTTTATCTCTTGTGGAAATGTAACACAATGTCCACTCAAAGCATTTCCGAAAAGTTTCAATAGGTTTATATTTTTACAAGGAGAAATTAATAGTCTAATAAGACAATTCGAGGGACAACATTTTTATCTTCCAAGGTAGGTAATTTTGTTATTACCTTTATTTGGATCCATATTTTTTTCTGGAGAAAACAATTTAGTTTGCTGCATTCATCAGTGATACCTCTGCTATAAAAATAGTAAAATTCACAGAAAGCCAAGTACCTCAAGATATTCCAATTCAAATGTACGCAGAATTTCCTCTTTTTGCGCTTTCAGTCGTGTCTGTACTAGTTTCATTTTTAAATAAATTCACAATGCTATGATTAACATGCACAAGTAAAAACAATTGTCTAAATAGGTACCATTTTTCAGAAGCTTTCCTTGTTAAATCATACCACTAAAGATCATGATAAACATAGTTGTAAGCATTTAACTACATCAAAACATTCATTTAAAAACGAGTTGGCCAAAACTCTGAGGATATATTATATATTTAAACATACACAGTTTTTATAAAGCCTAATTGTAATAATGATATTTAAAAGGTAACGTTTCTAATTTCCTTATGATGTTTCGATCTGGGCCACGTTGATACTCTCTTACTAGTTTCTCAATATGATACATGTATATGAAATACATTCAGTCTATGGTAGGCCCTTGCTTTGTAGCCCACGTCCGCAGGGTTTGTCAGGTCTATAATACGGAAACCCTGACCGCCGGCCTTAGTGGGCCAACGTGTGTGGAGAGTACCACGCTTCGTGCACGTAAAAGACCCCTTTGCGCACCGCCAGGTAGTGCACCACATCGGCTAAATTTTCTGCCCCTACCCACCTCTCCCCCTTTCCTGTGGTTCTTCAAAATTAACCGGTCCTTTGTCTCCCAAAATTCTCCTACCCGATTGGCCTTGTGTCCCCATTCCTCCACTTCATCATCAATTTATGTTCATTGTATCACCACTTTCATGTTCATACATTGTAACTAACTAACTTAAAAATTAAAAACGTGAGTTAAAATATGTGTGGTCCCGGGAGGCTAATAGGCCCGCAGCAGCGCTAAGCTGGTCGGTAAAAGTCCACTAAAGAGCGCTCAGAAACCTGACATCGGGGTCAGGCCACTTTGCCCACAAAGCGACTGGGATGTGTGCCCCAGGTGGTTGAATGGGGCAGCCCTGACATCAAGAGATGCGGGGTCGTCAGGCGATAATGCGGAAAACCTGACCGCAAACCATAGTGGTGCACCGTGTTGGGAAAAGTGTCACGTTCCTCGCACGTTAACGAACCCTGCTGCAGGTCTCAGTAAGAGTAGGACCCGTAGGATCCCCATGCAGGAGGCAAAATTTCCCGTCCCTACCCATCACTCCTTTTTCAGTGGCAGTCAAAACTCTTCTACCCGATTGGCCTTGTGTCCCCATTTCCTCCACTTCATCACCATTTCTTGTTCATTGTATTACCACTTTCATGTTTATCTCCCGGATATAGCTGAAATCGTGCTGCTTGGGAGAAAAGCAATAACTAACTGATTTATCAGTTATCTATAGCAGACATAATAATTGGCTAAATTCAGAACATGTCTACATGGTTTTAAAATCGCGGATTCTTCTTGATTATTTTAATTTTCGTCAGCTGGGCCGTTTAAGCGCTTCGCGTTGCCACGCATGCACCAATTAATATTTACTTTTCTTAAACATGCTAAACCTGCTCACATTTTCGATTTGCTCGACCGTCGGTAGAGGATAGAGCAAGTAAAATGATGTAATGGGGTTATTTGGCAAAAACCATTGAGATTTTAATAGACCGAATTACTTAAATCAAACAACTTTGTCTAAATTAAGGCAATAATGAACTGTTAAGACACCCTTGCATATAACCAAAATGAATTGTCATTTCCAACTTCAGAGCCATCTGTCCTGTGCATGGCCCGGGTGGCGAATAAGCCCACAGCAGAGCCTGGCTTGTCGTAAGAGGCGACTAAGGTGCTCGGCCTACAGAGCGACCAAGTGTGTACCCTAAGTGGCTGAATAGGGTAGCCGTCGTCCACGGGGGTTGTCAGGTCTATAATATGGAAACCCTGACCGCCGACCATAGTGGGCCAACGTGTGTGAAGAGTGCCACGCCTATGCACGTAAAAGACCCCTATGTGGACCGCCAAGTAGTGCACCACATAGGCTTAATTTTCCGCCCCTATCCACCACTCCCCTTTTCCTGTGGTTCTTCAAAATTTACCGGTCCTTTGTTCCCACCCCATCCCCAAATTTCATTTATCATCATCATTTCATGTTCATTTTATCATCCTTTTCATGTTCATCACCTGTAAATAACCTATAAAGCGTTGCACGGGCGTAAAACACCAACTCGCTCACTCAGAGCCAGCTTATAACAAGAGAAGATTTAAAGGTCTTTGCACTTAGGTTAGTGCACAGTCAAGAGCGACCAAGGTGTGTACCTGAGGTGGAAGTAAAGAATGGATTTTGTTCACGAGTTCTTTCACGTCTATGTTACAGAAAGCATGACGCTTATTATAACCGTAGTGGGGCAGCGTGTGTTGGAAGTGCGCGCTTCATGTAGGATAAAGATCCCTTTGTGGACCGCAGTCGGGCACCACAAAATGTCCACCCTGATTAACTTTCACTTTTTCTGTTGTTTTCAAAATTGACTGGTTCTTTGTTTTCCATACCATCCCATATTTTTCATCCATATTACATGTTCATTTTGTCATCATCTTCATGATCATAACTTGTAAAGTATTGCTGAATTTAATATCACCTCATTTCAGTCCTTCCTACACAACACATCCTTCAATTTCAGTTTGTTGGTCCTAGTGTTTGACTGCTACATTGATGGCTGGGTGTGCTACTGGTCTGGTTTGTGGTAGAAGTGTGTTTTCTGGTACAAAATAAGGACTATCAGTTTCAAGTAACATAATCTGCCTAGAAATTTCTATCATGTTGGATCGACAGTCTTTGTGATCGTATTAGTGATACCAACATGGAGATTTGGGAATGAAGATATGAAATGGTGGAAGGTCTAGTTTAGCAGTGTTGATGGATCTTGTGCGTGGGAGGCATGTGCTGTCTTGAGAATATCGTCCTCGAAATCTGCCTCTACAGTTAACAACAAGAGGAATGCTTTAAACTGTGTTCATCTTGTAGTGTTCGGCAAATATGTCTCTCTATATATCTCGAGACCCAAAACTCTGAAATTGAAGTAGACCAGGCCATTCATCGCTTCCAACAACTCTATAGCAATCATCCTTAAAAGGAAAAGAACTTAAATGGAATAATAAAAAGAAATTGTATATATATATAATAGACCAAAAACATTTTTTATATCATACATTTTTAGTACATGTTAATTGCTGAAGTACATTTATTACGTCGTCAACATCGATAGTATTGTAATCATAACAACCATCTATATTATTATGTCTCCCCTTCCCAGAAGGGGGAGACGTATTGTTTTTGTGTCAGTTCTTCTTCTTCTCATACAAAGCATGTCCGGGCCATAACATTTTTATCCTTTGAGATAGGGCTTTGATATTTGGCATGTAGATGTATCACCACGAGACGATGTGTCGCGTACCAGAATGACCTTTATATGACCTTGACCTTTGACCTCAAGGTCAAATTAATGTTAATTTTACATGCAAAGTGTGTCTGGGTCATAACTTTGTTATCCTTTGATATAGGGCTTTGATATTTGGCATATGGATGTATCAGCATAAGACGATATGTCACGTACCAAAATGACCTTCATATGACCTTGAAGTATATGACCTTGACTTCAAGGTCAATTTAATGCTTATTTTACATGCAAAGTTAGTTAGGGTCATAACTTTCTTTGACATAGGGCTTTAATATTTGACACGTGGATGTATCACCATGAGACAATGTGTCCTGTACCAAAATTACCTTGACTTTTGACCTGAAGGTCAACTTAATGCTAATTTTATAGCCAAAGTATGTCGGGGCCATATTTTTTGTTGTTCTTTGACGTAGGGCTTTGATATTAGTAATGTAGATGTATCATCATGAGACGATGTGTTGTGTACCAAAATGACCTTCATATGTCCTTGACCTTTGATCTAAATGTCAAATTAATGGTAATTTTACATGCAAAGTTAGTCACGGTCATAACTTTTTTGTTCTTTCACATAGGGCTTTAATATTTGACATGTGGATGTATCACCATTAGATAACGTGTCGTGTACCAAAATGACCTTCATATGACCTTGACCTTTTACTTCAAGATCAAATAAATGCTAATTTTACATGTAAAATATGTCTGGGCCATATTTTTTTTTCTTTGACATAGGGCTTTAATATTTGACATGTAGATATATCACCCTAAGAAGATGTGTTGTGTGCCAGATAACCTTCACATATGATCTTTACCTTTGACCTGAAGGTCAAATTAATGAGAATTTTATGTGCAAAGTGTGTCCTGGTCATAAAATTTCATCCTTTGATAAAGGGCTTTGATATTTGGCATGTGGATGTTTCACCATGAGACGATGTAATGCGGACCAGAATGACCTTCATATGAACTAGACCTTTGACCTCAAGATCGAATAAATGCTAGTTTTACTATTTTATTAACATGATGGTGTGTCATCATGGGAACAATGTATTGCCAATCTTAATGACCTTGACCTGTGGCTTCAAGGTGAAATAAATGCTAATTTTACATGCAAAACCTTCCAGACCAATACTTATTTATCCTTTGACATAGGGCTTTAGAATGTAATTGTACTATCAATTCTTAAGCAATTTTTTGTACAATGTATGTCATAGTGACTTTGACTTCTGACCTAAAGGTTGAAATTATGTTATTTTGGCAAATTTAGGAAGGGGAGACATCCGTTTTAGTGTGCTAAAACAGTTTTTCCTACTTAAAAATTTCAATTTCATTTAACAAAAAGTCAGACAGTTAATTTGTCATAATAATGCTGGGGTCGACAAGCTAAAATGCGGTTAACCTGACCACAAACCTAGGTAGTGAACCATGTCGGAACAAATTGTCACGTTCCTTTAAAGAACACTGTTGCAAGTCCCGATGCAAGAGGCTAAATTATCCAATCCTACCCATTTAGATATGGCCTAGTG
The DNA here is from genome assembly GCA_963971305.1 of Arcuatula senhousia. Lineage (NCBI taxonomy): Eukaryota > Metazoa > Mollusca > Bivalvia > Mytilida > Mytilidae > Arcuatula > Arcuatula senhousia. The sequence continues at coordinate 46,642,701 of OZ020306.1, forward strand.
TCCCCAATTACTCCACTTCATCATAATCATTCCACGTTTGTTTTATCACTACTTTCAAGTTGAGAAAAGGAATAACTTACTAACTTTAATGATAAAGATGATGATCATGACGCTAAAGGAGAAAATAACTACTTTATTTATAACAGCAAATTATTAAAAGACATTTTTAGACTAAAGATGGTCCCGTGCGGGGCCCGGGTGGTGAATAGGCCCGCAGTAGAGCCTATTTTGTCGTAAGGGTCTTGGGAATCTAACATCGGGTCAGTGCTCAGCCCACAGAGCGACCAAATGTGTACCCTAGGTGGCTGAATAGGGTTGCCCTCTTCGGCTGGGGTTGTCGGGTCTATAATACGGAAGCGCTGACCATAGTGGGCTTACGTGTGTGGAGAGTGCCACACTTCATGCACTTAAAAGACCCTTTTTGTGGACCGCCAAGTAGTGCAACACATAAGCTTAATTTTCCACTCTTACCCAGCTCTCCCCTTTTCCTGTGGTTCTTCATAATTTACCGTCCCTTTGTTTCCCAACCACCCCCATATTTCATTTATCAGCATCAATTCATGTTCAATTTATCATCCTTCTCATGTACACCGCCTGTAAAAATAACCTATATAGCATTGCACGGGCGTTAAACACCATCTCACTCACTCGATCACTAAAGACTGACGAAGAGGGCTTTAAAGCTGTCTCCATGAAATGAAGAATTTCGGGGTAAACAAAGTTGGTTTTGCATCCACCAAAAAATCGCCGTTAAAATCATCAATAGTGGTAAACTTTCACTCATCCAACGAGTAACGGAAGTCGAGATTACAATGACTGGCATATACTTTACCGATTGAATGCATTAAAACTGGCCTCTGTTGCATTGTGCACACATGTAATCCTAGCATACTCCATTTACCTCATCATCTTTTATAACTGGAAAAAGAGCTTATGTAATATATATGTTTTTTTCTGTAATGAATTAAAGTCTAAAAGAAATATTTTATATTCTACATTGATAGCACTTTTTATTTGCTGGAGTACAATATTTATGTCATCAGCATCGATTACAATCATCAACTAGTAATTAAAAAGTTGAATTTTATTTTATTAAAAGACAGACTCTGCTAATTTTTCATAATGAAAGCTTGGGTCGCCAGGCTACAATACGGAAAACCTTTTAAACCAAAGTGATGAACCGTGTTAGGAAAACTATCACGTTCCTCGCAGGTTAAGGAACCCTGTTGCGGGTACGATAAGAAAATGGCCCCGATGCAAGAAAGCTAAACTTTTCACTGATGGCCTTAAATCCTTCAGTTACGCCACTTCATAATCGTCATTACATGTTCATTTTATCAAACTTTCGTGCTCGATAAAGGCATTACTTAACTTTAATCATGAAATACAAATGACAACAAAGTTCCAGACAATAAATTTTGCTACGCCTGACGCGCGTTTCGTCTAATTAAGACTCATCAGAGGCGCTCTACCAAAAATATTGAAAATGCCAAACACTGTATGAATATGAAGAGCATAGAACAGTATAACCAAAAATACCAAACAAAATGATAACTATGACCTTCATGGAGAAAATAAATCAACATTTTAACTTAATTAGAGGGTAATAAAGCTGTCTCCACCAATTTTAGAAGTCAGGGTCTACAAAGTTGGTTTTGCATCCACCAAAAATCTTGGATAAAACAATATCATCAATATTGGTAAATAAAGTTAATAACAAAATTACCGAACTTGGAGGATCAATTTCAAATGTCCATAAGAAGACAAAACAAGGAAGACATACCGAAAAAAATAGAAGATCGCAATGACAATGGTCCTGACTTGAAGGAAATGAAATGTGAACTTCTACGAGTACAGGAGATCGAGATGACAATGACTTTCCATATACTTTACCGACTGTATGAAGTAAGTCAATGGATACTGGTTGCTGTGTCATTTTGCAAACACGTTATCCTGGCATATTCTCTTAACGTCATCTCTTACAACTTTATAAAAAGAAATGTAATAGATATGTTTTTGTAATAGAATGTAGACTAAGAACAATCATCGGGTAAGGCCGCTTTGCCCACAAAGCGACTGGGATGTGTGCCCCAGGTGGTTGAATGGGGCAGCCCTGACATCGAGAGATGCGGGGTCGTCAGGCGATAATGCGGAAAACCTGACCGCAAACCATAGTGGTGCACCGTGTTGGGAAAAATGTCACGTTCCTTGCACGTTAAAGAACCCTGCTGCAGGTCTCGGTAAGGGTAGGACCCGTAGGATCCCCATGCAGGAGGCTAAATTTCCCGTCCCTACCCATCACTCCTTTTTCCAGTGGCAGTCAAAACTCTCCTACCCGATTGGCCTTGTGTCCCCATTTCCTCCACTTCATCATCATTTCATGTTCATCTCCCGGATATAGCCGAAATCGTGCTGCTTGGGAGTAAAGCAATAAATAACTAACTAACTAAGAACAATTATTTATATTATACATTTTTAAGTACTCGTTATTTGCTTGAGTCTAGCTTGTAAGAGGCAACTAAGGGTCTTGGTTAGTTAGTTATTGCTTTACTCCCAAGCAGCACGATTTCGGCTATTTCCGGGAGATGAACATGAAAGTGGTGATAAAATGAACATGAAATGGTGATGAAGTGGTGGAATTGGGACACAAGGCAAATCGAGTAGAAAGTTTTGACTGCCGCTGAAAAAAGAGAGATGGGTAGGGACGGGGAATTTTGCCTTACTAAGGGTCTTGGATCTCTGACATCGGTTTAGTGTTAAGACCACATAACAGAGCGACCAAGGTGTGAACCATATGTGATTGAATAGGGTAGCCCTCATCGGCGGGGGTTGTTGTCAAGTCGATGATGCGGAAACCCTGACCGCTGACCATAGTAAGCCAACGTTTGTGGAGAGTACCACGCTTCAAACCTGTTAAACCATCCTTTGAAGACCGCCAAGTACATGTAGTGCACCCCTAAATTTTCCGCCCTTACCCACCACTCCACTCCCCTTTTCTTGTGGTCTTCAAAATTTATTGTTCCTGACTTTCAAAACCTATCCAGTTTTTCTCATCATCATTTTATGTTCCTTTTATCCCATTTTCATGGAAGACCGCCATTCTGGTGTGTTATTACCGGACCCTAACTTCACATTAGAAGAGGAAGGTTAGTTGCGCAATAAGACCTGGTTTAACCCACCATTTCTTTTGAAATGCCTGCACCACGTCGTGATCATTGCGATCTTCAAATATTCCGGTGTGTTTTCCTTGTTTTGTCTCTTCTCTTGGGCATTGAGATTGATCCTCCAAGTTCGGTAATTTTGATATTACCTTAATTTATGATAACAAGATCAGCTTCATCACATTGTGAACTTTTCTAATTTCCGAAACGGATTTAAAGTTTACGACCCGGTTTCATAAAACGTGTCAAATTGAATACTTCCTCAAAGCTCTCATCAACTCAAATTTCAACATTTTTGATTGCTTCTATTATGAGCTGAGGAAAGATTTGAGGAAATACTCAACTTGAGATGTTTTATGAAACGAGAATTCCTTCATTTTATAAAAACTACGTATAAAGAATCCAAACTAATGCTGTTCGAAAAAAATTGTAAAATTCAATGCCGTTTTTGATAAAATTTCTACCTCTCAAAACAGAGAAATCCGCGTCACTTTTATACCCTTCAACTGCGTCTTTGACCCCCTTAGCATGAGCTGTTTCAAAGACATTACGGATGATAGTCTAAGTTTAAGACAGAATAACAGAATAAGTGTTTGCTATGACTCCATAGCAATGGTAGCTTCTAAATTGGGTCGAACACCAATCTCATTTCATGCTCATTGTTTCACCACTTTCATGTTTATCTCCCGGATATAGCCGAAATTGTGTTGCTTGGGAGTAAAGCCATAACTGACTAACTAACGAACACCAATATCTGTGCTCGTGCATGACTTTCGTCATAAGGTGAATGCTTGAAAAATATCCACTTGTAGTGTCTTACTATAAATAATTCTACTTAAACATAATCAGCATTTTCTTCAGTACTCTTAACACCATCAATTTCTAGAATAGCGTGCCTGTGGTTTACTGAGTATTTTTATATTATCTAAAGTCAGGGTTTTCTCGAACAAGTTTCAGCCTTACGTTCATGCAACTCTTAAAAAAAACTGCGTATCTCCACATGGTAACGACTGCAACAGGTTTTTCGGTCTTAGGACCAACGTATTGTGAATAATGTGAGTGATTGGGTTGGTGTTTTACGCCCGTGCAATGCTCGCCCGTGCAATGCTATATAGGTTATTTACAGGCGATGACCATGAAAAGGATGATAAAATGAACATGAAATGATGATGATGGTAAATGAAATATGGGGATGGGGTGGGAAACAAAGGATCAGTAAATTAAAAAAAAACACAGGAAAAGAGGAGGGGTGGAAAATTTAACCTGTGTCGTGCACAAAGGGGTCTTTTACGCGCATGAAGCGTGGCACTCTTCACACACGTTGGCCCATTATGGTCAGCGGTCAGGGTTTGCGTATTATAGACCTGACGACACCCGCGGACGAGGGCCACCTTATTCAGAACACACTTTGTCGCTGTGTGGGATGAGCACTGGCCCGACATCAGAATCCCAAGACCCTTATTCGCCTCTTACGACAAGTAAGGCTCTGCTCCGGGCCCAGAACGGGACTTGTGAATAATGGTGTTTTTTTAAAAGTTCTCTGGCTAATTGTTATCTCCAGGTATCTCTGTTTAAAGTCGAGTTAAATCTCTGTCTGCTTTTTTCATGTCCAGCAAATTGTTTAGGTACGGTTTGCATCTTTTTTGTGTCATTTTTTTTTCCAGTGGGTCTAGAAATGCCCAAAGATGACCAAAAGTCATGTTGTAATTTCTTCTTCGTATTGACTTCATCGGATCTTGTGTGACGTTTTTCAAAATCCCAGCACGCTATTCAAAGATACGAATGGACGCTCTGTGTCTTGAACCTTTATTTAATATAACACCTTGTTGTTCAATCAAAAACTTCTACTAACTGTTCTTTGGTTCATATTTTCAGAAGCTTGTCAGTAAAAGTCCATTATATATAGAGAGCGATCAGAAACCTGACATCCGGCCGCCCAGGTCGCTTTGCACTAAAAGCGACTGAGTTAGGGGTCAAAATGGGACAGCCCTGTCATAATGAATGCAGGGGTCGTCAGGCTATGCTGCAGAAAACTAAAGCGATAGTTTTAGAAAAAAAACTAAACTAGGCTATTTTTGATTTGTTAGTATTCCAGTTGTACGCGGAGACACTGTAATTGATGAAATATTATTGTCCCCCGTCGCAAGGTGGAGCGGTGTCCGTCCGTCACACTTTTGTAAGCGCTCTCAAGGCAACAAATTTTGTCTGATTTTCATGAAATTTATACCAAATGTTTATATTACTAATATCTTGGTCAAGTTCAAAAATCAGCATTTCTCAATGATTTTTGTAGGAGTTATGGGACTTTGATCATAAAAATGACTCCGGTTTTTTTTTTTGGCAAAACAGACATTGAAAGCGCTCTCATACCTACAGATATTGACGGATTTTCATATAATTCATACCAAATGTTATTATAACTTATACCTTGGTCAAGTTCGAAAATCAGCATTTTTCAATAATTTTTGTAGGAGTTATGGGACTTTTACCATAAAAATGACTCCGGTTTTTTTTGCAAAACAGACCTTGTAAGCACTCTCATCCCTACAGATGTTAACGGATTTTCATGAAATTAATACCAAATGTTTATATCACTAATACCGTAGTCAAGTTAGAAAATCAGCAGTTTTGAATAATTTTTGTAGTAGTAAGGGAACTTTGACCATAAAAACAACTCTGTTTTTTGCAAAACAGACCTTGTAAGCGCTCTCATCTCTACAGATCTTGACAGATTTCAGGAAATTTATACCAAATGTTTAAACTAATACCTTGGTCAAGTTAGAAAATCAGCATTTTTCGATAATTTTTGCTTCACCGGCGGGGGACCCTGGAATTCCATTCTTGTTCTCTCTTGGTTGTTCCATACACTGATGAGAATAATTGTCACTTTCATCACTAACATTTATTTTAAAACAATCCTAAACAAACTCGTTCCTAATTATACCTTCGGTCCATGCCTTCTCCTGATGCGTCCACATAAAACCAAGGTTTCTGCCGTATTCCATTTAAGAACTGCTTTTTGTGTTTTCTCTTTTATTTAAAGAGGTCATGACTTTCTCATTATTTAAAGAAGCAATAATAGTTCATGTTTTTTCTCTTCTTGGTATATGGTACCTTGCCTGGAATAGTTCTTGGCCTTTTGCTGCTGTAACTTTATTTGGTGTGTTTCAGTGGATGACAATATTCCTCCATATTCTAAATGATGCATGTCAATATTTCCGATGCTCTGGTTGTAACAGAAGAATCTTGTTACATCAATACGACCAGTCGTTTCTATTATTTTCATGGCTGTCCAGTCCCGTGCGGGGCCCGGTGACGAATAGGCCCGCAGCAGAGCCTAGCTTGTCGTAAGAGGCGACTAAGGGTCTTGGGATTCCGACGTCGGGTCAGTGCTCAGCCCACAGAGCAACCAAGTGTGTACCCTAGGTGGCTGAATAGGGTGGTCCTCGTCCGCGGGGGTTGTCAGGTCTATAATACGGAAACCCTGACCGCCGACCATAGTGGGCCAACGTGTGTGGAGAGTGCCACGCTTCATGCACGTTAAAGACCCCTTTGTGGACCGCCAAAGTAGTGCACCACATAGGCTAAATCTTCTGCCCCTACCCACCTCTCCCCTTTTCCTGTGGTTCTTCAAAATTTACCGGTCCTTTGTGTCCCATCCCACCCCCATATTTCATTTATCTTCATCATTTCATGTTCATCGCCTGTAAATAACCTATATAGCGTTGCACGGGCGTAAAACACCAACTCACTCATGGCTGTCCATTTTAGGAATGTATCTCTTTAACAAGCGTTCCCACTATTTATTGACTTTGCTTTTGGTCTATGAGGTATAAGAGTGAGTGAGTGAGTTGGTGTTTTACGCCCGTGCAACGCTATATAGGTTATTTACAGGCGATGAACATGAAAAGGATGATAAAATGCACATGAAATGATGATGATTTATGAAAAATTGGGGTGGGGTGGGTAACAAAGGACCGGTTAATTTTGAAGAACCACAGGAAAAGGGGAGAGGTGGGTAGGGGCGGAAAATTTAGCCTATGTGGTGCACTACTTGGCGGTCCTCAAAGGGGTCTTTTACGTGCATGAAGCGTGGCACTCTCCACACACGTTGGCCCACTATGGTCGGCGGTCAGGGTTTCCGTATTATAGACCTGACAACCCCCGCGAACGAAGGTCACCCTATTCAGCCACCTAGAGTACACACTTGGTCGCTCTGTGGGCCGAGCACTGACCCGACGTCAGAATCCCAAGACCCTTAGTCGCCTCTTACGACAAGCTAGGCTCTGCTGTGGGCCTATTCGCCACCCGGGCCCTGCACGGGACTATGAGGTATAAGAGGTTTCCGTCCTGAAGTTCTTTCTTCTAAGATGATCGCTTAATGGCTCAATAGGGATATGGAGTAAATGAACATGAAACTTTAACACATATGTAAACTAAAACTGCAATTATTTTAATGAGCTGTAATGGCTATTTCAGAAAATAATTCCTCCTCAGCAGCACTAGAACCAAAATAAAGGAAATTTTCCATTTCAAAAGATGTTAAAAATGCATAAAACCAAACAACATCAAAATAAATATAGCTAAGGGCTAAACTATGATGGAGGGATGCTTTTCGTTGTGTCCGTGAGTAACTGCATTAGTTGTTGTGTATGATAAATGGTCAAAGGGAGATAATAAAAAGGAGATTTAACCATTTTCGTTCACAATTTCGTGCATATTTGATGTTATCATATCTTTTTAATAATTTTTACAATGTACTGATAACGATCCATATATTCAAACTGAATTGTAATGTTCTTAGCACGACTAAGATCAACTCTTTGTTTGAAAAATGCCTCTCCAAGATCGAAGATTTAAAAAAACGAAACTGAACAAGAACAGATTGGTTCAATAAAAGGTATCATTCTTTATATCCATGTATGAATTGAATTGTTCCAAACCTTCCAGAGTAGTATAATAGATTTCTGAAGATGTTTACAACTTTGTCGCAAGTCAGTGAGGAGGTATCATAAAACGATACACCGTCTATACTACTGTCCCATAGCAAACAGTTAAAAAGAGGAAACGATTGGGACATTACTGTTGATTTTGAGAAGTTACAAAATTTCATTTATTTATGTATTTAATTTTAAAGGTGTAAGGACACAATAATAACTATTTTTTATGGATTTTGTCAAAAGATCATATTTAACATCAGAAAAGCAAAAAGTACTTTAAATAGACAAATCAAGGATGCCTTTTAATGGACTGGTCTTTGGTGTTTTAAAGTTACAAGTTAGGGCAAGCAATTTACAATATGAACTTCCATGCGTGTGTACTACTTCATGAAGATTTTTAACATGAGCACAATAATCCAAAATAGAAGTGGACAGCAGGCAGGATTTGGAGAAGCAATTCATTTCATACGGTATAGAAAATATTAAAGAAAATATCGGAATATATTCTCTTAAACAATGTACAAATGATGCAGCAATTAAACAAAATGCTTTTATGAGACCTGTTCACTGTAGTATAGTACATTATTGTGCGCATTTAAAACAAAAACGAGAAACTCAAGAGATTCCCGGGAGCCTGAATCGCTCACCTGGTCTTGATGTAAACCCTATGAAGAACTTTGAGGAGCTGAATAAGCTGAACATTTAAGCAAGCAACAACTTTTTTTCTTCTCTTTTTACCAATAATGTTCATTCTGTAGGCCAAAAACGTGCAAAATGTTATTTTAAGGGCCGTCTGAACACTTTGACTCTAAAGAGTGAGTGAGTGAGTTGGTGTTTTACGCCCGTGCAACGCTATATAGGTTATTTACAGGCGATGAACATGAAAAGGATGATAAAATGAACATGAAATGATGATGATAAATGAAATATGGAGATGGGGTGGGAAACAAAGGACCGGTAAATTTTGAAGAACCACAGGAAAAAGGGGAGAGGTGGGTAGGGGCGGAAAATTTAGCTTATGTGGTGCACTACTGGGCGGTCCACAAAGGGGTCTTTAACGTGCATGAAGCGTGGCACTCTCCACCCACGTTGGCCCACTATGGTCGGCGGTCAGGGTTTCCGTATTATAGACCTGACAACCCCCGCGGACGAGGGCTACCCTATTCAGCCACCTAGGGTACACACTTGGTCGCTCTGTGGGCTGAGCACTGACCCGACGTCAGAATCCCAAGACCCTTAGTCGCCTCTTACGACAAGCTAGGCTCTGCTGCGGGCCTATTCGCCACCCGGGCCCCGCACGGGACTTGCCTCTAAAAAGACTTTTGTTCAGAGCTTAATGAACTGAACAATTAAGCAAGCAACCACTTTTCTTTATCTGCTAGTTTTCATCATATAAGCCAAAAAACATGAAAACATGTTAATTTAGGGGCTGTAATCCCTATAAGGGGTCATCTGACAACTTCAATATGCATAGTTTTCATTTTATTATGGCAAAAACACTATGTTTCGCCTTTAAGGGACTGTAACCCCTATAAAAGGTCATCTGACAACTTTAACCCTATGAAGACTTTTGTAGAGCTAATTGAGCTGAACATTTAAGCAAGCAACAGCTTAACTCTATCTGCAATAGTTTTCATTCTATAGGCCAAAAACTTTTTTTTTGCCTTTAAGGGGCTGTAACCTCTATAAGGGGTCATCTGACAACTTCCACCTTGTAACGACTTTTGTAGAGCTAAATGAGCTGAACATTTATGCAAGCAACAGCTTTTCTCTATCTGCAATAGTTTTCATTCTATAGGCCAAAAAAACACTATTTTTCGCCTTTAAGGGGCTGTAACTCCTATAAGGGGTTATCTGACAACTTCGACCAAATGGAGACATTTGTAGAACTTTTGATGCTAAAGCAGTACTTTGGCATCAGATTTCATCTATCTCTTATACTTTTTGATTTACAAGCCAAAAACAGTAGTCTGAACCCCCTGGTCTTTTTTTAGTTACGGTGGCCATGTTTTTTGACAAATCAAAAATCGAAACACAAGTTTGATGCAGGACACCCTACGGATCATTCATACCAAGTTTCATTAAATTCTGTTCAGTATTTTCAGAGGAGAAGATTTTTGTAAAACTGCTAACAGACGACGACGGACGCCAAGTGATGGTAATAGCTCACCTGGACTGAAAGTCCAGGTGAGCTAACAAGCAGCAATCCAAACTAATGCTTTCTAAAAATGTTTCTGTGGAATTTATGCTGTGCTTATTAGGACGCTAATTCTACTTCTATGAATAGCAATCGGGCGTCTGTCTTTAGATTTTTAGATGCTCGTCTCCTTATACCACCAAAACCATTGGGACAGCTAAAATCACAGGATTATCGCATACGCTTCTTAAACAGTGACTAACAAATATTAATGATGTCAAGAGATCTATTCGGTTTCCCGATCTAAAGAGCAACAGGTCATCCCTTGACCGATGATACAGTCTGTAAATGAATTGTTATACACGTACTATCCAAATATTTTGGTAATCATTTGCAGAAAATAAATAAGTAGAAAAAGTTTTGAGGTAGGTCTGCATTGTGATAGCTGTATGTTTTAAAGTTAGAATATATATTAGATACAAACATGGAATTCTCTTTGTCTATTTTCGTTACACAGGGTTTGTTAAACAAGGTTTTGTGGGACAATTTAAGTACTACTTTTTCTAAGAATCATGCAGATACCATTAATAGGGTGGCACATCGATAATAAATACACACAAAAAAATCAACAGAATTAGGGAAATCAACCCCAATAAACTTTGTTTTGACCACTAAATTTTTCAGTCTATCTTGGGTATAGGAGATATTACCAGTCAAAATTTAGTTACATTGTATAGTGAAAAGTACGGGAAAATTAACTAAACTAGTCAAAAAATATCTAGGCACCAAATACATATTGAGATGTAAAAACTGCATTGGGTTTGTTTTTATGATAAAATGAATGCATCTAAACCCCAAAATCTGAAATTGGAAATTATCGATGTGCCGCCCCCTGCCTGATCCTTATATGGAATAGTACTTAAACTCTTTGCCTTTTGTATAAAGTAAAACCAACAGCAAATTGGTAGAGGTACATTTAGCAGACAAAATCTATCAACAAAAACAATACTAACAGACTAAAAAAACACACATACTTCCTAAAAAAATTAAACTTCAATCATTAAAAACTAGTCCATGGACAACTCTTTATTGAACGAAAGGAAGCAATTATTAAATGAACTAACGGATTAATGGTTATCTCAAAGGTTCTGACTTTGCAATTAAATTCCTGTAGAAATTGCTGAACAGTGGATATAGTTAGTTCCTTTCCATGATTGACAGCAGCGGTAAGATTTTCGGTAAACTGACAAAGCATCTGGGATGCAGGGATGAAGGTATTTGCAGTCCTGTCATGATGAATGTCAGGGTCGTCAAACCTAAACGCATCACAAACTATAGATGTGCACCGTGTGGGAGAAAAATGTCACGTTCGTGGCACCAATTTTCCAAATTGTTTATGATTATCAAAATGCTCGTTTATTATTTACTTTTAATTTTGTCCAAGGTGAATGAAATTATCGCTTACTAATATTTAAAAATGTAACGCTTACTAGAACAACATGTTAAACCTGCAACCATGGATTATGAATTCTTACATTGGTACAAGTCCGTTAATTTTGGTTTTGGTAGAATAACTCCAATTTTGACAACATTTGAAAAAACATGAGAGGTTTTAATTAAAACAAAAGTGCAATTTTAACAAGTGACATTAACGTTTGTCAGAACTTGATAAGAGCTAGATGTACATGTCTTGACTTTGCACAACATGTGCAAGTCGTTACTCAAAATCTGTAATGTCAATGAAAAGTGAAGATTAATTGAAATTGTTATTTTTTGCCAATTAAAATATATTTTTTTAAATTATAACTTTATTTGCAAAACATAAAACCCTTACGGGTTCCGCAAATACAAAACAAACACAAATATCATATACAGAAATAAATGGTTTTACATACATTTTGTAATTATGTGATATGAAAATTACTTGACCAGTATAGACCTCATTTTCGCAACTCTAAAGATTGCTTTATGAAATCAATGATAATGGGCAATATATCCATATCATAATTTAAAATAAATAAAAGTTTATTGGTAGAATCAAGCTGGTTAAAATGTGGGTATTTAGTACATATCATGTTAAAGAATTTATTTCGTATATTATTATTTATTTGGCAGTCTAAAAAGAAATGTTTCTCGTCATCTAAGACCTTGCATATTTTGCAAAGTCTTTGTTCACGAGGTGTATTTTTGTATCTCCCAATTTCAATTTCCAAATTATGGTCACTGATGCGGAATTTTGTAAGGATTTTTCTACTATTTATATTTGGGGTTTTTAAATAGTCTTCTGGTTTGATGTTCGATTTTAACTTGCTATAAAGAAATAATTTAGAAGAGTTATCAAAATTTAAGATTTTATCCATGAAAACTTCATTATATTTTTCAGAAATAACTTTTTTACAAGTGTTTTTGACTTTAAATTTTATATCTTTATACGCTTTATGTGGACACTCAAAATCTTCTTTATTTAGCTGAAACTGATTCATAATAGAAGTGGCAAAGCTATACCATGTGTATATACCCTCATTATTTAGGTTTTTGTTAACCAAAAATGCCTCCTTCACTAGAGGATTAATATCCTGAGAATTAACTCTCGTATAAAAAGTAGTTACTTGTGTTTTAATAAAAGAATCTAGAGGCAACCTTCCTAGTTCTGCTTTAGAAGCAATATTACTAGCTGTTTTTCGTACACCTAAAACACTTTTACAGAACTTATTATGTATTTTCTCAAATGAGAACTTGTCAGCTAAAGACAAGATATCTACATTTCTTCCACTAACTGATGCTCTTTGTATAGCTTTGAAGACAGTGAAATATTCATCCATAAACCAGACTTCACTGTTATATAATAAAATTGGTCTTATTAAAGTGTCAAAGAGTTTACAAGACAAGTTTACTGGAATGTATTTAAAGTTTGACATATACTTTTTGAGAAAGAAAAAAGCTTTCAGTTCCTTTTTTGCTAGTTCCTGAGAAGATTTTTTAAATTTTCCTCTATGGTCAATAATATTTCCGAGAAAATTAAATTCCTTGACTTCTTGTAATACTTGATTTTTGTAATAGAAATTATTGCTAGGCTGATTACCTCCTTGAAAAATCAAATTTTAGTTTTAATGATATTGACACTTAACTGCCATTTAAAACAATACTCTTCTATCTTTTTTAGTGCTGATTGGAGCCCCTTTGCAGACTCAGATAAAATAATAAGATCATCTGCAAAACTTAATGTATTTATCTTAGTTCTATCTAGACAGACAGGTTCACAAGATGCATCAAATATTGAATGGAGATCATTTATAAAACAATTAAATAATGTAGGGCTCAAGCTGTCCCCTTGTTTGACACCTCTATTTATTTCAAAGAAATCTGAATGACTATTTTCAATCTTCACTGATGACTCACAGCATCTATACATGTCTTTTAATACATTAAATAACTTAAGACCAACATCATTTTGTCTCAATTTATAAAGGAGTCCGTCATGCCAGACAGTGTCAAAGGCACGGCGCAAGTCAACAAAACATGTGAATAATTTGTTTTTTCTTTTTACTAAATACTTAGTAATAAGAGATTTTAATATAAATATGCTATCAGTGGTTCTATGATTAAACCGAAACCCAAACTGTTGATCTGCAAATTTGTTCTCATAAAGAGTGACAAGTCTAGAATTAATAACTGCACTAAACAGTTTAGCAATACAATTTTGCAGTGAAATTCCTCTATAGTTGCTTACATTTAGTTTGTCCCCTGATTTGTGAATTAGAATTATAAAAGATTTCCTCCAATTGCTAGGATATTTTCCAGAGTTTAAAATAATGTTAAAGAGTTTAGTAATGGCTTTGCAAGTTGCAATGCCACTGTATTTGATTATTTCATTGGAAATCTTATCTGGACCAGCACTTTTTCCAGTACTAAGTCTTTTCAAACACTTATTTATTTCAGATATTGTAATAGGTTTATCAGTTATTTCATTATATAAGGGAGAGAGGTTTGAATCAGATTCAACTTTCTCTTTAAATTCATGATCAAAATCAAGGGTTTCCCCTTGAGTTTTAAAATGATTTGTTAGTTCATTGAAACCAGCTTGTAACTCTATTGAATCACTTGAATCTTCAAATTTAAGAGATTTTAAAATTTTCCAATACTGTTTAGGGTCAGTGTCCTTTAATGTAAGTGAAGTTTGTTAAAAATTTCTTTTCTATATAATTGGGATTTTTTCTTAACAAGTTTTTTGCAATCTTTAGAACATTTTAGAAATCTTGTTCTTAATTCCTGGTCATGAGGATTAAGCTTTAATCTGTTACCTAAATATGATACGGTTTTTCTTACATCTGATAATTCATTATCATTCCAAGGCTTCTTTTTCTTCTTCTTTCTTTTCTGGTTAGTTCTTATAACTTTACATGATCTGGTTGATAGAATTTGGAAAATATTATTTAAGTCAGATTCAGCCTTATTAACACCATCTTCATCATTTTCAAAAGAGCTACTCTCAAAATTTATAATTTTATCTCTTATATCAGTGTCTTCCAAAGCAGTGTGTAACTTCTGCTTTGAAACTTCTTCCCATTTGTAAATAAAATCTATTGTATTATTATTATTAATGCTGTTTGAAATTTTTTGTTTTTTACATTTATAATGAACAACTATTTGTGAATGATCTGAGAGATAGGTGGGATCTAATGTTTGAAAATAGTTAATATTGTTAATGAGGTCTACACTGGTCAGGGCATAATCAACTACACTACAACCATTCGGTTTAAAACATGTCATGTTGCCCAGAAGATCACCAACAAAACGTCCATTTAAAATTCTAAGTTGGGAGGCAATGCAAAGATTTAATAATTGTTCGCCCTGTGTATTAAATGTTAAATCTAATGAATTTCTATCTATATGAAAATCGGAATTATAGTCATCAGGTAATACATCATGAACTGATGGATGTATCATACCTTCATTTTCAATAAAATCAAGACGGTTTCCTACTCTAGAATTCAAATCCCCAATCAAAAGAACACTTCCAATATTTACAATCTTAGAAATCTCATTTTCTAGATTTATGTAATCATCATCATAATGAGGTGACCCAACAGGTGGAACATAGCAAGCACAAATATAAAGATCTTTTTGAAAACCAAAATATTCTCTATTTAACTTAAGCCAAATGCGATTAGGAGATACAGTTAAGTCTTTCATTTCCTGTATTCCTTTATGTAAATTTGATTTATATAAAATTATTATACCACCACTATAGCGTTTTGATCTTTTCTTTCTATTACGACATTTTTGAATGATTTTATATTCTGGAATATTCATCATAGGATCAGTACCTTTCCACGTCTCAAGAAGTATGTTAATATCGTATTTCATACATTTTAAAAAATCATCATCTTTGCATTTGTCTCCCAAACCATTTATATTCCATGAGCCAACTGTAAGTGTATCTAACATGTTCACAATAGATGTATTATAATGATGCTATAAAAGTCAAAGATTACTATCATAATTCCATTTTTTTTGCAATATGTTAAATTAAATAATCAAGATAATTAAACACATGTATCCGTCATTTAAAGTCATTTCAGCTTCTAACTCTCTTTTAAAATTTTGATGGGTGATAAGGGCAAATAAGAAGCTTTTCGATTCCAAACACCCATTGGCGAATCCAAAATTTTGGAATACATTCCAACAACCAGTGCAGAAAGTAGGATTTCAGATTAATAAGTAAAATTGCAAGAAATAGCGATTTTTTCCAGTAGATGCAGGACCAAATCTCCCCACCCCGACCCTAATAATTGTGTAAAACTTTATATTACAATTACATGTATATTGAGTTAAACGTTCAAATCAATAATTTGACACTAAAATTAAGTCTAATCTGTTGGTTTTTAATCACAATTTATTTTCATAAGCAATTATATTATTGTTTTATCATACAAACAAAAAACATCTTGAGGCAATAACAACGTGACAAGGTGACAGTAATTACGAGTCTATTGTTCCCCTAATCTGGACACTTTCAATAAATATTTGTCCAACCAGGTTGATCAATTGATCATAAATAGATACACAACATAATAGGTGTTATTTCCAATCAAATGTCTGTCCTTATCTTGCTATGCTAATCCATCCCTATTGAAAAATTGAAAAGAATGCCACTGTTGATGCGTTCAGTATAAGTAAAGAATTAATACATCTAAATACCAGAAGAACCATATAAAGAAGCGACGTCCCATGAAGTAATGAATGGTCTTTTAATACTTTTCCCGTTATGGGGTCACGTTCATTCATGAGTATCATAAGTAATTTTGTAGACAGGTAAGAATTTTATCCATTTATCATAAATGTAGATATATATTTTAACAGTAAAGTGAGAAATAACTTTCGACGCTGACAGGGAAGCTTATTATTATTAGGGAAATATGTAAGTACAGACATGTATTTCTTCGTTATTTTTATAAATGGTCAATTGTTATGTTTTAGCTTGATAAACAAAATAGAGAGAAAACAACTTTTTCATGGCTAAAATGTATACTATGATTGCTTAAATTAAAAACGAAAAAGTCGTTGCTTGCTGTACTGATTTAATAACTAAAACAAACGTCGTTGCTTACTGTACTGAATTAATAACTACAACACATCGTTGCTTGGTGTGCATTCGTATTTTTGTGAAGAAAAGTTGAAAAAAATATTATAATAAAACAATATATATTTCAAGCAATTTTTCATCAAAAGCAATTTGCGGTTGTGCTCATTTCAAGATTTATAACTTTTGCTTTAAACACAAAATCTATACAGCTTAACCGCATTTATTTCTTTGATTTTTGCATATCTACTGAATATATACATTTAATGCACCGAACTTGAAATTTTCATCTTCCTTTTGTATAGGTCTTTTTTTAAAGAAGTAACCTCCCCCGCACTGCCCTCTTTATTTGGCGAAACAAAAATATGACACATTTCTTTTGAATTCTGTAATTGCATAGTGATTGTATATGTGAATTTGTGTTTAAAAATTAAAAAAAAATGTAAAATGTTTTCATTTATTTTCCTACAGTTCATATTTCCTTTTTTTTTTGGGGGGGGGTGCTTTTCTTATAATGTATTAAATTAAAAGAAATATTACGCATGTCTGTAGTGTTTTTTTTTCGAGGGGATATGCTGACAGATGCATTTTCATAAAGATATAATTTACAATAAATATGTAAAGACTATAACTTAGAATTATTTTTCTATGTATTTTACTTTTATGTCAATATCGTTATTGATTCAGTGTGCATATTAATGCACATAGACAGCTTCAATATTTGAATAAACCCATATCAAGCTTTTATAGAGTACTAAATTTGAAAAGAATTTTATCTAGACGAACAATAAATCTTGATTCAAAATGTTAAAACTCTATTTAAACTTTCAAAGAATGCAAGGCCATATTTCATTCAATTATTCGTCCTTTTCACAAGAATATAAAACCGATATATCTTAATAAATTCTGGAATGTCGGAGCATGATAAAACTTTGTATATTGGTTCGAATTAATTTTGAAATGCTAAAGATTGGTCAAATAATAGGAATAAAATCAAATAAACCTCGACAAGATGGACGAAATTTAAACTTAAAGCGGCAAAGGTCTTTGTTGTGCCTGATCTTTTCTAATCCCCTAATTCTACATAATTCCCTTTCAACCCATTAATCACGCCTCCAAGTTTGATACAAATCACATTGAAGGTTAAGTACTTTACAAATCTAACGATATGTAAGGGATAAGTAATGGTTGTGAATTGTATCCTTTTGGCAATGGGAATAGGTGTTACAATGACTATAATCGTTTCCATGATATAATCGAACAATATTTCATACTTTGAATCGAAACGAATAAATGTTGTGGCAGACCGATACAGAGTTTTTTTTTCGGAGCCTTCCTAGGTTTTTTTTTTTTATTGAAGGCAAAACTTTATTCGCGTTTAAAGTCCCCTTTTAAAAATTTCTGAAAACCCCCCAGCCCCACCCCGATATCAATAAGAGCTAATCTTTCTCCTTTATTTTTTTTATTTTTTTTGGGGGGGGGGTTGTCATTTGCTTAATTCAAAAAAATAATTCTTAAAAATGAAAATACAAGTAGATGATGAGGTAATGGCAATGAAACTCTATTAATATAAGTCATGACATTCATGTACATTTTGCACTTGATACAAATACTTGTTTGTAAGTACAAATCGATTAAGAATTGATGCTGTTCATTTTTTGATCGCACAATAACTACCAGAATAGTAAATTTTACTACGTCTACTTGTATTAATATTCAATATATATATACTATCCATTAAGTGAAGGATCTGATCATGAATGGATATGACCTCTGACATATAAATATTTTCTTTAAATATCTTGATAACGTTTGAGAGGGGACAAAATCTTAAATTTGCCAGAAGCAAAATTTTTAAACTCATGACACACTTGTTTTTAGGAAATATTTGTATATCTGTCATCAAGCTATTTTCTTGTTTTACGGAGCGTGTTTGAATAACCGAGCAAATTATCTCCCTTGGGCGATTTTGAAAGTAATAAAATATTTCACTTTACACCAGAAGATAATTACTATTTTTATTACAAGTAAGAAAATCATCATTTGAACTTACAAGTTCACGGTTCGTTGATATATTGGTTATTCGAGACTATTGTGATTTTCCTGTTTAAATCTTTTTCAATTTACTTTTATTATTTATATTTTTGACCAGATCGGTTTACTATTTGGACCAGTGTGGTGTGTCGCTGTGATGGATTAGAAGCATTAAAGGATTTTAATTTTGGTCAGACGGTTTTAAAAGGAAACTGGGACAAGAAACTTCACCTTTTAGTAAGTTAAAATGATTATACTGTTATTTTTATTTGTTTCACGATTTTTAAGATGTTCGTCACATAGCACACAAACGTCTTCAGCAAAAACATGTATACGATTCATTAAGTCGTGTTCATCATTAAAAACATGTATCAAAACATCACATTTGCATTGCATGTGCTAATTTTCACCTATAAAGCAGTTGATGTGGACATCTGAAGGAAAGGCTCCTTGCTTTTGCTTATCCGATTATATGCAGTCTTAAAAATTATCTGTAGTTTCAATAATAACGTTTTTATTTATCAAAAAATTTGTTTTAATCTTTATCCGTTGCGTCCTTGCTTTTTCCCCTATTCTCCTCATTTATAAAATCTAAGACATTTAAACATTCTTTAAATGTTTCTTAATAAGGTCGAAAGCATGTGCAAATATCTTCATAGGAATGTGCAAATGTTAGCATTTTTACCGTTTTCAGATAATCTTACGCGATTGAGATTTAAATGAATCTGGTAAGATAGGGCTATTGTGTTTTGTTTAAGAGCAAACATGTTCAGAAAATAAAAATAATTTATTATCGTTACAGAAGCTAATACGTACACTTTCTTATAAACAAAAGTTTTATTTGTAGAAATTAATATTATATTATATTTGAACATTCTGTTTTAATGAGTGATGCTGGCAGTGGAAACCGGTATTTTAGTGCAAGTTTTTTTCTGAAATTCTATCGGCTTAAGACTCATTTCAAAATTCTTGAAATTTAAGATTTTATAATGCATTTATATTCATCATGCATTTTTTTCAATAGTATCCTTTGAAGGCTAGGGTAGGGTAGTTGTTGCTTTAATCATAATAGCGCAAATTACATGTAAGCTATAGCAAGGCGGGCTAATGAAATCAACATGATATAATTATGAAGTGCATGAGAGTTGGAGAAGAGAAACGATCCATATTTGAAGGGGAAAAAACATATCTATGCAAAAGTTACATAAACACATGTAAACACAAAAAATACAAACTTTATCAAACAATATCTTTATTCTTCTACATCAAAGTGCTACTTATTAAGTTACTATCAATGTAGCTTATAGCTAATATACTAAACGAACGGAATGTTTATACCTCAATAGGTGTCAAGCTACAACTTTATAAACTTAGGTGGTCTATCTGTCTTATTTGAATTTTATCACGAAATATAATGAAGTAGCATTCCAGTCAAAATGTGTTTTATTTTTCCTCAAGGCCAAACTTTTACTACCGATTTAAGCTTTTCAAACATAAAAAAGTATTGAAGATAAATGACGTACGTTAATTTGTTTTTGGTAAAATATCTAAATGTACTTAAAAGTAACTTTATTAAACTCATCATCGGTTCATTACTAAAACTTCAAATGGGCTGTGAGAATTTATTTTGAAGGATAAAGGTAACCAGCTAAAATGTAACCAATTCGGGGTCATGTCATCAAAGATGTTCTCAAATGAGATGGTCCTATCTCCATACATGACATTGTATAATCTAAATAAACACGGACATATTCAGTTTTTTGTTGTTGTTTGTTTCGGTTTTTTATCTGCCTTTTTTCCGACATTTTCTTCAAAAAAACAAAGGTTTACTTGCATACTTATTTAAAAAAAAAATAATCACTTGAGTTTTAATGATTTATGACCATTAAGTTCACCAACTTTCAACATGTCTTCAACATGATCATTAGAGTATTAAATTTTAGCCTTTTCGTAAAAGAGCTCCTTTACGGTTGACAGAATCTTTTGTGCGTTTATAAAATTGGAACTGACCAAACGGTTGAAAAGATCGGTCAACGTCTGCCTTTTAATGGATATTCTATGAACTTGGAAAAATGAAAATATAGTTTATTACTACTTTTCGTTTCTGAAATTTATTAACGGTATGCCTCATTAAAAAAGATAAAATGATGAGCGATGTTCGACATGTGCGACTGTCATATGAACTTCTTATAATTAATTTTGGTACTTTTTAATTCCATGGCAGCTGCTTTTATTTTATTGTTAAAATGGTTTATTTCCTTAAACTAAGAAGACGGATAGTACTTGCAATGGTAAACCATGGAAATATGAAAACAGCAAAAAAAAGATTCGATAACCGTTGTACAATTTTTATCAAAGAATGTGATTAAAGATAGACAACAGTTTATCATTGGATTGTCGTCTTAAGTAAAATCTTACACTTACAACTTTTTAGACTGTCTTCAGATTTCCAGCGTTAACCATAGCCTAAACTATCCCATGAGTAGTGTTTTCTATCGTTTTTCTTTAAATTGCTCTTTTGGTCTTGTTGTCTTTGGACTTTATCTTAAGATCTATATGCATATGAAACGTAGCATCTACAATCTTTATCATACAATGTATATAAAATATGATTAATTATTAATGGTATTAAATATCAAAAACTTAATGCTGTCGATCCTGATAAATACTCTCAAGCCACAAGGCTTTTGCAATTGATATGAATTTCAAAAGTTCTTGATGTAACAGATCTTGCACGCATATGAGATCTAACGAGGCTCTATAATGTACAAACAAAGAATCCTCAAATATAATATATATTTTTCTTAAATTTAAAACGATCTCTCAACATATAAACATACAATTATGTCAAGTCATATTAGGTTGAAATTCCACACCTGAAAAATCAAAGGAAAAACTCTTAAGGACAAGAGCCAGGTGAGATATATCACAACCCTTGAGCAAATATGAATATAATGTTTTGACAAACATTTATGTATTTTGTTAGCTTAAAGTACATTTTGAAGAATGTAAAATAGATTCGTCAACGTAAATTTCAAGGGAGATAATTAAGGAGAGCGTGAATGGGGTTTTAAAAAAAGGATAACGAACAAAAAAACAAGTTTCAAAAATGATGAAAAGAGAGGCAAAAAAATCAAAGAGCAGGGAATGAAGGGCATAAAAATTTTAGGACACACATACATACCCTTATTAAGCTGAACACATTTTAATCATTGAATTTGATTCTTTCATTTTTTTTCTAAATTTATATATTACCTTAACTCAAAGAATTCATGAATCGATGCATAGTTTTTGTGTTGCTTTGAAATGGGGTTTGGGCAGGGCCCTACCTTTCCCACAGCTATTTCACTCCTGACATTGCAGGCTTCCTTCCTTCTAACCCCCGGATTTCTTTTTGCCTCTGAACACTTTTACCTTTGCTGTCCTGTTGTCCGTTCCCTTGATCCCCACTTTCATCTCATTACATCCCCTGGCCCTTGACCGGATCCAGCCCCTTTATGATTCTTACATACCTTATACATAGAATAACGAGGTACATTGAATAGCTTACATGTGTACCATACAGGTATATCAATATCAGATATAAGGTCTTATTTTATTCATTCATTGGAGGTGCAGTTATATTGTGGCGTTGAAAAGCAAATAAAATGCGTAAGTTTTGTACTTTTACATACTTTCTGCAAGTCTTTCATCGACATTTGCTTATATGCACAAGTATTTTCACTCAAATTCATTAAACATTTACATGCCTTTATTGATGACCTGTTCCCATTAATAACAGCGAACCAGATAATCCTATCGGAACACCTTTGGCGTTATTAGGTGATAAATTGCAGGACAACTACATGACCATAATCGCTTATCGATAACAGCCATGTTCAAATGTACTACGAATGCGATATGATTGTTCGCGTGTGTCATTAAGGTTTTTGTCCCTCCGGAAAAATTGAACATGTAAATAGTTACCCGGCGACATAATGACAGTTTGGAATTTAGCGGTTTTGATTCACGTAATGTCCACTTGTATCATTGTAAAATTAGGCGATCGAGTCCTTGATCATGTTCAATTTATTGTGTTTTTCCCCTCGTCATATGTAAACCGTAGTCCAACCGTAACCATAGTCGAGAACCAATAACTAAAATTAAAAGGTTGTTTTGGTTTTTTGGGGGGAGGGGGGCTTGCTGTCAGACGGATAATTCAAGCACAAGCGGATTTCCTCCCTTGTGAACATTTTAAATTATGAACTGTATGAATTGAGTGAGTGAGTGAGTTGGTGTTTTACGCCCGTGCAACGCTATATAGGTTATATACAAGCGATGAACATGAAAAGGATAATAAAATGAACATGAAATGATGATGATAAATGAAATATGGGGTGGGGTGGGATACAAAGGACCGGTAAATTTTGAAGAACCACAGGAAAAGGGGAGAGGTGGGTAGGGGCGGAAAATTTAGCCTATGTGTTGCACTTCTTGGCGGTCCACAAAGGGGTCTTTTACGTGCATGAAGCGTGGCACTCTCCACACACGTTGGCCCACTATGGTCGGCGGTCAGGGTTTCCGTATTATAGACTTGACAACTCCCGCGGACGAGGGCCACCCTATTCAGCCACCTTGGGTACACACTTGGTCGCTCTGTGGGCTGAGCAATGACCCGACGTCAGAATCCCAAGACCCTTAGTCGCCTCTTACGACAAGCTAGGCTCTGCTGCGGGCCTATTCGCCACCCGGGCCCCGCACGGCCTTGAACTGAAACAAGACGCCCTAAAAGTTTTTTTTTAACTATTGCAAGCACCATGTTCATGTTGCTTGTAAATTTCTTAATCTATCACAGCATAAAAATTAACAGTGCTTAGTTCAAAACTTAACAAAATAAAGCTGTCTCAAATGATGCATGACTGGTATTATGTTAATTCCAACTTCTCACGTTACATGTATCATTATTTCTAGCTACAATAATGTAGCTCCTTTGACATATTTGAATCCGCACAATCAACGATGTCAAAGGAGCTACATTATTGTACCTACATTATTTCATGTTCATTTTATCATCAACCTCGTGTTCATCTCTCTGAGATAGCCGATTTTGTAGCTTGGAAGAAGTAAAGATCGGTTGCCACAATATGTCATTACAAGAAGCAGCATAACTAAAAGGTGTTGATGTATATGCGTTTTGCTGTTACAATATATTAGTTCTTTCATCAATAATATTTAAGTTTGGTGACATTTATAATTTCAAAAAAAATATATATATATTTTTCTTTGGTTGTGTGTCAGTCTTAACCTATAAGTAGACCGCAAATTTGTAAGTGTCATCAAATAAAAATATTTGGTAAATAGCTATCATTGAATTCCTCAGATTAGTTTCGCACGACACCTGACGATTGAATCATCGAAATCGGATAATAAAAATAGGGCATGTAATGGGACATTAAATGATACCCCGCCACGTTATAATATCAAAAGTTTATAAAATTTGATTTCAAAGTGGCCTATCTCGAAAACTGTTTTTCGGATCACGCTGGAAATTGAACTTGACCTGCATTTTATTGTACTCAATAGCTGTACAAAATATCATTTGAATCCCATGACGCGTTTTCAAGTTATTGGTCGGAAACTCAAAATTTCATGAAATTTGATTTTTCAAAGTGGCCTATCTCAAAAACCTTTTTTTTTTGATCATGCTGGAAATTGAACTTGACCTGTATTTTATTGTACTAAACAGTTGTGCATAATATCATTCAAATCCTTTGACGCGTTTTCAAGTTATTGGTCGGAAACTCAAAATTTAATGAAATTTGATTTTTCAAAGTGGCCTATCTCCAAAAATATTTTTTGGATCATGCTGGAAATCGAACTTGACCTGTATTTTATTGTACTAAACAGCTGTGCAAAATATCATTCAAATCCTTTGACGCGTTTTCAAGTTATTGGTCGGAAACCTTCGGGGGACGGACAGACGGACAGACGGACGGACGGACAGACACCGAAAAAAACTGAGGGTATAACATAATACCCTGCCACTTCGTGTGGCGGGGTATAAAAACCACAGTTTCCAATCTTAACATCAATCATAATATTTGGTCAAAGATTAAAATCTCACAAGAGATGAATCCTTCATTTTTCCTATTATTACATCCAATAATTTGTATAACGGTCGAATTTTAGGTTAATTGTGTTTGAACAAATTTTAAGAGATCAACAAGTCTTTCCGTGTTTGTTTTGTCATTAGAATTTGTTAAGTACCCTGTTTCGATTTAGTTTTACAATATGAAATATGATTATTTGCTAAACAATTAATCAAGTACTTGACTTGCTTGATTTTCTATGCAAAGGTGATCAGTTTTAAGCAACTTTTTCCATAACTCATATGATTTTATTAAAAAATCTTTTTATTGTCTTAAAACCTTCTTATATCTTAAAGCCTAAGAATATGCAAAATTTCTAACACATAAATTTATTCAATACTTTTTCTGGAAATTCCCATATCCGACATGCTTTGTACCATGTATACGTACATATTGACTTAACTGATTTATCAATGACATCTGTCGACAAATATATACCTTTTAACAATTGAATGGCAATACCGTAAGATAGTAAAAATAACATTGTATAGTGAATTGATTTTTTACAACCAGCCGTGTTTTTGTTGTGTCAGTCTATCCTGACATTACGGTTCGATATTCTTTTGGATATAAGTCATTGTGGATCATAATGAACTTAAAAGAGGAGGGTGTGTGTTAAATCAATCTAGTTTTATACCTTCGGTAAACGTCTTTTTGAATGTTTTCATCGCTTTGGCTCAAAATCACCATGTGCAATTTGGGCTCCTTCTAAATTTCATATACTTTACTTTACAAGCTTACGACACTTATACAGTGTTTTGAAGAACATCTTTGCAGAAATTACAGCATATTTCATTTTGCAACCCATTCCCAAGAGAAAAACATGAAGTTTGTATATTATTTTGTTTGTTTTATTTGCATTTACATAGCATAAATCTCATCCTTTCACTGGACATTTTTAATATCAAGATATACATTTCCCTTTTATCTCTAGATTTAAAGTTTGATATCTGTTTTGATAGGCTATATAATTTGACACTTGCTTTCATTCAAAGATTTTATTTTGGAAATAAATTGCTATTTTGATTGATAAAATCAACGAAATGGGGCTTCTTTTAATGCTTTTTGCGTTCTTTTCAAACTTTTTTCGTGCATGCAATACTACACCTAAAAAATAAGGATAAAATATTGACAAAGCTATTATCCGTGTTACACCAAGTATTTGATTTCAATAAACTCAGGTAAAAAGCACTTGAAATATAAATAAAGTACACACACCGGTCTCTCATAATGTCCTTCCGGTTTTATCTTTTGAAATGGAACTTAATCATTTGATAAGAACTGCGTATCTTGATTTCGTCGAAGGTTAACCGTATGTTGACAAAAAAGTTCTTAATCTCACAGGAACGAGATTTGATTGAGACGTACCAGCATGGTAACTTGGACGATATGATCGTTTGCAATGTTATTAAATGATTTTATACCTTAAAGGGTTAATCGTTTTCATCAATCTGTTGCAAATGGGACTGGTCATGTGATCAAAGTGTTCGTCTGCTCATTGCACGCGGGACACATTGTCATAATTATCAATAATGATGAGGCATAAATTACTAGGACTTTTAGTGCTTTGACTGGACATTATCTGTTTCTGCAGCCCAGGATGAGGCGCGACATCTGCTTCGGGGCGAAACCGACATCTGACCCTAAACCAAATCAGGTTTGTCAGTTTTCATTACTAATTCATAAAGTATGAAATTTCTTTTTTTACATAAGTTTATTTTTCTGATCATATTTCGTATTAAACGAAAAACATCGTTACGAGGCAGTCACCAAATTTTCTTATAAATGTTGTTTTTGTAATGACAGAAGCTTCTTTCAGTTTTCTAAAGATTGAAATACATTCACCTTTAACCTTTTGCACTTTCAAGACTAAGACATTAGGATTATTTGACAAAACCCTAAACAATTTGAAATTCAGTTCTATTCAAAGGATTGAACCAAGAACAAGGAACTATATGTTTTCAAATCAAAAATTATAAATAATTCGTGAATTGATCTTAAAGGAAGAAAATTTCTTGAATATACACGATTCCTAGAATAATCATTTTATAAGGAATACTTCTACTTTTGCACTTTTGGCAAAAGAAAAACAGTTGATTTCAAAAACGCTTGACGTGATTTAGTGATGAGAGGCATTTGCTTTGGAACTAAAGCCAATTCTCATCATGAGAATAAAAAGGTTTGTCTGTTTCTTATTTAGTTTTATTAGAGACAAGATAAGTCCCCTCGAACTTGTGCTTTCCTAGATGTAACTAAATAAAGCACTTCAATGATAGTATTCTTTCTTAAATGAGCAGGATTAATGTCTTAAGCCTAAATCTAAGTTTGGCTAGGCTGTTTTTTGACACCGGAAATGACTCGCCCTAAAAATACTGCCAATGCAAAGTTTCGGTATACATGTAATCCTGAAGACTTGCAACAACGAGACTTTCCTTTAAACTGGCATGAAATAAAAAGTCCGTGTCTTTTGGTTGTAAAAATTAGACTTGAGACAATTGAAAAAAAATATCATACAATTACAGCTTTGGAAAAGTTGCATTGGTTGGGGGTAGACAATTAGGCAATCTGCAGCGTTGACATTGTACTGCGCTTTGTATCTTCAATACAGTTTGTTCACCATTTTGGGATTTTTCTAAAGAAGCAGAAGTTTTTTTTTACTACATGCACACCGAAGAATTAACATTCAAAAATTATTGAGCTAAAATGGTTGATTATTCTTTCCATTTAACTATATATAACCTGCTTGTTGCGTAACGATTTATATAACTTGTCTTTATGCTCATTAGCTATCTTACAATCAAAACTATTTTAATGGTTTGCAAATAGTTACTTTTAAAAGGATACATTTTGAAACAAAGGACCTGTAATTCAATCTTTAAGAATATGTCATGGGGTTCAATGACATCTGTTATCGCATGTCTGGAATGGGTTCCCTTTAAAGCAAATAACGAATGAAGTAAAGAGTCCATGTCTTTTGGTTTGTAAAAGAGACTTGAGAAAATTGAAAATAAATTATCATGCAATTACAGCTTTGGCAACGCTGCATAGTCTGGGGTAGACAATTAGGCAATCTGAAGCGTTTACATTGTACTGCGCTTAGCATCTTCAATACAGTTTGAAGTAAAGAGTCTATGTCTTTAATTAAAATTTGATACATACTCACACAAATATACGTAAAATAGATTTTTCAATCCGAAACTGAGAAGCACTCTTATTAACTTTTTCTCTATTTTATTTAGAGTGAAGGGAAAGCTGGTCTGAATGAATGTCTGAGACTTAAAGCGCGTTTAATCAAGTTCAATGTCACGTATCAAACCAAAGACATGTAACACTTCAACACTTGTAGCATGTACTGACGACTCTATTTTGCTAACGAGTGTGGAGAATGCCATTCTTTGCGGACCGCCAAATAGTGCACTACATACTAGGCATACCGTAAAGATGAATTGTTCGCCTATTTGGCTACCTCTCCTCTTAAAAAAAATTGGTTCCCATCCGATCCCATCTTTCTCATCATCATTTTATGTTTATTTGATCATCATTTCATGTTCATTTCATCATCATCCTCATGTTTATCATCATATAGCCCATAAAGTGTTGCTTAGTTATTATCACCAACCCACTCCTATGAGTTTTAGCCCCGCTTTTTCATCAAGACTATTGCATCAACAGTCTGTTCTTCTATTTTTACTTTACAACGGGATACATGTACCGGTCAATGTTATCATAAATTAACACCTTTGTTTTCAGTCCTTATCACAAGGACCAAGTATCTCTTTTCCTTTGACACCATTCTGTCTTTAATTGTGATAAATAGCATTTCTGCTGACTATAAGTCCAGTCTATGTATACTCTTCGTAGGTCGTGTTTGTTCTAAGTTTATATACTTAAGCTCGGTTGTATCCTTCTCATCAAAATTGCAAATGATTCAAAGCTTTGTCAAACTCGTACAAACAAACTTGAGATTATCGTTAACTGTAAGGTAAATCTTGATGAAGATGGAATTTGCCCACCAACCTGAAAAGTATACATTTGTGAAAACGATTAAATATGTTGAGTTAGATAAAAGATCATGGCATTGCATGTTTGAAATTCTTCTCCGTTGCATGCAGCTGACATGCATGTCAAGTACATGTATTCTTAATTATTTGTATAATGTGACTGTAGATTTTTATTCAAGCTCCAATTTGTTTTACCGTTAAGACACTCCAGACTTTTTTGCTGATATCAATGTTATTTCTTTTATTTTCTCTTTGTTGTCTTTTGGAATTTGTCTTTTGTCTAATTTGTGCTTTTTTAACTTTTATCCGAGAGGTTATTTCTTCAAGTTGTGTAAAAATAGGGTATATTTTTAACGGGCCATATTCAATATAACTATATCAGATCTTCAACATAAAAGGACTCTCCTTCAAACGTTATAAACATTCAAGCCCTTAAACTCCTAGCAACCTTGCAGTTGTTTTATGTAATTTATTGAAAGCACTTTGGCATACTTCTGCCACCTTACACAAACGACTTCCGGTTTAAATCAAATCCATTGCAAGTATCATTGCACTTATTGTTACATGGATTTGCACAGCGGATGTAATTAAACTTTTACACCTGAGTTTTAAATACGGGATATGATACATTTAGGATCATTATTAGA
Source organism: Arcuatula senhousia (assembly GCA_963971305.1). Lineage (NCBI taxonomy): Eukaryota > Metazoa > Mollusca > Bivalvia > Mytilida > Mytilidae > Arcuatula > Arcuatula senhousia. The sequence goes on from OZ020306.1 coordinate 46,672,332, forward strand.
AATGTCAAACGACTTTAAATGAAAAAAAAATACAAAAACCACAGTCACTGAGTAACCACCAATCTTTGTTGTGGTTTTATGCACTGATTCTTTTCCTTTGAGCTAACTTGGTCGGCCATGTTAATTAATATCAGTCCAAAGTAGAAACCCTGTAATCAAAATAAACTAATACTATAAAATTTATTTTAAAATGTCCACATCGAACTACTTGTAATTATAAGATTTTTTCCTAATAACTTATTTGAATGGAACATTGTAAATATGGTGTTTAGAATTTAAACACTTTTAAAACATTTTAAGCGATTAACATGTTTATTTTGTGTTTAAACCATAACCACTTTTCAAATTAAATATGTTAAAGCTAAACATGTTAAGGTTCTAAATATGTTTCACTTATTTCAAATATCAATCTTAGAAATTTTCCTATTCTATTTTCATTAATTAATCTAAACACTGTCCTCCTAAAAATGTTACGACGCTAAACGTGTTTAATATTCTACACAAGTTATGCGTTTATGGTTGTGCTTAAAATCTAAACATTGCATACCATTTTTTTCAGTGTAGTGAAGTAAATTAATGAACTACATGCAGTATAAAATGCTCATAAGGCACGGACCATTTGATTTTCTGGGGGGGGGGGGGGGGGCTGGGATTTTTTTGAAAAAAATTTCCTGGCCCTGATTTTTTGTAAAAAAAAATAATCTAGCCAGCACCTAGGTTGAAAAAAATGATCTGGTTTCAATCTTTCCAATTGAAAAAAAATGAATTTGCCAACAAAATTTCCTTGCTGAATATGTGTGTGAAAAAAATAATCTGGCCCGCAAAGCGGGCGAAAAAAATTTCCCGGCTCAAGGTAAAATCCCAGGCCCCCCCCCCCAGAAAATCGAATGGTCCGTGCCTAATAATTTTATATTTGGGGTTTTATTACGGTGCTTTTCCTTTTCTCGCGTTTACTTTTGCCTTTCATCATTTTAATAGCTGGCATCTCTAATGAGTCTATATGGACGAAACACTGGTTTGACAAAGTTTAAATTGTTCTGCCTTGCATGTTTTTGAAACTTTGAAAGCCTATGGCGTGGGCTCTGTTATTGCCTTAATCACGAATTTAATAGTTTCTTCCTTCCCAGCGGGCACTTCAACGTTTTTTCAACGTTGAATCAACGTTGAAGTTCAACATGACAGTACGTTGAATCAACGTTGATTTTAGGTTGCATGTGAAAGTTGCAGCAACGTTGAAAACTGACGTTGTCTCAACGTTGATCACTTAATGTTGTTTCAACGTTGATAATCGATGTTGTTTCAACGTTGATAATCAATGTTATTTCAACGTTGACAATTAATGTTGTTTCAACGTTGACTTTTACTGTTGTTTTAAGTCCATGACTGACATAGTATAAAGATTACCAATCCAGAACCTATCATACATCTTTCTGGTAAAAAATATAACAATGAACCAACAATTTTAATTATGAGGCACTCATATTGAAGATACTGGAAACGGTCCCACTTTTATTAAAAAGTTTTCAACAACATTTAGAAAAAAGTTAACACTGATGGATGTCTCAACAAAATCCAAAACTCCTCCTGAACCACCTATACAATTCCAGGTTTCAAGATGAGGTGAATGTACTAGTAAAGCACAAATGAAAAAGCCCACAAAATTTTATGATCATCAGACTTGTTGTTCCTGAGAAATAAAAAGTTCTTATAAAACTTTTATACTGCTATTGAAATGTATTGAAAATGATCAGTCACTCAATCTCAAGGACAGATGATGATAAGGAGCAAGTTTATTCAACCTTCTGATATAAAGATACTCATACAACTTGAAACATTGAGAGTAAACTCCTCTGCAAAGAAAGCAAAACCTATCTATCTCTGATTCGCAGGACATATATAGATAAAGACACAATTCAAGTAAAAGTTTATCAAACATATATTTATACATTCATTTACATTGTACAAAAGGTTTTGTCCATAAAAATTATATGTACATGTTTAATCTGTCCATGGAATAAAGAATGAGTTCATAAATACTAATGTCTCTGGCTGTATACATTTCTTTCAAAAAAATTTCTTTTATAAGAAAATAAACTAATTAATACTCAAGTCATTTGGCCATAAGCTGTAAATTTTATGCCTTGTAAAGTGTGCTGTCCTAATAAAGGGATGGTGATGCAATAATACAATAATTCAAATCAATAGACCCTTTCTGTGGGGAATATGTGCTTCGCATGTTTTTCTCTATCTAACTTGTGATTAATGGCTTTACTATCTGTACTTCTTAATAAATCAAAATATTTTCAATAAATAATGACAAATGATCAAACTCTTCACTCAAATTCATAAAGAAAAGAAACTTCATGTTAACCTTACATTATATTTGTAAAATTTCTTATTATTATTGACAAGTACATCCATTTCTAAATTGGGCATAGAAATTACAAAATTGTAGCTGGTTATAAACGAAGTCCTTAATCTCCGACAACATTGTTCTTCACTCTCATCGGAATATTGAGGTTGCACTATTTCCTCTGACTGTCGTTCTTCTGGTTGATCAGTGTTACTTTTTTCGGTCTACCACTCAAGCATATTTCATGAAATGACTCATTTCATCCTCAATAATAGCAACAGTGGCTGTTGGATGAACTTGAATAATTACTTCTGCAAGAAAAAAATGTTCCCCCATTAAATATGCTTCTATAAGAAATCAATATATCTCTAATATATATAAGGCTGATAAAATTTTAAAAAATTAAAGAAACAATATGATAAAATCTGTTCTCTAGAATATTCCTACCATATACATTCAAAGTCACGACAGTGGCATACATGTACCTTACACTTTGAAGGGAATACAAAAATTCACAATATATTAATTACAAATACCAAAACGCGGATATAAACGGTTAATTTAGATATGCTATATATCGATATTTCAAGGAGTAACCTCTCATCAGTAGCATTTAAACCAGAACATTGGAAGGTCAAAATCCAAAACAGTTGAAAACGAAAAATACTCAAAACCAAAACGTTCGAACAAGGAAGCCAAATCCAGCACCGAGGATATCGACCATGTGCATTACAAGGAAAGAAACCTGGTGTTTTCATCAATTTTGAATTTAACAATCGGAAATTTCAGCGACAATATATTAGAAATTTTATGGTAATTCGTGTCAGACAAGTCTGACTACCAGGCTTGTGATTAATGTTTGATATTTTTGTTAGATAAATGTACATGTATATCTATATAAATTTGTACAGAATTCCCAAAATGTGTCGGACATATCAGACCTAACTGGTAAAGTTAAAGCAGGTCTGGCATTTTAGACTATGTCTGGTAGATTTTAGTATTTTTTTAGAAGAGGTAATAGATAGGACCAGTAAAAAAAAAAGGTCCGACAAGAGATTCCATTTTGACGACCTATGTCTAACGAAGATATTTTTTAAGATTGCAAACTCTGTTCGTATATTCAAAAGCACATGGTCACGTTTCATTACTCATATTTACCTTTTTATTGCCTTGCAAGGGGAAGTTGTTGCAAATCAAATTTTGTTGTTTTTCCTTTGACGTTCATCTTGGCTCCTAAGTAACATATTATCTCCTTATTCAAACATCTGTAAAAAAATGACAACTTTACATGTCACACCAATTATACAAAAAATTGATTTTTTTTAATTCCAAAGCCAGCGAAATTAACACCACTGCCTTGCTGCTCACACAATAAATACAATTTTTTTTATCCCAAGGTACATGGACTAAGGTCCATCGATGGGCTTGAGCTACATTTTTTTTTGTAACTAAATTACACATTAAAATAAATCAAAGTATAATTATATTGTTTGTGCTTAATCTTTTAATTTTGTAAAAGTAGTACAGCAAGCTAAATTGGGTGTCACAATATCAGATAAGAATTTTAGCAGAATATAACAAAGTCAAAAAGAATAACAATAGTCGGCCATTAGGTGTAACACTGAAAGAATCTTTCCGGGATGGTGCATATGTGTACAACACTTTCACACATAAAATTAAACAAGGTCAATGATTAACTGATTACCATGATAGTAAAATAATGAACATAAGACAATGATTATGAGCCAAAAAAAATCATGCAGGTTTTCACTATAAATGTATGCATTATCTAATTTACTAATGATATTAACAAATATACAAGTCAAAAGTTGAAAGCAAATGTAAGGAGCTACAAATGTATAGGCTACAGAAATTTGGATGTTAATATGGCACGTCTGCTTTCTGACAGTTAAGTAAGATTTTTCTGGTTTTCTTTAGACCCTAGTACAATATTAATTGGATATAGATATTTATTCAATCTATTTCTTTGAACCTCGAGTTATTTGTGAAATGTCTGTATACATGGACAAGACTATGGATATGTAGGAAATTATAGCCAAATACATTTTTTACATGTATATTTTTTTATTTATTACCATTATGTACAATTCCTTTTTATGTTTGAGTTAAATTTGTAGAAAATTACCAGTAACACTTACATGTACCCTTTCATCACATTCTTTATGTGACTCCCCTTTTGTCCCACCACCAATTTTCTTTATAATACTTTTCTGAAATCAAAATTATATACATGTATATAATAAATGATACAATAATAATCTAGCTGATAATGAGATAATAATCTGTGTACATTTAAGTATTTTTTCAATTGAATTTTACACTTTACTGCATACAATTTCGGTACAATTCTTTTGATTTAGTAACTGCAAGGAAAAGTTTTTAGTTCACACGTTACAATAACTAGAAAAACTTGCAACAAAACTCCATGAAAATGTGGCTTAAAGATGAAATAGTTGCATCAAACTAAAGTCAACCATGTGTTATAAAAACACACTTAAACTCACCTATAATTTTATTTAGAACATTCTCATACTCTAAGTATTGTTGAACTTGCTTAGCTCTTCCATCATATTCAATTGGAACTCTTCCATAATTACCAGTTTGTTGGCAGTTATTGATAAGAGTTCTGAGTAGGTCTCTTGGTTGTACTTGTAGAACCCTTCTTTGGAATCCTAAAATGTAAAAATTGAGATCTTATAAACATAACAAAATATTTGGTGAAAATGTACGTATATAAAGATGTCCAAATTTACATTTTATTTACAAAACCTAACACATTCATGTACATGTACTTTAAATATATGGAAGAGCAGATTATAGGTCCATGGCCTGCTGAGTGGGAAAAATCTAAATATCTAAGCCTGCTTGTTAAATAGGAAGTATAGATGTTTATAGTTGCAAGACGGGGAGGGGGGACAAAAATGCATTTCTAAAAGCTAATATGATATACATGTATGGGAAAATAAAAAGCTACGCCGAGCGCAGCATGATGCCGATACACTTGTAAATGTATTAATTTCTATTTAATTTTTTACATTGTTTAGTTCAAACAAGAAATATTTATATGTCATGTGTATGTATTAGTCAATCTTTAGATCTTTTTTACAATGGGCTGTTGTATCCTTCTGTTACATGTATATATATAATTTCTTTCAAAGTCAATTATATCCCCTGATATATATCTCACAGTGAAAAAATTTCTTTATTAGGCACATCTTCCTATGATTTACTTCCTTTGTGCAAAATTTCATAAAAATTTGTCGAGCAGTTTAGGATGTCCATCATGAGTTGCGCCTAGAAGGTATGAGGACAGACAGACAGGGTGATACCTATATACATTGTACCTCTCAAACTGTTTCAAGGGGTACATGTATTATCATCATATTACAGTCATTACAAATATCAGCTGGACACTGGACAAATGTGGAAAAAAATTCACTTGGTCCAATAAAATATTTTGACTTTTTCCATTGCAATATACATGATTACAGGACATGTCTGGTAAATGAGAAAAATACTTTGGAATCAATGATATCACACATACATGTAATTAGTACGTATGACCACCAAAACTGTCAGCACTCCAATCAGAATAAAATGGTTGTACAATAGTAAAAGACTTGAAACCATCCCACCATACATGTATGTGATTACATGTACATGTACATTTGTACCTGAGGCTGCTTAATTACAAAAGAATCAGAAGGGGTATTGAATAGCTGAAAAAATTAATTTCTAAATTACATTTTAATAAAATATTCAACCCTTAAGTTAAATAATTCTAGGTTGGCTTGTTGGGGCTCCTGCAGGGTGCCCCCCTCAGGTTGCAAGGTCGCTTTTAAAAGGGGCCTGAGTTTGCAAGGTCGCTTTTAAAAGGCATATTTTGGCAGAGATCGCAGGTCTTTTTTTGGCATAGGACGATTTTATGAAGTGTAGGTCGGATGTTGTCCTTAAAAAGCCCTCAGGACGCAGGTCGTTTTTAACCCTGCGGGAGCCACCTTATTATATGATATATGTATGTATATGATTTTTTTATCCTTAAAAACATATCCCATAAAATGACATCCTTCCTGAAGCTGCATACCAAATAAAAAGATATTTGTTACGAAAAAACAAGTTGCACAAAAACACATCCAACACATTATCAGTGACTGTTGCGGTGGGGGACAAAGTTCTAAGATTTTACAAAGTCAGAGAAGGCCCTGTCAACAAAAAATCCTGGTTTATGAAAATAATTCAATGCATGGATTTACAATCATTGACAATGTACTTGAAATTTACTTACATGTATGGACAGAAACTGTATTAAATTCAAGAATCAATCTTTTTTCAAGACAGCCAGTTCATGAGTGTTTTACCTGGCTGTAACATCAAGAAATTGCTGATACAAATGTAGATGGACAAACAAATGCTGTGGATAAAATAGGGGATTTATGATGTGGGGGACTGAAGTGGTTTAAAAATAACAGTCAAGTCAAATAATATGCAGTCAAGTTCACTTCTCAGCTGAAGAAATGGTCAAAGGCAAATAATTACCTTTCCAAATCCAAAGGAACGAAGCTCTTTGACATAATTACATATGATAGATTTAATTTATATTTACATGTACGTGTACATGTAATTCAGAAAATCCCACAATGAAGCTATAATTTTGTAAGTGTAAAATTTTGATGGTGCAGATGAAAATTTTATTTATGAAAAGTATTTATACATGTACATGTACAATGAAGATATGTACTCTAAAGTGACAGATACAGTAATTTCAAAAAGGGGCCCACTGACAGGCTAGGGGGGGGGGTCAACTAGCTTCAATTATTCTTACATGTATATATCCATTGAACCAAAATGAAATTTTTCAAAAAAAGGAGGGAGGGCTGGGATATGAAATATCTTGTCGGAATGAAGTTAAGTGTATCATGTGTAACATATTGTTTGTCATTTTTCTTAAATTTGTAACCGCATTAAGACATGCATGTTACAGTAACTGTATGTACACATGTAAAACAGTTTGCTATTTGATTTATAAATGTGATGTTTCTAGAATGCAGTCAAGTTCACTTCTCAGCTGAAGAAATGGTCAAAGGCAAATGATTACCTTTCCAAATCCAAAGGAACGAAGCTCATCTGACATACATACATATGATTATATTTAATTGATATGCATCAACATGTACATGTACCTACATTTAGTTATTTAAAATCCCCAAGTGAAGCTACAAATGTATGTGTAGGTGCGTGAATGTAATGTATATGAAGGGTATATACAATGTAAAATGAAGATATTATGTACTCTATAGTGATACATTGTAGATGCAGATATTTCCAAAGGGGGGCACTGACAGGCTGAGGGGGTCCACTTTGTTCATGCTTTTTTTCCCCAGTAAAGAGGGGGGGCTTGGATATGTGGTATTTTGTAGGAGTGTAGTCAAGTTTATGTCATTCCTGCTCATTCTTCGTTTCAGTAAATTGTTATCTTTGAATTGAAAAAACGGTCAACGGACGTATCATTGAACTGTATACATGTATCAATAATACCGGTGAATAATACATGTACGTCTATTTTGGTATATGCATCCCTGATGAAGCCAAGTTTGGCCAGGGATTACATGTAAAATTATAAAACTGACTTTTTGGACATCCCTGGTTTGGCCAACACTTTCATGAATGGTCATTATTACTTTTAAGAAAGGAGGGGGTCACCAAATCAAATCAAATTTATTGGCACAAACACATAATGTACATGGTTTAGGCCCAATTACAAACAGATATAATAAAGTAGGTCCAACGAGGCAAAATTGATTATTCAGGTCGACGAGAAAAGACCCCATAAAGGCACGAAACAACAAAAACATGTATGCATAATTCAGTCAAAACAGTTTAACACACAAAACTATGATAAAATTCATGTAGGGCCTCGCCGTATGCATCTGACAACATGTCCGTCTCAAACACATATCAACTAAATAAATTATAAATATAATGTTGTAAAATTGTGAAGTTATCTTACCTTTTTTACTTGATTTCACACTGAAATTTGTGATGCGTTGATGTCTGATTTTCTTTGTTCTGGACGCGCGGGAAATGCACGAGTATTCTATGAATACGCGTGCGCGATTGTGGAATGTGTAACAGAAAGTCACGTGGTTTCCCAATAAAACCCATTTAAATTGTAAGTTTTTTTTTTATTCATATATATAATGCTTATTTGAAATGATAATAATTAATGAAATGTATTTAAGTCGGAGTTTTTTTTTGTATTTGCATATAATTATATATTATTGACTCTAGTCATCTAGGACACTAACAGGGGGGATATCCGAATGTTACGCGATGACAAAATGGGGGGATTCGAAAATATTAACCTCGTCTATAAACAGTAAAGCTGTTCAATATTCAACGAGGGGGGTCCAGATAGGACACAAATATTCATTTGCATATAGAAAGTCAAAAAACATAAAAAGGGGGGACTGATTGATCATTTTCGGATATAGTAGTAAAGTTCCAAATATAAAAATTGGGGGGAGGGGGTATTGTCAAACTGAAATAAAAGGGCAGAACAGCTAGTCCTTTTATTAAAAAACAAAAACAAAAAAAACGCAACATGGTGTTTTCGAATGTTTTATTTAAAGAGGAATTTAAAGTGCCAGATACCCCTATATCTGTCCTATTTAGTTTAATATTAAAAACGAAAGAATATGGAATATGTGCCAGAAAGACACGGTCCACATATTGAAATGATTTAATAAATGAACAATAGCAAAATTTCACTGCGTGTGAAGCGCTTTTCTGGATTAACCTTCATCAGATATTTATTTACCCTGGATTGGGAAACAAGCTTAACTTATATAGATCCCATGCTACAGCTAGCAGATTGCGAGTGTGGCCTTTGTAGCGACCCCCATTGAGCCTAGGCTCTTATCGACGTGCATAGGGTATTGCTCTCCCATACACAGGACAACCTTTTTTCGTCCCTTCCGAAGGACTAGCATCGATTTTTGAGACCATCCTCGCAAATGGTGTCAAGAGAGAGTCGGAAAATTGGTTCATGAAATTTTCACCCCTGACGAGGATCGAACCACGAACCTCGGTGTTAGTAGACCGAAGTATCTGTCATATTTACATTAATCAAATCCCAATAAAATGGCAAGTTGACAGGGATTCCTATCAAGCTTTAAGGAAAAGAAATAAAAAAGATCACGAATATCTTTTTCATAATATAAAATTCCATCAATTTGGTCTAAACAAACCAGAGAAGAACAACGTACATAAAACACACACACATCGATTAGTTAATATCATATTATACCCACAGTTACTCAGACCGCAAAGTTCTGCGCTATTAATATATGACCAGTCTAAAATAAACAAGGAAAAAAAAACTGTGAGCAACAGCTCGCTAATGAATAACCCTGCCCCTAAAACGGAAGACATTTAATATAATAAGAAGTCATGGCAATTTGACAATATGTCACAGCGAAAGTTTATTAAAGAAATCCATTCAGGGGTTTAGGAGGAGTTGCAGATTAGAAATGGGTACCCTTTTAAGTCACGCAGACAGGTCCATGTTTTGCTATGGGAAGCCAAAATAATACGGATCAAATTTTTGAATACGTAGAAGGTGCACATCTACATTATGTCATAAAGATAAGAGTTTCATGAAAATTGTTCAAGGGTTTTAGAAGGTGTTGATTGGTACCCCGAGATGTAATTGAAGGACCGAAGGACACACGGACACTCCTATCACTATATACCCCTGCGACTTTTCAAGCAAGGAATTAAGCATAAACTAAATAAATCAAGAAATGTACCTTTAGCATGTATGGGCAAGGCAAACAACATACAGGAAAAAGTGAACTCAACAACTAAAAACAAACAACAACTAGGAAAAAAAATCGCAATGGAAAACAGGTTGCATCATAGACCTGTAATATATATTAAAGGTCTATGGTTGCATGGTCTATTTATAGCTATCTCTAACGTGTTTACGTTCTTGCTCCATTGGATTCCACAGAAACTGCAGAATGCAAGATTATTCGAATTTTATAATATATATGAATGTCTAGTATATAATCAAACAATGTTACTGTAATTTTAACCCTGAAAATCATCTGACAAACAGATTTTGATTTTTTGAGTGCCCTCAGCGAGGATCGAACTCACAACATTTGGGACATCTACGGCGTATGCGCCTAGCTAACAGAACAGAGGTTGTAACCACTACACCATCCTAGGCTCCTCTAAAGAAGAGCTTTCGTTTGGGTAGTGTTACTTTTCCCTGCGAAGTACAATTACAACTTATTCTGCTAACACAATGTATGAAGCGTCGCAAGGTTTTTAATTACAGAGCTATTAATTTGAAAGCATACACGGATTTATCAGAATTTTGATAAATTCCATAGCCTTGTGATATTTATGCATGGTCTATTTATAGCTATCTCTAACGTGTTTACGTTCTTGCTCCATTGGATTCCACAGAAACTGCAGAATGCAAGATTATTCGAATTTTATAATATATATGAATGTCTAGTATATAATCAAACAATGTTACTGTAATTTTAACCCTGAAAATCATCTGACAAACAGATTTTGATTTTTTGAGTGCCCTCAGCGAGGATCGAACTCACAACATTTGGGACATCTACGGCGTATGCGCCTAGCTAACAGAACAGAGGTTGTAACCACTACACCATCCTAGGCTCCTCTAAAGAAGAGCTTTCGTTTGGGTAGTGTTACTTTTCCCTGCGAAGTACAATTACAACTTATTCTGCTAACACAATGTATGAAGCGTCGCAAGGTTTTTAATTACAGAGCTATTAATTTGAAAGCATACACGGATTTATCAGAATTTTGATAAATTCCATAGCCTTGTGATATTTATGCATGGTCTATTTATAGCTATCTCTAACGTGTTTACGTTCTTGCTCCATTGGATTCCACAGAAACTGCAGAATGCAAGATTATTCGAATTTTATAATATATATGAATGTCTAGTATATAATCAAACAATGTTACTGTAATTTTAACCCTGAAAATCATCTGACAAACAGATTTTGATTTTTTGAGTGCCCTCAGCGAGGATCGAACTCACAACATTTGGGACATCTACGGCGTATGCGCCTAGCTAACAGAACAGAGGTTGTAACCACTACACCATCCTAGGCTCCTCTAAAGAAGAGCTTTCGTTTGGGTAGTGTTACTTTTCCCTGCGAAGTACAATTACAACTTATTCTGCTAACACAATGTATGAAGCGTCGCAAGGTTTTTAATTACAGAGCTATTAATTTGAAAGCATACACGGATTTATCAGAATTTTGATAAATTCCATAGCCTTGTGATATTTATGCATGGTCTATTTATAGCTATCTCTAACGTGTTTACGTTCTTGCATATCTAAGGTCTATATATATATATAAGGTCTATGGTTGCATATAGTTTAAGCTGATTTTTCATCTTTGCTTTGCCCCCTTCCTACTTCTTTTCGAACGCCAATCATCTCTTTAAAGTTCACATTATTTTAAAAAAAATGTGTATGTATGTGGTGCTTTTTTCTCTGATAGTCTCATTCGGGATTGTGCTTCCTGAATATAAAAGAATTAGAAAATAAGTTTTCTCTACATCTAATGCAATGCGTTAAAAGGGTTAGCTACAAAGCAAATTGCAACGTGTATTCGTCATTGTATGCGCGACGTTAAAATTGTCGACATTGTTTCAACGTCGATAACTTAACCTATTCTCAACGTTGAAACTTGCAACCTGATTTCAACGTGGATTCAATGTGTTAAAATGGTATGTTTAAAGCATCAACGTTGATTCAACGTCGGGCGTTAAACCCATATAAACGTTGAATCTGTCAACTTTATTTCAACGTGGAATCAACGTGTTGAAATGTAACGTTTTAATCATCAACGTTGATTCAACGTCGGGCGTTAAACCCATATAAACGTTGAATCTGTCAACTTTATTTCAACGTGGAATCAACGTGTTGAAATGTAACGTTTTAATCATCAACGTTGATTCAACGTCGGTAGTTTAACCTATGTAAACGTTGAAACTGTCAACTTCTTTTCAACGTGGAATCAACGTGTTGAGTTGTAACGTTTACATTATCAACGTTGTTTCAACGTTTAAAATAGGTTGAACGACGTTGCAACTTTATTTCAACCTATTTTCAACGTTGAAACAACGTTGAGTGCCCGCTGGGTTGTTCTAAATCCCTGAAAAAGATATGTCTTTTAATATATTAATCATGCCTGAGTTCCAACCTAATTGGTTTCTGCATGATGAAGACTTTTTACGTTTTAACTGGAGCCTAATACTAAAATCAGAACTCATTATAACCATACTGAAAACATTATGTAACGGTGATTATGAAGCAGTCTCATCAATTGTTCATCCAATATTAATTATTCCAAGTGATTATACTTTTATCGTAGTCAAGAGTTTTGCCTTGAAGTTGCCTTGATATTACATAATGTATTACTCAATATGTTTTGTCGTTCCAATGGGACAGACTTTATTCTGCTCAAAGCATTGATAGATTAGAAATTGGTTTGCGACTCAAGGCTGAGTTTCATCGTAAATGCAAGAATAAGTGCACAAAAACTCTCAGCAGTGTACAAATGCAAGGGCTGGTCCTTAAATACTTCAATATCGACAACAAGAATTTACGTTTGCTCATTATGGTTGTGAGAAATTGTTTGTCTTTGTTCATTAAGTTGTGATAGCATTTGTTTTCAACAAACAATTAGAACTTGCTTTTTGTGATTTTAACCGTGTTTTGACGTGTGGAAAAAATAATGACCACGACACCGCCTTTAAGAAAAAACAGCTAAATTCTGAAATTAAGAACGACATAATTTTATTTTTACTATTTGTAGTTAATGTGACAAAGATAGAAAAATGTACATCATACCTGACTTTAATGCTTAAAAAATTATCTTAAGTTCTGCAGTCCTTCATAAGTGGAAATTTCTATTTATCGATCTTTTGCAACGGTTCATGTTCGCTCATTATACGAATTCACCTTTCCAATTATTGTTAGATTATTACTTTCCAATAAAGGAATGCTGCAGGGAGCATGGTAATTGATAGTGCTTTCATATTTCCGTGCAATTGTTGTCCACCCTTTCATCTCTTGCCTCTGATCAGATAATAATAATCTATCAGAAAAGCATAAAATGCATGTCTCTTTATGAATTTTATTGTTGCATTATGATATCTGATGGTTGAATGTAAGTTGATTTGTTTAAAATGTTGGAGATTTGAACCCCCTTTCCTCCGTTCATTTTGTCTTATTTTCGTGCATATTTTTGCAAAATTTGTCTTGACACCCCCTTTTTCTTTTCCTTAGTGGACTCTTTATGACCCCCTTTTTTAGAATTTTCTTGATCCGCCCCTCATTATACCTACACAAGCAAGCGTCAGATATCCGCAATTCCTTTGCAAATCATTGACCTTTGCCTTTTTTACAAATTTCTTTTGGTATTTTTGTCCGATTTTAGGTAAAAAGCAATACACTATATAGAGATACAAGTATATCAGAATAAAATTGTTTCTTAAATATTAATGTTTTCATTGTTAATTAAACGATTCTTGTTTCTATTTTCATCAATTGTTCGATAGATATGATTTTTTTTTTCATTTCTTGGGTTTTTCCCGGGTTTTCATACCTTAGAATGTAAGATTTACCATTCAAATATGCTTACGAATAATTCACAGGTTGAATAGTTTCAATTTGACCCCAATTTTGAACAATACATTTTTAATTGAAAGATTTATATAAATGAGTCTTTTTCTAATCTGTATTACTTCTGGTAACGTGATTTAAACGAAAATACCTCTTAACAGTGCTTCTCACACAGTTCCTACTAATCCATTGGTGTTCTACAAATCTCTTATATATAGAGTCGATCTGTAATTTGGCAGCTTTTTACTTTCTCTGTGGAAAAGTTAGGTTAGTATATACGTATTAGAGAATTTGGTCTGATTCATGTCCTTTGTTAAGGTTAGTCGTATTCTAAGTTTTGCTGTTTTTTTGCCAATTATTCATTGCTATGCCTTAAATTTACGAAATTAAAGCATTGGGGCAATTTCTTGAAAGTGTTTTAGTCGTATGCTTCTGTCATTAACGACTCAGACTTTGGAAACAAACTGGAGCTCGAGAACTAGAGATTTCTAATATGAGCCAAGCTTTTTTTCTTACATTTGTATATCTCCGTTTAATTGTGTTGTTTTATATATCTTATTGATTTGTCTTTGCCTTTGGTGTTTTCTGGTTTTATTTCTGTTTGGTGAACTTTGAAAAATTCTATTGCACTTTCGGTATTCTTTGCTTTTTCTATGTATAAACATTTTTGAAAATATAATCTAGAACCGATATTAGAAAGGGATCTGCTCCATTAATGTTCTTAAAGCTTTCAAGAAGGTCTTTATGTCAAAGCATTGTTAAAAAAGGCAATATGGTCTAAATTGGACTTCTTTTATCCGATTGCATAAATGTAATGTGTATATTTGGTAAGATTTTAACACTTTGATTGTTAATTGTTATTTCCAATATAAAACGGATATAGAGAACAAAACATCAAAAACTATATGAAAACTTGGTCTTTGATTTTTTAACCAACTAAATTTAATACAAATTCAATATTTATTTCTATTATCTTCAAACAATTTGAACATGATATTTGTATTTTCAAATTGTATAACTCAATTACAAACGACATAAGCCTTCTTCCTTTATTGCGAACATTTAAATTTAAAAGAAAGAAAAAAAACTTATATTTGATCAAACGATTTGTGTGATGATTTTAACAGCATACTTATTTGATCTTTAGCTTAATCTATATATTTACATTTTGAAATTTTGAATAGATTTAAAATTTCCGCAGTTGACTATGTATAGACACATGATAAGAGAGGAAAACGTCTTAAAAATACTTTTAATACAAATATAATTTATGTACATTATACCTATGAAAAACCTAAGTTTCTTTACAAATTTATTCAAGTGTCAAAGAGGAAAAGATTAAAAATTTCAAATTAAATTTTAAAACTTTCATCGATTTCTATTTTGTACAAGTTTTTTCTCCAAAATAAACATGTTTTATTGACAATATAAACATAGAAGCGTCGCTATTTAATTTTCTTCATATCAATATATCTACCGTTTAAAAAGCTAGCACTTGAACTTAGGCTTGACATTAATGCAAAATCTGGTCTTGAATAGATAAAACTTTTGAGGGACATATATCAAAAGCGTTGTCGAAAAACGGGAAGTGTCTTTTAAAGTCCTCGGATTTATTTGAGTTTCTACAAAATACATTGAATTCAAACAGCTGTATGTATCAGAACTCTATATTTGTGAAGAGTCTCCTAAAGCTTGGCTCTTGTCACCAACAAAGGAACTTTAATTATTAACGGTGTCAAATTATTTCGGATTAACATGGATGTAGAATAAGCATAGCGAAAAGATTGGGCATTCATCTGAAAATACGTGACGGGGATACTTTTGAAATGAAATATTTGTGACAAAGTGTATCACTGTTAGTCCGCATAGCAAGATAGGATCAGATTTAACGTTTTCCTTTTGTTCGAGATTACTATTTAGTTTCGTATCAAGTGTCCAGTTAGAAGAGTTAGTTTCGGATATAATGTCTTGCACTTATTGACAGAAATAGTAAACCGTTTCGGGAGACATAATTGTTGTTATAATAATTCATTGTTTTCGTTTAGTTTGTACTAAAAGTTTTCATACGGAATCAATAGTTTTTGTTAAAATTATCAATAAGTGGATATTTCTGTTTCGACTGTCTGGCTGTGTTTTGTTTCAATTATACTATAGATTGTAATAGGCTTTCCTGGGTCTGACACATTGTTCTTAAGTTTTGTCAAGGATTTTACATCTCTAAAATTTTTCTGTCAAGGATTGTGAAACAAAAGTTTCAACGATTTTATGGTGCTGCATTTCTTACAACAATTTGCATACCAGTGTTTCTGCTAAGATATAAATGTTGTGGCATTGTTGGTTATTTCAAAAGAAGAAAACGCTTTGTTATGATTCAATTCATAAGGATTACAATTGCTATTGCCTAATATTTCTATGGAGAAGAATGGCAATCTATTGCTAGAAATGATTCAGAGATCATAAAGGACTATATAGTATTTTTTCCTTGTTTTGAAAAGTAAATGGCTTGTGCACCTGCAAAAACTATTCACCACAGCCGTAAAAGAGACTTGTATTAAATCAGAAGTTTATTGCCAATGGATAAATTTTCATAACATATAAAAATGGATAACTTTGAGGTTTGTTCTTAGCTTATATAACGTATAATAGCAACATTGTCCTTGTGTGGTATAGAAATTCCTGCCATTTGAGACCCTAATGCACTTAGTCGTGATTATTATTTGATACTAGAAACCGTTGTGAGCATTCTTTTATACGATGATTTTCCTTATTAATATGATAATAACCCAAAAAGAAAGTACCCGACAAATATAAGATGATTGCATAATTCCAATAATTGAAATTTCGTCTGGTGAGATGTTCGTCTAGCCAGACTGCTCAGTAAAAGCAAGAAAAAAAGAAGATTTCAATGAATTGAAAATCGTGGCAATTAAAAAACTAAATCTCATTATTGAGCTTATAATTTGGTTCTTGTTTGTGACAATGGAGGTATTTGTTTGTATTCTGCGGAAGGCACGTTCACGACAGTTTACCTACACAATCTTTAATCTAAAAAAGTTGTTTTAATTCAAGATGTTTAGATAACGCCTTAAAATATCAAAGGACATTTTGAAAACGATATTTGGTAGTTGACAATTATAATTCGCCAGATTTTTTAAAGAACCTATCCGACACGTCTGTTTAACTACATTGCTTTAAGTTTCTTTTTTCTACACGCTGTACAATATTTACTGTTAAACCCTATGTTCACTGCAAGCAACATACGAGTCGATTCCAATGAATTTTACTACCAACGATAGTTATTTTTCTTATTACTCAGCCGCAATGTCTCTACCAAGTAGCTCTAGGAGAATTGAGTGAACTTATTTTATCCATGACTAATAGGGCTGAAGCCCTAAGAAAAAAATGAATATGAAAAATCCTTAACGTGTTAGTAAAACATATTGGGCTTAATGTGCCTATATAATGAAAGTAACAATTATTTAACTCGATTCGTGTGTTCCTACGGGTAACTTAGTAATTCTAAGTACAGTACATCCTTCATACACTTTTTATTATTTTGTATCTTGGCGATTGTATATATCAAGCGAACTATATATATTACAATGCAAAGTTAACATGCAGCCATTAGACCTATAATGATTGCCACTCTTTGCTGCAAACTGAATAATAAGCTAAACAATGTGATGCACAAATGCATTAAATCAAAATCTTTTATAAGGAAGTTTGTTTAATATTGTGATTCTCTTTAATAAATGTTTGGAATACAGATACCATATCATGTTGTCTGAACATTCGGTATTCTCCCTTGATTTGTAATACAAGTTTTTGGTGATCATATCTACATGCCATATAAACTCTAAAACATACCCGCATAAAGCATTTGGACAATAGAGTTTTAAATGAAATGCATTAAATTCATTGTAAGCTTCTGTTGAGGATGTTTGAATTTTGATCAAAACATTTAATAAGTAATTTAACAACTAGATGGATCGTTAAAAGCCATCAAACCATTGTAGCTTTCAATTTTTGCACATTGACTTGAAAAATCGTTTTGATTCTATACATGTTTTCCGTATAACAATAGAAGAAGATATAGATTTGACATTTCAATGCACGAAAACGACGTTGTTATGTATTTAACTGATGACTCCCTTTGTATGTTTTTTGACAGATGAAAGAAAAATGGAAAACCCAATCGCAAGGATTTTTTCAAGGGAACGTTTTTATTAACACTCTCCAGAAGAAGTTTCCCAGCAGATTTCCAAGTCGTTGGTCGGCTGTAAAGTTTGCCAGAGGCCTATTTCGGGAAGGTATTATCCAAAGTGCTTCCAATCTCAAATCTTTCGAGGACTCTGAACAGCTTTTCAACTGGAACGAAAATGAACTTTCCGCCGAATGGCGAAAAATGACATCACAGACATCAACTCCACGATCTAAAGGATTCACGTGGAAAAAGAAAAGTTCAGACGAACCAAGCGATTTTGATATTATTACTACCATTAAAACTGCACTTAGCGGTACAACAAGAAAAGACACAACATTGCTAAACAAGTTTTTCAAAGACTTGCGGAAGGACTTTCCAGAAACAAGTTCTTCATCGAAGCAGACGATAGAACGCACGTGGATAAACCAAAGATTAAGTACAGCCTCTAGTGAAAGTTCAGCAGACACTATTAACCACAGTTATCCAAAATTCAAAGAAAAAGCGACAAGCAGAAGTTATAACCCAATTTATCAAATGGCTTCAACAAACCAAAATTATAGTGCAATACCGGAAGAGGACTTGGCAAACTTAGACAGGTCACATGGTGGGTCATCTCTAGAATATGAACTTTCTCATGGACTTTCTCAAAACGCTAGAAGGTGGCATGATTCTCAGTTCTGCTATTCTGATAATGAAAAACAGTTAATTGAGGAAATGAAAAAGATGAAACGGGACCATAATGAATCAATTCAAGCATATGAGGAAAGAATAAGCAAGCTCATGACGAAAATGCACGAACTGAAAGGCATTGCTGAAATGCTGGAAAATTCAAGTATGAAATCATCTCCCTATGGATTGCTTCCTGGTAGAGCAAACCTTCTCACTACAATGGGTAAGTCTCGAGGATTCTATTCTCTAATTTTCCTCCATGAACAATTGTTATAAAAAAAGATCAACATACGATCAAAAGGGGGGCAATTTTCAATTGCGTATCTGTCGCGCGTTTCGTCTTTATAAAGAATAACCAGAGAACATCTGATCAGACCTTGTGTTTCCAAAGTACATTAGAATAAGAAGAACACACAAATCTGGTGTTTGTAAGGGTTAAGAAGGAAAATTAAGCAAATGGCCATTTACCACGTTTTCGTGGAATTTCAAATATTTCCAAGGGGCCATTTCTTAATGATCAAAATAATTTTAGATGAAAGGGGCCATTTTCATTTTTGATGTACCAATGGCCCATAGCCACTGCCCATTAAAATCCTGGGAATGCTTAGCATGACTTGAGTTTTTGATAAGCAAAAACATCTATTCACGATATTTGCCAATGGTAGGTGAAATGGAATTAATTTATTCACTTTTTAAGATATGTATTTTTTTTTAATTTAATATTTGCAAAACATGTAAAGAAGGAATGATTCCTTACAAAACAATCATCTTTCAATGCTCTTATCTTCTATATACAAAGATCCAAACGAAGCATGTTTTATTAATTCAACAATTTACAAAAGTGCATGTAATTGAATTTGAAAATACCAAGGTCTTTTTTTCTTAAATGTTTGTCGTTGGTTTAATTTACACATCCCTCATGCTGAGGGTGTTAAAAAGGTCTCTTCACACAGATCAAATTACACTCCTTACGAGACATAAAAAAGAAAACTCATCTTGGTGAAAACATAAGGTCTGACTAAACCAAACCACAAGTTGTAAGCCAAAGAATACTCATAGGTTATGAATTTAGATTAAAAAACGTGATGTCGATAGGCATTAAGCTAATGGATATGAAACTATGGAAGAGGGACTTTAAATAGCAAGTATATATCATGTATATTTTTATACTTACTGGTGCAATACACTTTTTAAGTCATTGTCAAAATTTGATTTTGATTTGTTAATAATAAAGGGTCAGTAATTTCAAGTTAAAATGCTAGCTTCTATTGATATGTATAATGTTTAATTATACTAAACGTCAGTTAAATTCGTGCTATTTTTTAATTCAAGATTTTTGTTTGAAAGTCATGATACACTTAGAACAACTTGTGCTTAGACAATACAGTTCAATATTGATCAGATATTTCAAATATAGTCATGTCAAAACCAGTTGATGAAAAAATATAGCCCAAAAAATCAATTAAAATGAGTAAGATGAAACTTATTATTCATCTATCCAATTAATAATGAATACAATGTAAAGTGATATGTATTTTATATATTCAGCAGGCAATAAACAGGAAAAAAGGGGTGCCGCTCCGGGAGGATACACCGCACCGCCCTTACCCCCTCGGCCAACGAAAGGGAACAAAGTGTACCCAAACAAGCCTATCATCCATCCGAAATGTAAAATGAAAAATCTGGACTGGTCCCGGATAATTCTAAGAGACGGTAAGTAAAAATGTTACGGTGCTGTGAAATAAGTTTTATGCGATTTTAAAAAGTTCCGGGTAAAATTAGATTTAGAGAGAAAAGACGCTTCAGAGTTGGTGGAGCAAAATTGATGAACAGACAAGCAAAACTTTTTTTTTGTAAAAATCCAAATTTCCGGGTTAAATGAAAGTAAGAGAGAAAAGACGGAACAAAATTGATGAATACACAAAAATTCAATTTTTTGTAAAAAGGCTAACCTGAACTTAAATGGTCACGATAAATAAAACCAACATAGTATTTATAATAATTGCAATGATTTACGAAAAGTTATTAAATGATATTTTGGTTTTGTAATTTAAGATTTAATCTTTTTGTAAGTTATTTAAAATATAAAAAATACATCTTAAATAAGTTGAATATGATAACAAAGCAATAAAAGAAAAGGCGTTTTTATCAAAGGTTAAATCTCAGAAAAGGCAAAAAATGATAATGATGGTTTTGATATAATTTAAAGTTTATATGTCCATTTATATTGCAATGCAATGTATAAAAAGGTCATATGAAATATAGCAAAATTAGCCTACATACATTCAATAGCGTTATTAGCAAGAGCTCAACGGATTTAACACAATCATTTCAATTCTGCTTAAATTTGAATGAACTACAATAAAATCACATTGTCTTTAATTGTTGGCTTTTTAGCACTGCTCAAGATAGATGTCTCAACTTGATAGCTCCATAACATAGGTTGACAAGTTAAATGGTAAAAAATGGTCCACACAACAAAAGATAATTCATTTAAATTAGATATTGATACACAGTCATAATTGTGTCAAAGATGACAAACAATTAGAATCCAATCTTATCGAAATCTTAAGATTTCAAAACCCTAAGAATACATTTTCTACTCCTCTGAGCAAGTTAAATAGGGGGATGCCCAAAGCGTCGGTACACGTTGAGCGAACAATTATGGTCTATGGTTAAAAGATATAAAATATATCCAACAATGGCGGAGGAATGTTAATATGGGCTACCTATACGACAAAAATTGAAATGCTTGACTGAAAAGTCATGGTTAAAAGCATTAATCAAGAAGCTAGGACAGTAAAACATGTCACAATGGCAAAGAGGATTTTGAAAAATATTCATAGTGTAAACATATATAATGGCCATTTATTAAAAAATATGTTTTTGTGACGAAAAAGGTCTATTTATTCTTTTTTATTGCTGCTTTTGTTCTGCAACGGTAAGTTTTTGTATTATGTTTAATGATATACAAGATCTTGTAAAAATAGTTGAGGTTTTTAACTGCTCCATTTAAAAGCGGGTTATTGTTATGATTTCTCACCTCCGAGTCATATTTGTAAATATTTATGAACCATAAAAGCGAAAATATTTAATTTTATCATCACTTTGAAGACATCTTGCATCCAGGCTTTATTGGTTTTACTATGTTACTTTAAACACTCACTGAAACTAAAACACGGGCCTTAATGTGAAAAACGACAAATATTAAAAAATCATCAATTTTCTTGGGAATAATTTTCGTGCCCTACCCCCTCCCCTCAAAAAATGGAGACATTTTTTGTTGGAACTTTAATTCTTGTTTTTTTATGGGTTTAAATAAGGAATCAGCACATATCAACACTTCTTAGATCCTTCCTTTTCTCTGTTTTGGCTGGTTATCAATTAGAAAACCGCATTTCCTAAAAACGAAGATTATATTAATGAAACGTGAACAAAATGTGTCTCTGAATATACATCCATACAAACGAGAATTTCTGATCTGAATATAGGGCACTTTCACAAATAGATAGTTTTTCTTGTTCTCAAATCAAATTTATTGTCATATAAACCATCCTCGGAAACCCAGGGTTTCTTCTCTCGCTTACTCATTCATCGCCCCTGGGACCATCCTCGGAAACCCAGGGTTTCTTCTCTCGCTTACTCAGTGATGAATGAGTAAGCGAAAGAAGAACCCCAGGGTTTCCGAGGATGCCCTAGCTGGGACATAACGCATGAAATACTTCGTTTTTGATAGTTTTGTATCGAGCTTTCTGATTGGTCGCTTTAGATTTATCTAATGCGATTTAAACATGTTGGCCCGAGACCATAGTTATTTTTTCCAAGTTTTTAATGCATTTTCAATATAGCCATATGTGAAATTAAAAAAATCGCACCATTTCTTTTTAATTGAAACTTTGGCCACATAAAGTTCATTAGCTTCCAGAACATTAGTTAAAAATTCAGAAAATCCTACCATCTAAAAAAAATTTGATCTTTTTTTTAAATGTACACCTAAGAGGGTCAGAAAAGAGGTGCTTGAAAAATGAAAAAATCACCTTTTTGCACTTAGCCGAATCACAACTTTATCAATGAATTTCCAAAAAATTAAAGTTTGATAAATTTATACTATCTTTAATCTCTCATTTCACTCCAAGTTCATCCTTTAGTCATAAAAACTAACATTACAATAGCATTTACAAGAAATACTATGTTTTAATAGGGACTATATTATTGGACAACGAAAATTGAAGGGAGCTAACTGTGGTCTCGTACCTAATAGTCCTCAGAAAAGCCTCAGACAGTCAAATAAAATTATTTTCACATAGAATAGTCTTTTTCCAACTGAACTGCCAAGTTTCAAAGTGATCAGACCAACAATAGTGAAATTATTAGCACTACAAAACACTAGTTGCATATAAGAATTTTGATCGGAAATACACCAGGAAAATCCATGAGGCCTATTTGGCCAAATTTTTTTAATTTCATAAAAGTTCACAAAACTACTGGCTGAAATCAATAACATTATCCCCTCTGAGCATGGAAAACACAAGTTTCAGTGAAATATCTGCATGGTTTCAAATTTTGACCCTTTCCCATATTTGCGGATAGGAAAATTAGCCATTTTAGCCTTATTGAGGGGTACATGTATGGCCATGAGAATTTTTTAAGAAAGGAAATGAAATGTTGAGACCAAAAGGGGTTTAAAATGTTAAATACATAATAAGCTTACAAAATAAAACCAAAAAACACCATATTCATATGAAAAATATGTTATAAATAGTGTTTATGAGTGGACAAATGGTGTAATTTCAAAATGCTTTTTCCCTACACATCACTAAAAACTAATGTTTGAGGGTAAAAAAATGTAAAAAATGCAACAACTTGCAACAATAAAGGTGTATTTAGTATGAGATGATGATGATGAACAGAATTTAACAGCAAAAAGACTTGTCATTGCACTTTAGATGAAAATTGGTTCAAGACTCATGTGCGAAATAAGGAAAAACGGCCAAATCTACAGCAAGAAATGGGGGATATTTTCAATCCTTTGACATTTTCTATGAAATCCAGAGACCTTTTATGTGCTACTTTGTGTTGTTTAGCTATTTTTCAGTTTATTCTGACTGTTTTTTCTATAATATACCCTAAACAGAAAGATTACATTGATATGGCATTCATAGAACCGACACAAAAAAGCTTATCTGCTGCCGCAGCCCCATTTTGCAAGTAGTAAAAAAAAAATTTTCAGAATTAATTCATAAAGTCTAGTTTGAACAGTTTCCTTACATCATATAAGAAGATTTATAGCTGTTGTAGCCCTCTGGAAGTCATAATCTGCAAGCATTGGCCCTATAAATGTTAAAATAATACAAAACAGGCCATTACCATTGAAAATCCCATAGACATACAAATATGGCTAAATATGGCAAATATTGAGATAAACTCATGAAATAAAGGCTGAAATTGAAAGAACTTATTAATCTAAACAACTTAAAACCATTAATGGCATTGCAAAATAATTCTAAGAGGTGTAAATAGGCCATTCTTACCCCTCTAATAATAGTCCTCAGAAAAGCCTCAGACAGTCAAATAAAATTATTTTCACATAGAATAGTCTTTTTCCAACTGAACTGCCAAGTTTCAAAGTGATCAGACCAACAATAGTGAAATTATTAGCACTACAAAACACTAGTTGCATATAAGAATTTTGATCGGAAATACACCAGGAAAATCCATGAGGCCTATTTGGCCAAATTTTTTTAATTTCATAAAAGTTCACAAAACTACTGGCTGAAATCAATAACATTATCCCCTCTGAGCATGGAAAACACAAGTTTCAGTGAAATATCTGCATGGTTTCAAATTTTGACCCTTTCCCATATTTGCGGATAGGAAAATTAGCCATTTTAGCCTTATTGAGGGGTACATGTATGGCCATGAGAATTTTTTAAGAAAGGAAATGAAATGTTGAGACCAAAAGGGGTTTAAAATGTTAAATACATAATAAGCTTACAAAATAAAACCAAAAAACACCATATTCATATGAAAAATATGTTATAAATAGTGTTTATGAGTGGACAAATGGTGTAATTTCAAAATGCTTTTTCCCTACACATCACTAAAAACTAATGTTTGAGGGTAAAAAAATGTAAAAAATGCAACAACTTGCAACAATAAAGGTGTATTTAGTATGAGATGATGATGATGAACAGAATTTAACAGCAAAAAGACTTGTCATTGCACTTTAGATGAAAATTGGTTCAAGACTCATGTGCGAAATAAGGAAAAACGGCCAAATCTACAGCAAGAAATGGGGGATATTTTCAATCCTTTGACATTTTCTATGAAATCCAGAGACCTTTTATGTGCTACTTTGTGTTGTTTAGCTATTTTTCAGTTTATTCTGACTGTTTTTTCTATAATATACCCTAAACAGAAAGATTACATTGATATGGCATTCATAGAACCGACACAAAAAAGCTTATCTGCTGCCGCAGCCCCATTTTGCAAGTAGTAAAAAAAAAATTTTCAGAATTAATTCATAAAGTCTAGTTTGAACAGTTTCCTTACATCATATAAGAAGATTTATAGCTGTTGTAGCCCTCTGGAAGTCATAATCTGCAAGCATTGGCCCTATAAATGTTAAAATAATACAAAACAGGCCATTACCATTGAAAATCCCATAGACATACAAATATGGCTAAATATGGCAAATATTGAGATAAACTCATGAAATAAAGGCTGAAATTGAAAGAACTTATTAATCTAAACAACTTAAAACCATTAATGGCATTGCAAAATAATTCTAAGAGGTGTAAATAGGCCATTCTTACCCCTCTAATAATAGTCCTCAGAAAAGCCTCAGACAGTCAAATAAAATTATTTTCACATAGAATAGTCTTTTTCCAACTGAACTGCCAAGTTTCAAAGTGATCAGACCAACAATAGTGAAATTATTAGCACTACAAAACACTAGTTGCATATAAGAATTTTGATCGGAAATACACCAGGAAAATCCATGAGGCCTATTTGGCCAAATTTTTTTAATTTCATAAAAGTTCACAAAACTACTGGCTGAAATCAATAACATTATCCCCTCTGAGCATGGAAAACACAAGTTTCAGTGAAATATCTGCATGGTTTCAAATTTTGACCCTTTCCCATATTTGCGGATAGGAAAATTAGCCATTTTAGCCTTATTGAGGGGTACATGTATGGCCATGAGAATTTTTTAAGAAAGGAAATGAAATGTTGAGACCAAAAGGGGTTTAAAATGTTAAATACATAATAAGCTTACAAAATAAAACCAAAAAACACCATATTCATATGAAAAATATGTTATAAATAGTGTTTATGAGTGGACAAATGGTGTAATTTCAAAATGCTTTTTCCCTACACATCACTAAAAACTAATGTTTGAGGGTAAAAAAATGTAAAAAATGCAACAACTTGCAACAATAAAGGTGTATTTAGTATGAGATGATGATGATGAACAGAATTTAACAGCAAAAAGACTTGTCATTGCACTTTAGATGAAAATTGGTTCAAGACTCATGTGCGAAATAAGGAAAAACGGCCAAATCTACAGCAAGAAATGGGGGATATTTTCAATCCTTTGACATTTTCTATGAAATCCAGAGACCTTTTATGTGCTACTTTGTGTTGTTTAGCTATTTTTCAGTTTATTCTGACTGTTTTTTCTATAATATACCCTAAACAGAAAGATTACATTGATATGGCATTCATAGAACCGACACAAAAAAGCTTATCTGCTGCCGCAGCCCCATTTTGCAAGTAGTAAAAAAAAAATTTTCAGAATTAATTCATAAAGTCTAGTTTGAACAGTTTCCTTACATCATATAAGAAGATTTATAGCTGTTGTAGCCCTCTGGAAGTCATAATCTGCAAGCATTGGCCCTATAAATGTTAAAATAATACAAAACAGGCCATTACCATTGAAAATCCCATAGACATACAAATATGGCTAAATATGGCAAATATTGAGATAAACTCATGAAATAAAGGCTGAAATTGAAAGAACTTATTAATCTAAACAACTTAAAACCATTAATGGCATTGCAAAATAATTCTAAGAGGTGTAAATAGGCCATTCTTACCCCTCTAATAATAGTCCTCAGAAAAGCCTCAGACAGTCAAATAAAATTATTTTCACATAGAATAGTCTTTTTCCAACTGAACTGCCAAGTTTCAAAGTGATCAGACCAACAATAGTGAAATTATTAGCACTACAAAACACTAGTTGCATATAAGAATTTTGATCGGAAATACACCAGGAAAATCCATGAGGCCTATTTGGCCAAATTTTTTTAATTTCATAAAAGTTCACAAAACTACTGGCTGAAATCAATAACATTATCCCCTCTGAGCATGGAAAACACAAGTTTCAGTGAAATATCTGCATGGTTTCAAATTTTGACCCTTTCCCATATTTGCGGATAGGAAAATTAGCCATTTTAGCCTTATTGAGGGGTACATGTATGGCCATGAGAATTTTTTAAGAAAGGAAATGAAATGTTGAGACCAAAAGGGGTTTAAAATGTTAAATACATAATAAGCTTACAAAATAAAACCAAAAAACACCATATTCATATGAAAAATATGTTATAAATAGTGTTTATGAGTGGACAAATGGTGTAATTTCAAAATGCTTTTTCCCTACACATCACTAAAAACTAATGTTTGAGGGTAAAAAAATGTAAAAAATGCAACAACTTGCAACAATAAAGGTGTATTTAGTATGAGATGATGATGATGAACAGAATTTAACAGCAAAAAGACTTGTCATTGCACTTTAGATGAAAATTGGTTCAAGACTCATGTGCGAAATAAGGAAAAACGGCCAAATCTACAGCAAGAAATGGGGGATATTTTCAATCCTTTGACATTTTCTATGAAATCCAGAGACCTTTTATGTGCTACTTTGTGTTGTTTAGCTATTTTTCAGTTTATTCTGACTGTTTTTTCTATAATATACCCTAAACAGAAAGATTACATTGATATGGCATTCATAGAACCGACACAAAAAAGCTTATCTGCTGCCGCAGCCCCATTTTGCAAGTAGTAAAAAAAAAATTTTCAGAATTAATTCATAAAGTCTAGTTTGAACAGTTTCCTTACATCATATAAGAAGATTTATAGCTGTTGTAGCCCTCTGGAAGTCATAATCTGCAAGCATTGGCCCTATAAATGTTAAAATAATACAAAACAGGCCATTACCATTGAAAATCCCATAGACATACAAATATGGCTAAATATGGCAAATATTGAGATAAACTCATGAAATAAAGGCTGAAATTGAAAGAACTTATTAATCTAAACAACTTAAAACCATTAATGGCATTGCAAAATAATTCTAAGAGGTGTAAATAGGCCATTCTTACCCCTCTAATAAGTCCTCAGAAAAGCCTCAGACAGTCAAATAAAATTATTTTCACATAGAATAGTCTTTTTCCAACTGAACTGCCAAGTTTCAAAGTGATCAGACCAACAATAGTGAAATTATTAGCACTACAAAACACTAGTTGCATATAAGAATTTTGATCGGAAATACACCAGGAAAATCCATGAGGCCTATTTGGCCAAATTTTTTTAATTTCATAAAAGTTCACAAAACTACTGGCTGAAATCAATAACATTATCCCCTCTGAGCATGGAAAACACAAGTTTCAGTGAAATATCTGCATGGTTTCAAATTTTGACCCTTTCCCATATTTGCGGATAGGAAAATTAGCCATTTTAGCCTTATTGAGGGGTACATGTATGGCCATGAGAATTTTTTAAGAAAGGAAATGAAATGTTGAGACCAAAAGGGGTTTAAAATGTTAAATACATAATAAGCTTACAAAATAAAACCAAAAAACACCATATTCATATGAAAAATATGTTATAAATAGTGTTTATGAGTGGACAAATGGTGTAATTTCAAAATGCTTTTTCCCTACACATCACTAAAAACTAATGTTTGAGGGTAAAAAAATGTAAAAAATGCAACAACTTGCAACAATAAAGGTGTATTTAGTATGAGATGATGATGATGAACAGAATTTAACAGCAAAAAGACTTGTCATTGCACTTTAGATGAAAATTGGTTCAAGACTCATGTGCGAAATAAGGAAAAACGGCCAAATCTACAGCAAGAAATGGGGGATATTTTCAATCCTTTGACATTTTCTATGAAATCCAGAGACCTTTTATGTGCTACTTTGTGTTGTTTAGCTATTTTTCAGTTTATTCTGACTGTTTTTTCTATAATATACCCTAAACAGAAAGATTACATTGATATGGCATTCATAGAACCGACACAAAAAAGCTTATCTGCTGCCGCAGCCCCATTTTGCAAGTAGTAAAAAAAAAATTTTCAGAATTAATTCATAAAGTCTAGTTTGAACAGTTTCCTTACATCATATAAGAAGATTTATAGCTGTTGTAGCCCTCTGGAAGTCATAATCTGCAAGCATTGGCCCTATAAATGTTAAAATAATACAAAACAGGCCATTACCATTGAAAATCCCATAGACATACAAATATGGCTAAATATGGCAAATATTGAGATAAACTCATGAAATAAAGGCTGAAATTGAAAGAACTTATTAATCTAAACAACTTAAAACCATTAATGGCATTGCAAAATAATTCTAAGAGGTGTAAATAGGCCATTCTTACCCCTCTAATAAGGCCCGAGACCATAGTTATTTTTTCCAAGTTTTTAATGCATTTTCAATATAGCCATATGTGAAATTAAAAAAATCGCACCATTTCTTTTTAATTGAAACTTTGGCCACATAAAGTTCATTAGCTTCCAGAACATTAGTTAAAAATTCAGAAAATCCTACCATCTAAAAAAAATTTGATCTTTTTTTTAAATGTACACCTAAGAGGGTCAGAAAAGAGGTGCTTGAAAAATGAAAAAATCACCTTTTTGCACTTAGCCGAATCACAACTTTATCAATGAATTTCCAAAAAATTAAAGTTTGATAAATTTATACTATCTTTAATCTCTCATTTCACTCCAAGTTCATCCTTTAGTCATAAAAACTAACATTACAATAGCATTTACAAGAAATACTATGTTTTAATAGGGACTATATTATTGGACAACGAAAATTGAAGGGAGCTAACTGTGGTCTCGTACCTAATAGTCCTCAGAAAAGCCTCAGACAGTCAAATAAAATTATTTTCACATAGAATAGTCTTTTTCCAACTGAACTGCCAAGTTTCAAAGTGATCAGACCAACAATAGTGAAATTATTAGCACTACAAAACACTAGTTGCATATAAGAATTTTGATCGGAAATACACCAGGAAAATCCATGAGGCCTATTTGGCCAAATTTTTTTAATTTCATAAAAGTTCACAAAACTACTGGCTGAAATCAATAACATTATCCCCTCTGAGCATGGAAAACACAAGTTTCAGTGAAATATCTGCATGGTTTCAAATTTTGACCCTTTCCCATATTTGCGGATAGGAAAATTAGCCATTTTAGCCTTATTGAGGGGTACATGTATGGCCATGAGAATTTTTTAAGAAAGGAAATGAAATGTTGAGACCAAAAGGGGTTTAAAATGTTAAATACATAATAAGCTTACAAAATAAAACCAAAAAACACCATATTCATATGAAAAATATGTTATAAATAGTGTTTATGAGTGGACAAATGGTGTAATTTCAAAATGCTTTTTCCCTACACATCACTAAAAACTAATGTTTGAGGGTAAAAAAATGTAAAAAATGCAACAACTTGCAACAATAAAGGTGTATTTAGTATGAGATGATGATGATGAACAGAATTTAACAGCAAAAAGACTTGTCATTGCACTTTAGATGAAAATTGGTTCAAGACTCATGTGCGAAATAAGGAAAAACGGCCAAATCTACAGCAAGAAATGGGGGATATTTTCAATCCTTTGACATTTTCTATGAAATCCAGAGACCTTTTATGTGCTACTTTGTGTTGTTTAGCTATTTTTCAGTTTATTCTGACTGTTTTTTCTATAATATACCCTAAACAGAAAGATTACATTGATATGGCATTCATAGAACCGACACAAAAAAGCTTATCTGCTGCCGCAGCCCCATTTTGCAAGTAGTAAAAAAAAAATTTTCAGAATTAATTCATAAAGTCTAGTTTGAACAGTTTCCTTACATCATATAAGAAGATTTATAGCTGTTGTAGCCCTCTGGAAGTCATAATCTGCAAGCATTGGCCCTATAAATGTTAAAATAATACAAAACAGGCCATTACCATTGAAAATCCCATAGACATACAAATATGGCTAAATATGGCAAATATTGAGATAAACTCATGAAATAAAGGCTGAAATTGAAAGAACTTATTAATCTAAACAACTTAAAACCATTAATGGCATTGCAAAATAATTCTAAGAGGTGTAAATAGGCCATTCTTACCCCTCTAATAAGTCCTCAGAAAAGCCTCAGACAGTCAAATAAAATTATTTTCACATAGAATAGTCTTTTTCCAACTGAACTGCCAAGTTTCAAAGTGATCAGACCAACAATAGTGAAATTATTAGCACTACAAAACACTAGTTGCATATAAGAATTTTGATCGGAAATACACCAGGAAAATCCATGAGGCCTATTTGGCCAAATTTTTTTAATTTCATAAAAGTTCACAAAACTACTGGCTGAAATCAATAACATTATCCCCTCTGAGCATGGAAAACACAAGTTTCAGTGAAATATCTGCATGGTTTCAAATTTTGACCCTTTCCCATATTTGCGGATAGGAAAATTAGCCATTTTAGCCTTATTGAGGGGTACATGTATGGCCATGAGAATTTTTTAAGAAAGGAAATGAAATGTTGAGACCAAAAGGGGTTTAAAATGTTAAATACATAATAAGCTTACAAAATAAAACCAAAAAACACCATATTCATATGAAAAATATGTTATAAATAGTGTTTATGAGTGGACAAATGGTGTAATTTCAAAATGCTTTTTCCCTACACATCACTAAAAACTAATGTTTGAGGGTAAAAAAATGTAAAAAATGCAACAACTTGCAACAATAAAGGTGTATTTAGTATGAGATGATGATGATGAACAGAATTTAACAGCAAAAAGACTTGTCATTGCACTTTAGATGAAAATTGGTTCAAGACTCATGTGCGAAATAAGGAAAAACGGCCAAATCTACAGCAAGAAATGGGGGATATTTTCAATCCTTTGACATTTTCTATGAAATCCAGAGACCTTTTATGTGCTACTTTGTGTTGTTTAGCTATTTTTCAGTTTATTCTGACTGTTTTTCTATAATATACCCTAAACAGAAAGATTACATTGATATGGCATTCATAGAACCGACACAAAAAAGCTTATCTGCTGCCGCAGCCCCATTTTGCAAGTAGTAAAAAAAAAATTTTCAGAATTAATTCATAAAGTCTAGTTTGAACAGTTTCCTTACATCATATAAGAAGATTTATAGCTGTTGTAGCCCTCTGGAAGTCATAATCTGCAAGCATTGGCCCTATAAATGTTAAAATAATACAAAACAGGCCATTACCATTGAAAATCCCATAGACATACAAATATGGCTAAATATGGCAAATATTGAGATAAACTCATGAAATAAAGGCTGAAATTGAAAGAACTTATTAATCTAAACAACTTAAAACCATTAATGGCATTGCAAAATAATTCTAAGAGGTGTAAATAGGCCATTCTTACCCCTCTAATAAGTCCTCAGAAAAGCCTCAGACAGTCAAATAAAATTATTTTCACATAGAATAGTCTTTTTCCAACTGAACTGCCAAGTTTCAAAGTGATCAGACCAACAATAGTGAAATTATTAGCACTACAAAACACTAGTTGCATATAAGAATTTTGATCGGAAATACACCAGGAAAATCCATGAGGCCTATTTGGCCAAATTTTTTTAATTTCATAAAAGTTCACAAAACTACTGGCTGAAATCAATAACATTATCCCCTCTGAGCATGGAAAACACAAGTTTCAGTGAAATATCTGCATGGTTTCAAATTTTGACCCTTTCCCATATTTGCGGATAGGAAAATTAGCCATTTTAGCCTTATTGAGGGGTACATGTATGGCCATGAGAATTTTTTAAGAAAGGAAATGAAATGTTGAGACCAAAAGGGGTTTAAAATGTTAAATACATAATAAGCTTACAAAATAAAACCAAAAAACACCATATTCATATGAAAAATATGTTATAAATAGTGTTTATGAGTGGACAAATGGTGTAATTTCAAAATGCTTTTTCCCTACACATCACTAAAAACTAATGTTTGAGGGTAAAAAAATGTAAAAAATGCAACAACTTGCAACAATAAAGGTGTATTTAGTATGAGATGATGATGATGAACAGAATTTAACAGCAAAAAGACTTGTCATTGCACTTTAGATGAAAATTGGTTCAAGACTCATGTGCGAAATAAGGAAAAACGGCCAAATCTACAGCAAGAAATGGGGGATATTTTCAATCCTTTGACATTTTCTATGAAATCCAGAGACCTTTTATGTGCTACTTTGTGTTGTTTAGCTATTTTTCAGTTTATTGTGACTGTTTTTTCTATAATATACCCTAAACAGAAAGATTACATTGATATGGCATTCATAGAACCGACACAAAAAAGCTTATCTGCTGCCGCAGCCCCATTTTGCAAGTAGTAAAAAAAAAATTTTCAGAATTAATTCATAAAGTCTAGTTTGAACAGTTTCCTTACATCATATAAGAAGATTTATAGCTGTTGTAGCCCTCTGGAAGTCATAATCTGCAAGCATTGGCCCTATAAATGTTAAAATAATACAAAACAGGCCATTACCATTGAAAATCCCATAGACATACAAATATGGCTAAATATGGCAAATATTGAGATAAACTCATGAAATAAAGGCTGAAATTGAAAGAACTTATTAATCTAAACAACTTAAAACCATTAATGGCATTGCAAAATAATTCTAAGAGGTGTAAATAGGCCATTCTTACCCCTCTAATAAGGCCCGAGACCATAGTTATTTTTTCCAAGTTTTTAATGCATTTTCAATATAGCCATATGTGAAATTAAAAAAATCGCACCATTTCTTTTTAATTGAAACTTTGGCCACATAAAGTTCATTAGCTTCCAGAACATTAGTTAAAAATTCAGAAAATCCTACCATCTAAAAAAAATTTGATCTTTTTTTTAAATGTACACCTAAGAGGGTCAGAAAAGAGGTGCTTGAAAAATGAAAAAATCACCTTTTTGCACTTAGCCGAATCACAACTTTATCAATGAATTTCCAAAAAATTAAAGTTTGATAAATTTATACTATCTTTAATCTCTCATTTCACTCCAAGTTCATCCTTTAGTCATAAAAACTAACATTACAATAGCATTTACAAGAAATACTATGTTTTAATAGGGACTATATTATTGGACAACGAAAATTGAAGGGAGCTAACTGTGGTCTCGTACCTAATAGTCCTCAGAAAAGCCTCAGACAGTCAAATAAAATTATTTTCACATAGAATAGTCTTTTTCCAACTGAACTGCCAAGTTTCAAAGTGATCAGACCAACAATAGTGAAATTATTAGCACTACAAAACACTAGTTGCATATAAGAATTTTGATCGGAAATACACCAGGAAAATCCATGAGGCCTATTTGGCCAAATTTTTTTAATTTCATAAAAGTTCACAAAACTACTGGCTGAAATCAATAACATTATCCCCTCTGAGCATGGAAAACACAAGTTTCAGTGAAATATCTGCATGGTTTCAAATTTTGACCCTTTCCCATATTTGCGGATAGGAAAATTAGCCATTTTAGCCTTATTGAGGGGTACATGTATGGCCATGAGAATTTTTTAAGAAAGGAAATGAAATGTTGAGACCAAAAGGGGTTTAAAATGTTAAATACATAATAAGCTTACAAAATAAAACCAAAAAACACCATATTCATATGAAAAATATGTTATAAATAGTGTTTATGAGTGGACAAATGGTGTAATTTCAAAATGCTTTTTCCCTACACATCACTAAAAACTAATGTTTGAGGGTAAAAAAATGTAAAAAATGCAACAACTTGCAACAATAAAGGTGTATTTAGTATGAGATGATGATGATGAACAGAATTTAACAGCAAAAAGACTTGTCATTGCACTTTAGATGAAAATTGGTTCAAGACTCATGTGCGAAATAAGGAAAAACGGCCAAATCTACAGCAAGAAATGGGGGATATTTTCAATCCTTTGACATTTTCTATGAAATCCAGAGACCTTTTATGTGCTACTTTGTGTTGTTTAGCTATTTTTCAGTTTATTCTGACTGTTTTTTCTATAATATACCCTAAACAGAAAGATTACATTGATATGGCATTCATAGAACTGACACAAAAAAGCTTATCTGCTGCCGCAGCCCCATTTTGCAAGTAGTAAAAAAAAAATTTTCAGAATTAATTCATAAAGTCTAGTTTGAACAGTTTCCTTACATCATATAAGAAGATTTATAGCTGTTGTAGCCCTCTGGAAGTCATAATCTGCAAGCATTGGCCCTATAAATGTTAAAATAATACAAAACAGGCCATTACCATTGAAAATCCCATAGACATACAAATATGGCTAAATATGGCAAATATTGAGATAAACTCATGAAATAAAGGCTGAAATTGAAAGAACTTATTAATCTAAACAACTTAAAACCATTAATGGCATTGCAAAATAATTCTAAGAGGTGTAAATAGGCCATTCTTACCCCTCTAATAAGGCCCGAGACCATAGTTATTTTTTCCAAGTTTTTAATGCATTTTCAATATAGCCATATGTGAAATTAAAAAAATCGCACCATTTCTTTTTAATTGAAACTTTGGCCACATAAAGTTCATTAGCTTCCAGAACATTAGTTAAAAATTCAGAAAATCCTACCATCTAAAAAAAATTTGATCTTTTTTTTAAATGTACACCTAAGAGGGTCAGAAAAGAGGTGCTTGAAAAATGAAAAAATCACCTTTTTGCACTTAGCCGAATCACAACTTTATCAATGAATTTCCAAAAAATTAAAGTTTGATAAATTTATACTATCTTTAATCTCTCATTTCACTCCAAGTTCATCCTTTAGTCATAAAAACTAACATTACAATAGCATTTACAAGAAATACTATGTTTTAATAGGGACTATATTATTGGACAACGAAAATTGAAGGGAGCTAACTGTGGTCTCGTACCTAATAGTCCTCAGAAAAGCCTCAGACAGTCAAATAAAATTATTTTCACATAGAATAGTCTTTTTCCAACTGAACTGCCAAGTTTCAAAGTGATCAGACCAACAATAGTGAAATTATTAGCACTACAAAACACTAGTTGCATATAAGAATTTTGATCGGAAATACACCAGGAAAATCCATGAGGCCTATTTGGCCAAATTTTTTTAATTTCATAAAAGTTCACAAAACTACTGGCTGAAATCAATAACATTATCCCCTCTGAGCATGGAAAACACAAGTTTCAGTGAAATATCTGCATGGTTTCAAATTTTGACCCTTTCCCATATTTGCGGATAGGAAAATTAGCCATTTTAGCCTTATTGAGGGGTACATGTATGGCCATGAGAATTTTTTAAGAAAGGAAATGAAATGTTGAGACCAAAAGGGGTTTAAAATGTTAAATACATAATAAGCTTACAAAATAAAACCAAAAAACACCATATTCATATGAAAAATATGTTATAAATAGTGTTTATGAGTGGACAAATGGTGTAATTTCAAAATGCTTTTTCCCTACACATCACTAAAAACTAATGTTTGAGGGTAAAAAAATGTAAAAAATGCAACAACTTGCAACAATAAAGGTGTATTTAGTATGAGATGATGATGATGAACAGAATTTAACAGCAAAAAGACTTGTCATTGCACTTTAGATGAAAATTGGTTCAAGACTCATGTGCGAAATAAGGAAAAACGGCCAAATCTACAGCAAGAAATGGGGGATATTTTCAATCCTTTGACATTTTCTATGAAATCCAGAGACCTTTTATGTGCTACTTTGTGTTGTTTAGCTATTTTTCAGTTTATTCTGACTGTTTTTTCTATAATATACCCTAAACAGAAAGATTACATTGATATGGCATTCATAGAACCGACACAAAAAAGCTTATCTGCTGCCGCAGCCCCATTTTGCAAGTAGTAAAAAAAAAATTTTCAGAATTAATTCATAAAGTCTAGTTTGAACAGTTTCCTTACATCATATAAGAAGATTTATAGCTGTTGTAGCCCTCTGGAAGTCATAATCTGCAAGCATTGGCCCTATAAATGTTAAAAT
Source organism: Arcuatula senhousia (assembly GCA_963971305.1). Classification (NCBI taxonomy): domain Eukaryota; kingdom Metazoa; phylum Mollusca; class Bivalvia; order Mytilida; family Mytilidae; genus Arcuatula; species Arcuatula senhousia. The sequence continues at coordinate 46,709,547 of OZ020306.1, forward strand.
AATACAAAACAGGCCATTACCATTGAAAATCCCATAGACATACAAATATGGCTAAATATGGCAAATATTGAGATAAACTCATGAAATAAAGGCTGAAATTGAAAGAACTTATTAATCTAAACAACTTAAAACCATTAATGGCATTGCAAAATAATTCTAAGAGGTGTAAATAGGCCATTCTTACCCCTCTAATAAGGCCCGAGACCATAGTTATTTTTTCCAAGTTTTTAATGCATTTTCAATATAGCCATATGTGAAATTAAAAAAATCGCACCATTTCTTTTTAATTGAAACTTTGGCCACATAAAGTTCATTAGCTTCCAGAACATTAGTTAAAAATTCAGAAAATCCTACCATCTAAAAAAAATTTGATCTTTTTTTTAAATGTACACCTAAGAGGGTCAGAAAAGAGGTGCTTGAAAAATGAAAAAATCACCTTTTTGCACTTAGCCGAATCACAACTTTATCAATGAATTTCCAAAAAATTAAAGTTTGATAAATTTATACTATCTTTAATCTCTCATTTCACTCCAAGTTCATCCTTTAGTCATAAAAACTAACATTACAATAGCATTTACAAGAAATACTATGTTTTAATAGGGACTATATTATTGGACAACGAAAATTGAAGGGAGCTAACTGTGGTCTCGTACCTAATAGTCCTCAGAAAAGCCTCAGACAGTCAAATAAAATTATTTTCACATAGAATAGTCTTTTTCCAACTGAACTGCCAAGTTTCAAAGTGATCAGACCAACAATAGTGAAATTATTAGCACTACAAAACACTAGTTGCATATAAGAATTTTGATCGGAAATACACCAGGAAAATCCATGAGGCCTATTTGGCCAAATTTTTTTAATTTCATAAAAGTTCACAAAACTACTGGCTGAAATCAATAACATTATCCCCTCTGAGCATGGAAAACACAAGTTTCAGTGAAATATCTGCATGGTTTCAAATTTTGACCCTTTCCCATATTTGCGGATAGGAAAATTAGCCATTTTAGCCTTATTGAGGGGTACATGTATGGCCATGAGAATTTTTTAAGAAAGGAAATGAAATGTTGAGACCAAAAGGGGTTTAAAATGTTAAATACATAATAAGCTTACAAAATAAAACCAAAAAACACCATATTCATATGAAAAATATGTTATAAATAGTGTTTATGAGTGGACAAATGGTGTAATTTCAAAATGCTTTTTCCCTACACATCACTAAAAACTAATGTTTGAGGGTAAAAAAATGTAAAAAATGCAACAACTTGCAACAATAAAGGTGTATTTAGTATGAGATGATGATGATGAACAGAATTTAACAGCAAAAAGACTTGTCATTGCACTTTAGATGAAAATTGGTTCAAGACTCATGTGCGAAATAAGGAAAAACGGCCAAATCTACAGCAAGAAATGGGGGATATTTTCAATCCTTTGACATTTTCTATGAAATCCAGAGACCTTTTATGTGCTACTTTGTGTTGTTTAGCTATTTTTCAGTTTATTCTGACTGTTTTTTCTATAATATACCCTAAACAGAAAGATTACATTGATATGGCATTCATAGAACCGACACAAAAAAGCTTATCTGCTGCCGCAGCCCCATTTTGCAAGTAGTAAAAAAAAAATTTTCAGAATTAATTCATAAAGTCTAGTTTGAACAGTTTCCTTACATCATATAAGAAGATTTATAGCTGTTGTAGCCCTCTGGAAGTCATAATCTGCAAGCATTGGCCCTATAAATGTTAAAATAATACAAAACAGGCCATTACCATTGAAAATCCCATAGACATACAAATATGGCTAAATATGGCAAATATTGAGATAAACTCATGAAATAAAGGCTGAAATTGAAAGAACTTATTAATCTAAACAACTTAAAACCATTAATGGCATTGCAAAATAATTCTAAGAGGTGTAAATAGGCCATTCTTACCCCTCTAATAAGGCCCGAGACCATAGTTATTTTTTCCAAGTTTTTAATGCATTTTCAATATAGCCATATGTGAAATTAAAAAAATCGCACCATTTCTTTTTAATTGAAACTTTGGCCACATAAAGTTCATTAGCTTCCAGAACATTAGTTAAAAATTCAGAAAATCCTACCATCTAAAAAAAATTTGATCTTTTTTTTAAATGTACACCTAAGAGGGTCAGAAAAGAGGTGCTTGAAAAATGAAAAAATCACCTTTTTGCACTTAGCCGAATCACAACTTTATCAATGAATTTCCAAAAAATTAAAGTTTGATAAATTTATACTATCTTTAATCTCTCATTTCACTCCAAGTTCATCCTTTAGTCATAAAAACTAACATTACAATAGCATTTACAAGAAATACTATGTTTTAATAGGGACTATATTATTGGACAACGAAAATTGAAGGGAGCTAACTGTGGTCTCGTACCTAATAGTCCTCAGAAAAGCCTCAGACAGTCAAATAAAATTATTTTCACATAGAATAGTCTTTTTCCAACTGAACTGCCAAGTTTCAAAGTGATCAGACCAACAATAGTGAAATTATTAGCACTACAAAACACTAGTTGCATATAAGAATTTTGATCGGAAATACACCAGGAAAATCCATGAGGCCTATTTGGCCAAATTTTTTTAATTTCATAAAAGTTCACAAAACTACTGGCTGAAATCAATAACATTATCCCCTCTGAGCATGGAAAACACAAGTTTCAGTGAAATATCTGCATGGTTTCAAATTTTGACCCTTTCCCATATTTGCGGATAGGAAAATTAGCCATTTTAGCCTTATTGAGGGGTACATGTATGGCCATGAGAATTTTTTAAGAAAGGAAATGAAATGTTGAGACCAAAAGGGGTTTAAAATGTTAAATACATAATAAGCTTACAAAATAAAACCAAAAAACACCATATTCATATGAAAAATATGTTATAAATAGTGTTTATGAGTGGACAAATGGTGTAATTTCAAAATGCTTTTTCCCTACACATCACTAAAAACTAATGTTTGAGGGTAAAAAAATGTAAAAAATGCAACAACTTGCAACAATAAAGGTGTATTTAGTATGAGATGATGATGATGAACAGAATTTAACAGCAAAAAGACTTGTCATTGCACTTTAGATGAAAATTGGTTCAAGACTCATGTGCGAAATAAGGAAAAACGGCCAAATCTACAGCAAGAAATGGGGGATATTTTCAATCCTTTGACATTTTCTATGAAATCCAGAGACCTTTTATGTGCTACTTTGTGTTGTTTAGCTATTTTTCAGTTTATTCTGACTGTTTTTTCTATAATATACCCTAAACAGAAAGATTACATTGATATGGCATTCATAGAACCGACACAAAAAAGCTTATCTGCTGCCGCAGCCCCATTTTGCAAGTAGTAAAAAAAAAATTTTCAGAATTAATTCATAAAGTCTAGTTTGAACAGTTTCCTTACATCATATAAGAAGATTTATAGCTGTTGTAGCCCTCTGGAAGTCATAATCTGCAAGCATTGGCCCTATAAATGTTAAAATAATACAAAACAGGCCATTACCATTGAAAATCCCATAGACATACAAATATGGCTAAATATGGCAAATATTGAGATAAACTCATGAAATAAAGGCTGAAATTGAAAGAACTTATTAATCTAAACAACTTAAAACCATTAATGGCATTGCAAAATAATTCTAAGAGGTGTAAATAGGCCATTCTTACCCCTCTAATAATAGTCCTCAGAAAAGCCTCAGACAGTCAAATAAAATTATTTTCACATAGAATAGTCTTTTTCCAACTGAACTGCCAAGTTTCAAAGTGATCAGACCAACAATAGTGAAATTATTAGCACTACAAAACACTAGTTGCATATAAGAATTTTGATCGGAAATACACCAGGAAAATCCATGAGGCCTATTTGGCCAAATTTTTTTAATTTCATAAAAGTTCACAAAACTACTGGCTGAAATCAATAACATTATCCCCTCTGAGCATGGAAAACACAAGTTTCAGTGAAATATCTGCATGGTTTCAAATTTTGACCCTTTCCCATATTTGCGGATAGGAAAATTAGCCATTTTAGCCTTATTGAGGGGTACATGTATGGCCATGAGAATTTTTTAAGAAAGGAAATGAAATGTTGAGACCAAAAGGGGTTTAAAATGTTAAATACATAATAAGCTTACAAAATAAAACCAAAAAACACCATATTCATATGAAAAATATGTTATAAATAGTGTTTATGAGTGGACAAATGGTGTAATTTCAAAATGCTTTTTCCCTACACATCACTAAAAACTAATGTTTGAGGGTAAAAAAATGTAAAAAATGCAACAACTTGCAACAATAAAGGTGTATTTAGTATGAGATGATGATGATGAACAGAATTTAACAGCAAAAAGACTTGTCATTGCACTTTAGATGAAAATTGGTTCAAGACTCATGTGCGAAATAAGGAAAAACGGCCAAATCTACAGCAAGAAATGGGGGATATTTTCAATCCTTTGACATTTTCTATGAAATCCAGAGACCTTTTATGTGCTACTTTGTGTTGTTTAGCTATTTTTCAGTTTATTCTGACTGTTTTTTCTATAATATACCCTAAACAGAAAGATTACATTGATATGGCATTCATAGAACCGACACAAAAAAGCTTATCTGCTGCCGCAGCCCCATTTTGCAAGTAGTAAAAAAAAAATTTTCAGAATTAATTCATAAAGTCTAGTTTGAACAGTTTCCTTACATCATATAAGAAGATTTATAGCTGTTGTAGCCCTCTGGAAGTCATAATCTGCAAGCATTGGCCCTATAAATGTTAAAATAATACAAAACAGGCCATTACCATTGAAAATCCCATAGACATACAAATATGGCTAAATATGGCAAATATTGAGATAAACTCATGAAATAAAGGCTGAAATTGAAAGAACTTATTAATCTAAACAACTTAAAACCATTAATGGCATTGCAAAATAATTCTAAGAGGTGTAAATAGGCCATTCTTACCCCTCTAATAAGGCCCGAGACCATAGTTATTTTTTCCAAGTTTTTAATGCATTTTCAATATAGCCATATGTGAAATTAAAAAAATCGCACCATTTCTTTTTAATTGAAACTTTGGCCACATAAAGTTCATTAGCTTCCAGAACATTAGTTAAAAATTCAGAAAATCCTACCATCTAAAAAAAATTTGATCTTTTTTTTAAATGTACACCTAAGAGGGTCAGAAAAGAGGTGCTTGAAAAATGAAAAAATCACCTTTTTGCACTTAGCCGAATCACAACTTTATCAATGAATTTCCAAAAAATTAAAGTTTGATAAATTTATACTATCTTTAATCTCTCATTTCACTCCAAGTTCATCCTTTAGTCATAAAAACTAACATTACAATAGCATTTACAAGAAATACTATGTTTTAATAGGGACTATATTATTGGACAACGAAAATTGAAGGGAGCTAACTGTGGTCTCGTACCTAATAGTCCTCAGAAAAGCCTCAGACAGTCAAATAAAATTATTTTCACATAGAATAGTCTTTTTCCAACTGAACTGCCAAGTTTCAAAGTGATCAGACCAACAATAGTGAAATTATTAGCACTACAAAACACTAGTTGCATATAAGAATTTTGATCGGAAATACACCAGGAAAATCCATGAGGCCTATTTGGCCAAATTTTTTTAATTTCATAAAAGTTCACAAAACTACTGGCTGAAATCAATAACATTATCCCCTCTGAGCATGGAAAACACAAGTTTCAGTGAAATATCTGCATGGTTTCAAATTTTGACCCTTTCCCATATTTGCGGATAGGAAAATTAGCCATTTTAGCCTTATTGAGGGGTACATGTATGGCCATGAGAATTTTTTAAGAAAGGAAATGAAATGTTGAGACCAAAAGGGGTTTAAAATGTTAAATACATAATAAGCTTACAAAATAAAACCAAAAAACACCATATTCATATGAAAAATATGTTATAAATAGTGTTTATGAGTGGACAAATGGTGTAATTTCAAAATGCTTTTTCCCTACACATCACTAAAAACTAATGTTTGAGGGTAAAAAAATGTAAAAAATGCAACAACTTGCAACAATAAAGGTGTATTTAGTATGAGATGATGATGATGAACAGAATTTAACAGCAAAAAGACTTGTCATTGCACTTTAGATGAAAATTGGTTCAAGACTCATGTGCGAAATAAGGAAAAACGGCCAAATCTACAGCAAGAAATGGGGGATATTTTCAATCCTTTGACATTTTCTATGAAATCCAGAGACCTTTTATGTGCTACTTTGTGTTGTTTAGCTATTTTTCAGTTTATTCTGACTGTTTTTTCTATAATATACCCTAAACAGAAAGATTACATTGATATGGCATTCATAGAACCGACACAAAAAAGCTTATCTGCTGCCGCAGCCCCATTTTGCAAGTAGTAAAAAAAAAATTTTCAGAATTAATTCATAAAGTCTAGTTTGAACAGTTTCCTTACATCATATAAGAAGATTTATAGCTGTTGTAGCCCTCTGGAAGTCATAATCTGCAAGCATTGGCCCTATAAATGTTAAAATAATACAAAACAGGCCATTACCATTGAAAATCCCATAGACATACAAATATGGCTAAATATGGCAAATATTGAGATAAACTCATGAAATAAAGGCTGAAATTGAAAGAACTTATTAATCTAAACAACTTAAAACCATTAATGGCATTGCAAAATAATTCTAAGAGGTGTAAATAGGCCATTCTTACCCCTCTAATAATAGTCCTCAGAAAAGCCTCAGACAGTCAAATAAAATTATTTTCACATAGAATAGTCTTTTTCCAACTGAACTGCCAAGTTTCAAAGTGATCAGACCAACAATAGTGAAATTATTAGCACTACAAAACACTAGTTGCATATAAGAATTTTGATCGGAAATACACCAGGAAAATCCATGAGGCCTATTTGGCCAAATTTTTTTAATTTCATAAAAGTTCACAAAACTACTGGCTGAAATCAATAACATTATCCCCTCTGAGCATGGAAAACACAAGTTTCAGTGAAATATCTGCATGGTTTCAAATTTTGACCCTTTCCCATATTTGCGGATAGGAAAATTAGCCATTTTAGCCTTATTGAGGGGTACATGTATGGCCATGAGAATTTTTTAAGAAAGGAAATGAAATGTTGAGACCAAAAGGGGTTTAAAATGTTAAATACATAATAAGCTTACAAAATAAAACCAAAAAACACCATATTCATATGAAAAATATGTTATAAATAGTGTTTATGAGTGGACAAATGGTGTAATTTCAAAATGCTTTTTCCCTACACATCACTAAAAACTAATGTTTGAGGGTAAAAAAATGTAAAAAATGCAACAACTTGCAACAATAAAGGTGTATTTAGTATGAGATGATGATGATGAACAGAATTTAACAGCAAAAAGACTTGTCATTGCACTTTAGATGAAAATTGGTTCAAGACTCATGTGCGAAATAAGGAAAAACGGCCAAATCTACAGCAAGAAATGGGGGATATTTTCAATCCTTTGACATTTTCTATGAAATCCAGAGACCTTTTATGTGCTACTTTGTGTTGTTTAGCTATTTTTCAGTTTATTCTGACTGTTTTTTCTATAATATACCCTAAACAGAAAGATTACATTGATATGGCATTCATAGAACCGACACAAAAAAGCTTATCTGCTGCCGCAGCCCCATTTTGCAAGTAGTAAAAAAAAAATTTTCAGAATTAATTCATAAAGTCTAGTTTGAACAGTTTCCTTACATCATATAAGAAGATTTATAGCTGTTGTAGCCCTCTGGAAGTCATAATCTGCAAGCATTGGCCCTATAAATGTTAAAATAATACAAAACAGGCCATTACCATTGAAAATCCCATAGACATACAAATATGGCTAAATATGGCAAATATTGAGATAAACTCATGAAATAAAGGCTGAAATTGAAAGAACTTATTAATCTAAACAACTTAAAACCATTAATGGCATTGCAAAATAATTCTAAGAGGTGTAAATAGGCCATTCTTACCCCTCTAATAAGGCCCGAGACCATAGTTATTTTTTCCAAGTTTTTAATGCATTTTCAATATAGCCATATGTGAAATTAAAAAAATCGCACCATTTCTTTTTAATTGAAACTTTGGCCACATAAAGTTCATTAGCTTCCAGAACATTAGTTAAAAATTCAGAAAATCCTACCATCTAAAAAAAATTTGATCTTTTTTTTAAATGTACACCTAAGAGGGTCAGAAAAGAGGTGCTTGAAAAATGAAAAAATCACCTTTTTGCACTTAGCCGAATCACAACTTTATCAATGAATTTCCAAAAAATTAAAGTTTGATAAATTTATACTATCTTTAATCTCTCATTTCACTCCAAGTTCATCCTTTAGTCATAAAAACTAACATTACAATAGCATTTACAAGAAATACTATGTTTTAATAGGGACTATATTATTGGACAACGAAAATTGAAGGGAGCTAACTGTGGTCTCGTACCTGTTTCTATACATAAATAATATCAAGTTCAAGATCAGATCCTGAACTCAAAACGAACCATTTCATGCGTTATGTCCCAGGAGTGATGAATGAGTAAGCGAGAGAAGAACCCCTGGGTTTCCGAGGATGCATATAAACATCTAGACAGAGTTTGTGACAAAAACAAACCTTTTTGCGTTTTCAGTCTCGATGAAATCTGTGTTAATATTTAAAAAAAATATAATTGAAAAATAACCATTCAAATGACAATGTTATGTTCATTTCTTTATTTGCAAAGAGGAGTTGGGAATAATGCATCACCATCCATTCATGAAGGAGCATTAAATTGCTTCATGTCTCAAACGTTAACGACGTACTCCTCAAATTTTTCATTGCATGGAAGTGCCCAATCATATTTTAGCTCAATAATGTCATTTTTAAGATGTAGGTCATTTTATAATAGAGACAAAAAACCATCAGTGTACAGTTATAAAATCACTTGAAAGATGATCTCTAGTGCGAACCAAGTTATTTTGGGCCCATAAAAGTAATGAAGAACCCTTGATCCCTTGTCATAATTCAGAAATGTTACAAATGACAACAAATTTTCATATCTTGGCTTCTTGCCCGTACTAAGTAATCCAACCTTTAAACTATTTATTTAGAAACAATACAAGAAATATGTTACTCAGCCTTGTCTATAATATTTTTTTCTCCAAATTAAAGGGAGCGTTCGAAAAAACAACCGCAAGATGAAACTAGTTAAAACATCAAGAGATACAATATCATTTTTAAATGGCTAAATGTTTTAGACTTTGTAATAACAAACATATTTTATGTATTGTTAATAGAAGGTTTGCGTGACACAAATGATTTTATTATTAAACTATCTAGTGACTTACTTACCCGACAATTGTAAAGCCCACAATTTTTGTTAATCATTAAAATTTTAGCATACCTTTGGAATTATTTTAGTGTCTTTTGGATAACCAGTGGGATTGCTTTACAATTTGGAATGTTTCTTTTTGCCACAAGCTAAGAAAAACATGGAATCAGTATATAATAATAGCAGCGATTATTATGAATTATTTAACTTTTCTGAAGTCTTGGGGTGTTTTATTCAAAGGATTACGTTTGATGCAAAACTATAAAGCGAGTCTAGTTTTTCTTTTATCGAACTTGAAAGAATGGAAATTAGAAAAATGAGAGAATTTGAAATGGACGTTTAAGCACACTTGCATTGGTGCTCAGGATTTGTGATACATGATTGTGTTAAGAGTGTAATAATTTTTCAGGATCCCAAAATTCAGTGACCACGTTATGGCATGCAATGGCGGAACCTAAAATAGATATTGAAGAACTTGAAAGGTATGTTATAAATAAAATCTTTAATTATTACCTTATTAATAGACTTTACAAGTGTACACTCCTCTATTTATATCCAATCTCTGTTCAAGCGAAAAAAAGGCTAAAACAATATCTTATTTTTGGACTTAATAGCAGAGGCTTCACCAATTATTAAAGAATTGCATGCAAAGACATACAGTATCTAGCTAAATTAAAGAGTTAACCACAGTCCCTTGCTCCCCTCTATCACTTCTTTTTTGAGTCAGCTGCATCAGCCATGCGAAAAGCAAAACACCAGCTGAGATGCAACGTTTAATATCACCCCTCCTCCTCTTTTTTTTGCTTCAATTCACTTCACCAAAACATTCGTGTAAAAGATATTTTTCTTTCCAAAACTCATCCACCGCATCTATGCTTTAAAATCAGACCTGTGTATATACATATATATTCTTTTTTTTTTTCTTTTTACCGTCGTACGGCACATTAACTCTCGCAAATTATCAATAGAAGGTACATGTAGCAAGTTTTAGTGTAACAGCCTTGATGATAGAATGATTTGCATTTTGTGACAAAGAAAGTTATTTAGGCAACTCGTACCTTATTTTTTCTGTTACCGTATAGTTTAAAATTAAACCTAAAGCCTTACTTGTGGATCTAATAGATTTAAGTTTCTTGTGTTAAAACTACATTAGAACGCTCAATTATAATATCAAATGGTCCAAAACTCGTCGGTCATAAAATTGGTACCTGCTTATCTATTGACATTTAAAAAGTTAATTTATGACATAAAAGGTTACTTTTTAACAGATCAATGAGTTATGGGGTTTTAATTTTAGGACACACGATTGATTTACCTTCTTTCATAATTTTATTTGTTTATAAGTTTCGCACTATGAATTCAGTAAGAAGGTTATTTTGTATTTGTTAATAAAAGTCGCAATATATTCCCAAATCGAAAAATTAGATACTTGTAGGACGGTCATATTCTCTTAATTTCGGTGATTTCCTTCAATCTGCGACTCATACGTTATCGCCCAAGATCATCACTTGCCGACTCTTTTCTTTATCACTAGACAAACGTGTTGCTTTTGTGGTTACAGTTTTTCAATTTTTATTTCTTTCCTTACAGACTTTTCCAGTGCTATGTTGCAGATGGTTTCAATTTATACGAAGACATAGTAAATAGACGTGAAAAATCAAAGCATCAGGTAATCACCATTAATTCAGAATTTAAAAAGTTGAGCCTTTAGCTCAACCCAGCCTTTCCATGTTTTGCTAAAACAATCAGATCAAGATAAAATTTTGGTAGACGGAGATGTAATGGGCACACAGACGGAAGAACAGACATCTTTATTGCCTTTTCCCACTTATCCAGACATGGGCTATTTCTAAACAATGGTATCAGCTAGGGTACTGACTCCTATCTCTTTTCTTTCCATTAAACTACTGGTTAGTAAATTTACTTGCCAAAAAGTTCCTTAAATGAAGACGTTCAATTGATACAATAGTGTTACATGTATGTGGACTTATATATATTTGCTATCTTTTTGCTTTGTCTTGTATGTATTTATAGCGTCATACTTATTATTTTACATAATGATGATCGTGTTTTTAAAATTATAACCATCTCAGTACATGGATTCCTTGCGAAAATTAGATATGAAAAAATTCTAACATTTTAACTGGAAACTGAATACGTATATTGTAAACCATCTCATGCCAGACAGCGATTTCGTGGCTATTTATTTTCGTTGTTGTCCTTTAAAATGATTATAAAACTATGAAATTGTTTTTATTTGCGTCGATTTCTTTTCGTGAATTTCTGTTCCTCGCAAAATTCGCGAAAATTTGTTGGTTTGCAGTAAGCTTCATACTTCTTACTATCGTTTTTATCTCCTTCAGTATGTGACCATCTTAGCCAGTGACCACTCTCGTCGTCTAGTCAGTACCATGAAGATTTTACCATGTGAGCTACCGAGTGTCGTGGAGGGTATCACACAAATGGATTATCAAGTTGTACCATCAGACAGGTACGTCTATTATTATTTTGATAATAAGTAATAATTATAAATCCTTTATGATAACAAAACCCAACATTTTATCCAAGGAAAACCCATATTGGGGATACAAATACAACAGTTGACTAGAAACACAATGAAAAAAGTAAACGCATATTTTAACACAATACATTTTACAACTGACACTGAAAGAATAAATCTTAAATAAGTTTCCGTCCTATCAATTTGAAAAATAGATTATTGAAGAAGTACTTTTCAATGTCAAATCCTATTATTTCCAAAAATATATACTTAAATGTATTTTACCCTAAACTTTTAAACCTTTTATGTGGCTTACTCGTGATGGCTAAATGATAAAGGTAAAGTTTTAGAATAGTTAAATTCGTAAGTCTCATCTTTTTTGTTATAAAATATGTTTTCTTTCTGAGATCAACACTTGGGTTCTATTTTTATTTTGGTTTTATTTTAGATTTGTAGAACTAATAGAATTGATAGCAACATGCAATGAAATTGACAAAATATTGTACCATGTAAAAAGAAAAGGACCAGGTAAGTTTTAAAATGCCTTACAAGGAGGGTTACATAATTTAAAATGTCAATTAATAAATAAACAATAATCAACATTTCTTTCCATTGTGTACACCCTAAATACATTGCATACATTTATTTGATCACTGTCATCAAAACAAGTATCATAAGTTTTTAGAAGTTTTCTGCAATGAATACTGTCAGGCAAAAAATAAGAAGATCAGTTTTGTTCAGCTTCAGCTGTTTTAATAACATGTATTTGGTATTGTAAAAAAAAGAACTGAAAAAAAATGACGATTTGTTCCAATCTCAGAAAGTAAGAGCCAAAGAAGTATAGGAATCAGGGCTCGAAAACAACACTTTAGGTCCTCATGATACCTTTTATACAGAGAGGACTATTTAAATATTGCAACACAGTCACGCTGTACGACTTGAAATATAAAGTTAAATAGTTGAAAAAATATATATCGATCACACTATATTTTTGACATTACACATGCACTTATTTTTATTTTTTTTGTTATACTCTTTTTGATTGCATGTTTACTTTTCAGCCAATATTGATCATCCAGAATTTTTTATCAGCGAGATCTCAAAAGTTGACCACTTCATGGATAGAATTGAGTTTATGCGGTTTAAAAAGAAAATTCAATGGCATTTGTTTGAAATAGGTAAGGAGCTTCAATGGTTTTATTTTAAGTCATTTTAGCATACAATGGCATAAATGAGTGTTATGTATGAGTAAAAATTTATTATTTTGGTCTGCTTTGTAGAAGAAATGACAGATACCATAAATAACATCAACCGTTTTTAACACTTCACTATAACATGTACATTGAGAAAAAAAGAATATGTTAAAAAGGGTTATTCTTTTCAAAATACCTATAACCTTTCGAAAGGTAACTTTCGTGGATATCTACTTGATTCTGCTCTATAAATCGTTGCTATTCTATCAACCATATTTGTCTATCTACCTACATTATGTTCTCATTCCCCCTTAGCTATATTCAATATTTGCCTTAAGTTTAAAAACACTTTTTGTTGCATAGATCAACAACCGTTTCGATGATTTTTTATTACTTTTTTCCTTATTATTTAGATCAACAACTCAGAGAGTTGCACACAGCTTGTGATGAGATCTGTACAAGGTAAGGGAGTACATAACATTAATCTAGCAACAGTAAACCAATTTGTAAAAAAATCGATCAAAAATATATCGTTGCTTTTATGGACAAATAATTGAAACAGATTTTGATCACATTATACTGTCTAGAGATGCTTGATTTAACACTATTATATATGGATGTTGAATGCCATTTTATAACAAAATACATTTTGGTATTATAGAAATTTAGATATATTTAAGCACATGTGACATAAGTTAAGGATTGCCAAATTGAAGCAAAATGAATTTCATTTCCCAACAAAAAAATAACAATGGCCCAAATGTAGGGGGCCTCCATTTATGAACTTATTTGTTTCGAGTGGCAGTGGATAACTATAGCATTTACCTCTAGTTTCACCGCTGCCCTTATTTCGATTCCTCCATATTTTATGAATAGGCATGGAGTATATGAACATGAGACCTTAACACAAATGTAAACTTTAACAGCAAATAATTTGTGTAAGCTCATCAGCAGCACTCGGACCCAAACATAGGAAATCCAAATTACAAAAAAAGGAAAGGGTTGAATATACATTAAACCGAATGAAATCTGAATAATCAATAATATCAAATATATCAAATATATTTCATACATAAATATATCTGAAGTAACTAACAATATCATCCTAACGGATGATTTTTTTTGTCGATGCTTAATAAAATTCTTCTGAACACGTACTTTATATACTGTCATTATAGTACTGCATTGAGGAATTTGTTGGAGACATTGTTAGCTGTTGGCAACTACATGAATGGTGGCACAGAGAACGGACAAGCGGACGGGTTTACTATTGATACAATAAATAAACTAAAAGAAATACAAGATAAGGTTGGTTTCTATTTCCCTTGAAAATGGAATAAAAATATACTAGTTTGTTAAATTATTAACTATATATATCTTAAAATGTTATAGTTATTTTTGTGTTGCTCTCAAGTCAATTAAAATCTTTTCTTTAGTCTTTTCAAATGGACTAAATGTGTAACGCACTATTCAGGACTAGACTTAAATTGTGTTCATCTTATTTAACCTTGGGGCAATCATAAAACGGTGAACTGCGCCTACTCGCCTCGTTTGAGGCTGCTGACTGTTTTTCATTGTGGCTTTTAAACTGCTTGTTTATGGCGGTTGTGTCCCGTACACCTCTTCTACATCTCATTGTTGTCTATCCTAGTTGATAATTAGTACAATTCCATTTGTTGTCAAATTATATATCTACATGTAAAGACAAATATTTTATGTATATGGTGGAGAACCAAAATAATAAACACTTTAACTTCAAATTCTAACTAAGTGGACATGAAAAATTGCAAACATATTCATGACAAAAAATGTAATGTGGGAAGCATCTATTCAATCATTGCTTTATTTATTTAAGGATAACAAGACCAACTTGTTGGAGTTTGTTCTGAAAATGTACTGTCAAATGTACGAAACAGAAGTAGATATTTGTTGTCCAACAAGGTTCCGGTTGCCAGAGCCTTCTAATATGAGGCATGCAGCACAGGTTAGGATGAATAATTTTATTATATAGTAATCTTAAAGGATGAGTGGCATTAAGACCCATGATTGGCCCAAGAAAATAAAGTTGGTCCAAATGTTATGATATTTATAAGAAATATAAGCTTATATGTGGTTACAAAGAAAACACATCAAATAAGGCAAATTTGGTTCATTGTGACGTAATTATGACATCATATTTAGTGGTCTTATTGAACAAAATGAAGAAAATCTGCAATTTTGAAAGGTTTTAGTGCATATTTTCCTTAAGAAAACATTGGGCGCATGAAAACAACAACTCCAAACTTTCAGAAATGATGGATTTCATCATTTTACATATTTTTGCCAAGTATGAAGTTGTTGTTTTGATGCGCCCACCTTCTTTCGCACCAAAAAGTGTGTGAAAATCAGCAAAAATCAATGAAATTAGGACAATTTCTTTAATATACAGCCTTTTGAGTTAACTGATTGGCATGAAAGCTTAACTGATATGGCATAAGCTTATAATTTTCTTTTAGCCTAATAACTTATCACTGTTTCAGCATCTCAAGACTTCTGTGTGCTCAGTTTTAATTTCTTGCTAAATCTTGGGCCAAAAATTGGTCTTATTGCCACTCATCCTTTAAAGTACATTCTAAGAAGGTGTAAATTGTAAAGTAAAGAGAAAAAATGGCATTTACGATGAAGAATTAAGAATAATAGACAAAAAGTTCAAAGCATAGAAAACAAATGACAACCAATCAAGAATGCAGAATTGAGTGGTGCCATACGTGAAATGTTCTTTAAATAACTGTAAATGGTTAACAATATAAATGTAAATTAAAATTACAAGCACTATTCGTATAATCATTATCTTGTTTTTACTTATATATATAGATTTCATACTTACTTTATATACGATAATAAGTCTAAATCGTTTTCTTCAGGTTTCTTTTGAAAACGTACAGGAAACTCTACAAAATCTTCATGGTGAACTGAAAATTCACAAAGACAAGGTAAGTTTAGTTAGAAATATTATACACTGTTAATTTGGGTTTAGATAACATTAATATATTGTACTTATTAATTATTAATTGTTTAGTATTTTTTTAAGTTAAATGTGTTTTAATGATGGTGAAAAGCCTTATCTTAATTCATCTTTTTTTTAAAGGAAAGGTGTATATACAGTATGTTTTTTCCATCCCGATTGATATGGGTGGCATTTGTTAGTTTTGTAATGGTATTGCTATTTTTGAATAGGTATCAGAAACATTTGCTCAGAATGGAAACTCAGAAAATGCAGCACAAGTTAAAGCTTCAATTGATAGTTTTCACACATCTGGTATGTAAACTTTTAACTATACATATAACTGTACTGCATAGTTCAAATACATTTGTTTTTTTATTTTGTTTGTTCAAAGGTAAATCTGACACTTTCTCTTCGTTGAATCCCTTTTGACAACTCAAAACCAAGGAACTATAGAAATATTTGAAAATAATCCTAGATTTGTCCATTAAATTCAAGATGTACTACGTTGTTTTCCTTGAAAGTCATTTTTAGTTTAAACATATTTATATATCCTGGATTGGAAAACAAGCTTAATGCTTATGTAAATCCCTCTCCAGCTAGCAGTTTGCGAGTGTGACATTTGCAGCGGCCCCCATTGAGCCTACTCTTATCGAACTCTACAAAGGGGTCTTTAACGTGCATGGGGTATTGCTCTCCACATACACGGGACAACCTTTTTTCGTCCCTTCCGAAGGACTAGCATCGTTCCTTGAGACCATTCTAGCAAATGGTGTCAAGAGAGAGTCGGAAAATTGTTTCATGAAATTTTCACCCCGGACGAGGATCGAACCACGAACCTTGGTGTTAGTAGCCCGACGCGTTAGCCACTACACCACCAGCTCTCTAAAAGGTCATCGTTTTTATCAAACTGGACTTCACAGTGCAATGTTCATTCATTAAGATTTACATGTAAGTCCATTTAGGATAAGGAAGAAATTTAGTTGATTGATTGCCATAAATTTGAATTGAACATAACTATATTCTGTATTTTATTTAATTAAATAGTTTTCTGTCTTTTACTTTCCAGCTTCAGAAATGCTTTCAGAAGAAGAACGACTCCTAAACGACACAAAAGATGTTTATGAGAAAACAGCAGCTTATTTTCTCTATGAAGAAGTTCCTGTAAGTGTTTGTTTCCTTAATTTGGCCTTATTTCTCTGACATGTTTGACTTTCGAAATGCCAATGCATTGTTTCCATTACTATTTGAAGACATCATGCGCTCATAGACAAATATGGGATTTTAACCTCTTAGATGAGTGAAGATTGTCACAGGGTTTTGTTTTGTCTTCCCTTATCGGATATAACACACTAAATTGACGGTTGGCAGCGCGACGGTTGTGCTATAGCAAGCAGGACTGGCTTTATCGTCTGGAGCTCCTGTGTTGACTCACTAACTTGAGTTTGCATTTTATATTGCTATTCAGTAAATTTTGTATTTCTGTGTTTTATATTTGCTTTTTCCGTCCTGTTCTGTTTACTGGTTTTGTCTCTGCCCTTTCTGACTTTTTATATTCGGATGCCCCATTGGCACAGTACCTCATCTTCTTCCCTGATAACTTACAAACTTTTTTTTTCAGCATACATTTTTTCTTTTGAGATGATAGAGTTGCTTTACCAGTTATTTTCAATCTCATGAATAGCTACTTGGAATGTTTTTATATTTCTTTTTTTAAGGAGAAAATATCCTTGCTATATGGTGAATATCAGTCAACAGTGTCATTCACAAACATATTGCTTAAAATTCCTACACTTTCTTGTGGCAATTAATTATTCAGTAATTGAGTACTTTTCATCAAATACTTTTAGTGCATGACCTTCCAATATTTTGCTATTGATGAGAGGTTACGCCTTGAAATATCGATAATTAACAGTTGTATACCCGTTTTGGTTATGCAGTTTTAGAGCTGTTTAAAAAACAAATGATGTAGTTATAGTCGTCATCAAACATAAGATCTACCAACTGTGTTTCTATACCTACCATTTTCGTTCAATATATGACCAATCACATCTTTCAAATCATTTTGTAGAACAAACCACAGAACTTTTTCCAGATATGGGCAATATTTTTACATGACTGCAAATATTTCTGGAAATTGGCTCATCGTAGGATTGCAAAAGAACGATTTGAAATGGAATTTAAATTCAAGGGTCAAACGGTAAGTGTCATTATTTTCAATAGCTTACAGACCACAATAGTAAGGGGAGTAACTCTAACTTTACATTGTAAATCTTTTCAACTTTATGGATAAATTGGAATAAATTCTGCATTACAAAATAAGTGTTTAAATACAAATAACTTGATTTGATTTTCAAGAAATGACCAAAAATTGGAATTAAAATATTTTACGGTAACAAACATGATACAAAAATTCTTGCATTTTTTTTTCATTGAAATCTTGCCTCTAAATATATTATATATATATATATATATGTGATTTTAAAATGTCTTGAGTTTTTTTAATGTCCATAGCCCCCCCCCCCCCCAATTCTAATTCCATCTATTGATATTCGAATGTTTTGACTTAGATTATTATACAATTTTTGAAATAAGAATTTAAAGATATCTCACGACATGAAATTATTTGTAGGTGTGGGAATTCTTATCGTAATCTATTTCTTACCATTTATTTTCTTTTTTCTTCAGCTAACGGTATCGTCACACGGATTTGACAATTACAAGGCTAACATGTACCGCCATCTCACAACGTTACGTAGTGCGCATGATCATAAGGATGAAATATCGCAATTGAAGCGTGTCAATAATTGGATGGAGTCGTCTGCAGATAAAATGAAATCTGAAAAACAAGAGAAACCATACGGGTCTAATATCAGTAACTCTAAGAGTGCTATGAAAGGCAATACTTCTCCAAGGCCTTTCACATCCGAACCACCAAATTCGGCAAGTGTTCATAAACCATTAGCAATGAAAACGGGATCAACGCCACCTCATTATGAAAATCAAAATGAGTTAGATAAGAATGTTTACAATCCGAAATACGATTCTCATAGCGATGATAAAAGTGGAAATTCTGAAAAGACCGATAAATCACAATTTTCACTAAAATCCTGGCTTAAACGTGAGCCTGGTAAACGACACAACAGCGAGGAGAGTAAATCTAGCGCTGAGGACAAAAGAGTGGATCAAGGGGGAGATAATGCAAAACGACAAACAGGGGAAACAACCCTTTCGAAAATAAAACATTCAGTGGTTCAGAAATTCACCGGATCCAATTCAGTCACAAAGCAACGGCAACACCAGACCGTCCAAATGACACAAGTCAAATCGGAGCAAACATTTCAAACACCTCCTTCTTTTGTTCCGTTGAATTTGAATGTTAATGACATCGATCCGTATGAGACGAGCCTTGGGCGAGAAAGTAGATTTGGTACAATGTCATCAGAAATAGATTTGCGACCAAGAAATTTTGAGAAGTTGTTGGCTGAACATAATGACCTTCAAATAAATTCTGCTGAACGTCGAAGTAGATTTGATGCTTCAAAATTTACGTATAAAAATGTGAAATCTCGTCAAGGTTCAGATATTTCAACGGAGTATGCATCACTCTATCATACCCCGCCGTTTTTTGCGCCACCAGTAACACACATAGACAAGGATGGTTATGCATCGCCAATTACGTTAAATGCTTCATCTAAAAATGACATTAACAACAATGAACCTAAAAATAGACCTGGAAATGACGTCAGTTCGCGAAATCGTGCTCCATTAGCTCTTGGTAGCAACATGAGTATTTCAGATGTTTATAGAAAGAATGACTTTGATCAAACAGATGCAAAACGCCTTCATGTTGATAACAACGAACTTTCAAATAAATCTAACCATTACCAATATTCTAACGGACCTCGAAATGCCAATTTTACAAACGAAACGTCATCTAGTCGAAATGCACGTATGAATGAAAAATTACCAGCCAAACCGCCGCACTTTCATCCACAACATTTAGATTCCCAAACAAATGACGCAAACAAATTCCAGATACACAGGAGGCAATTTGAAACGCCACCTGCAAAACCAGAACGTACTTTGGAGCGCTATCCTGCTAGTTCAAACCTTTCTGTACAACAAGACCATTCGTTAAAACCGAAGCCTAGTCACACAAATGTTCCTTTGTCAAATGAACATTTAACGAATGGAAACGAGGGCAGAACGTTTTTAAGTAAAAGTGCAATAAATCGTCCTCCAATCACATCTCTCATTCACAAATTTGAACAGGAACATGAGCAGGATCATCCAAAAGAATCCGCGCAAACTTCAAATAAACAGACTATGCTTTCCACATCCACGCCCATAACTCCTAGGCGTCCGTTGACGTTACACGATGAAGAAGATGACAACCCGCCACCGCTTCCACCTCGATACGATGCACATTCAACGAACAAAGTCGGAGTGGAAACAAACTCTATTCCGAATTCGAATCCACATGCTACGGATTCTAAAATCCTTAGGACGCCTTTTAAGCAAATGCATGTGAGGCAAAATACTGGTGCTAGTGACCAAGGGGAGGGTTACAAAGACATGTTAAGAAAGGTTGCAAATAGCGCCGTGTTTGACCGCTACAAATCTCAAACCACCCCAAACTCTAGATCGGGACAAAACTTGACACCACAATACAACCGCCAAGGAAGCAACCAGTCACAATTCAGTCAACAAAGCAGTACAAATCAACCATCTCATGCAATGCCCATGAATAGGCAGCCATTCAAGCATCAAGAGGAATCTCAATTTTCAGCTCCTCTGTCCTCCTCGTATAATAAACAAACCTTTTCGACTCGGCGAGAGGAGGAACAGTTCGCCACCCCAGTTTCGGCATCGTATAAATCCCCTATGCATTTAAACTATAACCGTCAAGATGAAGCACAATTTTCTAATCAACAATCATCCCCATTTGTTAAACAGAATAATTTTAACCAACCTCCAGTACCTCAAACACGAAAGGCGGGGCTTGGAAGGTTCGCCAACACCGGAATTCACCAATCACATCAGAGTTCAGAAAATAGGTCGTCTATCCATTTATAGTTTACCTCCAAATGAGAACTATTGCTTTATTTTATATTTTTTATATTTTATGAAATCTTACGAAAATAATATATTTAATTTATAGCACATCTTCTCTTTGTCTCAATAATTTAATTTATGAATATTCCAGGATTTCTTTCCTTGTACTTCACACGGTCGATGTTCTGGTCTCGGGTTCGGTTTCCTGGTTGATTTGTTTTTGACAAGTAATAGTAAAATGAATACCTTTTTTTACCCCTGCTTCTAAGAAGAGGGGTAAACTGTTCTATATTCTCCGTTCTTCCGTCCATTCCTCCTTCCGTCTGTCCGTAACATAATTTCTGTCACGGCTTTCTCAGCAACTGTATGGCACGAGGTCTTATATTTTGCATACAGCCTTATCCTATAGTACTCCATGGCATTAAGCATTTAAATGCTCATAGGCCATGTAGGTCATCTACTTTAATGAATACTTGGGTTTTTTTAACACATAGTGTGTATATATGCAAAATTCCAAAATTTTCAAAGCAACTACATGATGCAGAGATATGTTTTTTTGCATATAGCTTCATCTTTTCATTCTCCTAAGTCATCTACTTCCTGTTTACACACTACTTAAATTTTACACATAGTGTACATACAAGCAAAATTTCATTCACGGTTTTCTAAGCAACTAAACGATGCAGAGGCCTGATAGTTTGTATAGTGCTTCATCCCATAATACGATATGGTCTATAGCGAATTTATGCTCCTAGATCATTTACTTCCTGTTCAATGAATAATTTGGTTTTCACGCAAAATTTATAAAGCGTCAGTGTCATTAATGTATACGATTACAGATATACTTTTCTATTCTTTTGATTTGCATGTTGAGATGTAACTACTTGAAATATACAGGTCCAGTATTTGACTAAAACATTCACTGTACTGTTGACATCCACATGTGTACGTGTGTGTGAAGGGTTTAACGCTCTTTTCGACGCACCTAGGCTATATAGAGTGGTCAGTTTAAATGGTTGAGGAAACTTTAGTACCCGGAGAAAACCACCGTTCTGCCGCAGGTAACTGACAAACCGAATCACATACATGTAGGGAAGTCCCGTTTTTGTAAATTACAAGCGGGACTCGAATATGCATGAGAGGTGATCGGTTAGTGGTCAGTTTTGTGGTATTTAAACCAGCCCCCTTTTTGAGTTCTGTCTTTAAATGATTAACATTTGTTAGTTATTGATTTTTTTTTGGTTAGTTTATCATAACACGGTAAATCAATGAATCAATGTTCATTGCTTTTTTAAAAAGTAAATTCTGTTATACAACGGCGTTTTTACATGGTACTTGTAGGTGCTTTCAGCATATGAAGCTTCTAGACAAAAAAGACCGTAGACTAGCTCTTTATTTCAACCTCACGTTCCGTTATATTGATGATGTCCTAGATCTCGAAATTGACTCTCAAGGTAGACTTTCAACAAGGCTCTATGACAAACGTGATGACTTCAACTTTCCAATCGTCAACATTCCCTTCTTGTGTAGCAACATTCCGTCCGCTCCAGCTAATGGAGTTTACGTATCTCAATTGATTCGTTACTCCAGAGCGTGCGGGACTTACATCGATTTCCGTAGCAGAGCGACACGTCTGACGCAAAAATTGCTCACACAGGGTTAGGTTGCTCCTCGGTTGCTGTCTTCACTCAAGAAATTTTACGGAAGACACCATGCACTTGTAGACAAATGTGGGATTTGATCTCTCAGATGAGTGCAGATGTTGGTTTGTCATAGAGTTTTGTTTTGTCTTCCTTTACCGGATTTGACACGCTGAATGGACTATTGGCAACGCGACGGGTGTGCTATAGCAAGCAGGAACTGCTTACTCTTCCGGAGCACCTGAGTTCACTGTTGTTTCGACTGGAGGTCGCGTTGTTGATAGATATTCATTTATTTTGTGTTTCCATGTTTTACATGTTGTCTGTTTTTGTCCCGTTTTGTTGGTGTTTACTGGTTTTGTCTCTGCCCCTTCGGACTTTTGACATTCGGATACCCCATTGGTACCTCTGCTTCTTTGGCCTTTGTTTTTGTTGTTGTGCTGTAACCTTCCTCAATACAAACAACTGGTGAAAGGGAGGTACTTTGTTGGTATCATTCGTTTGTTACATACCAGATTTCCTCGGCTTCTACCCAAAATAGTAATTGTAGGTGCTTTCATATTTAGCCTTTGGTTTGCTGACCCCAATAAAAACAACCAATGAAAAAGAGGTACTATGTTGGTATTGTTCGATTGTTGTACCAGATTTCTTCGGCAGTATACAGCTGTCGTACTGTGCCTCCTTTCAAGGTGTTTTACTCACTGCGTCCTGAGCGGAATTTAGCATAAATTGGGAAAATTGTAAACATTAACAACAAGGGAATACTTTGAGCAAGATCACATAAGGATAAACCCTTTACATATTGGACGCTCTAGTGCCTAAAGAAAAAAACTATTGTTAGTGGTTTACGCGTCGGGCTACTAACACCAAGGTTCGTGATTCGATCCTCAACAAGAGTAAAACAATCGTACTCTCTCTTGACGTTATTTCGAGATACTCTTAAGGAACTATTCTAGTCCTTCTAAAGGGACGAAAAAAGGTTGTCCCGTGTATGGGGAGAGCAAAATTCGATTCACGATAGAACTTCTTTGAATAGACTCAATGGGGGTGGGGCGCTACAGAGGTCATTACTGGAGAGGAATTCACATAAGAACATGCACATCTCTATCTGATCTACTCCCTTCATGTAAAGTTTCATGCCAATCCATGAAGCTGTTAAGTTGTGCTTTCAATATCTCCCAATGCACACTTTATTAAAGAAAGTTAAGTCCAATTATCTCCCCTGAACGATATTCGACATTAGTGTAGGTATTTCAAGCATATCTTCATATGATGTTCATGGATTTCGTTCATGTAAAGTTTTCATTAAAATCCACTGAGTGGTTTAGAACCAGTTTCGCTCACGAAGTCGGTGGACAGACTATACCTATAAAGCCTTTGTTTGCGGTGGGGAGTATGATAATCTTTACATGTAAATGTAATGTTATTTTGGTGGGGTAGATTTTAATTGGGTATTGTATATTGTTTTGAATTTCACTTCTAGAAAACAATCTTCTTTCTTAAATTTCAATGTTGCATGTACTGACCCGGGAGTTACTACACTAAATTTGTAAAAAAAAAAGAAGCATATTTGGATGCACCATTTTTATCTGCAAAAAATTTTCATTTGCACGATTATCTTTAACCGCACCTTGCAAATGAAAGACGGTCCAAAAAAGTTCAGCGGCGTAGAATATTTTACAAAAAAGATGACAACAGGAGAAAAAGGACTGAAATTGACTAGTCTCGAACCCAAACTCATACTACCAAGGTAGTGAGTCTGGGAAAACACCTATTGATTTCTCGTAACCACTAGGTGGCGATCGTTATACCTTTTAAACTTTACCACGTGTGTATATGACGTGTTTAGCATACAAAATTCATTTCAATCTAAAATGAAACAACTTTAGAAACTCAACGTTTCATTGGTCATCCTTGCTTTTTAAAAACTGGTTCTGTAAAATCAAGAATCGGATTGGCCGAACATGCATGGTTTTGTAATCAAGAATGTCCCCATTTCTGACTCCAATAAACATAAACAATTTCCAAAACCAAGTAGACGCCCGTGAGTACAATTTAACCATAAAGCAAATTTTTTTTATAGTTTACATAACCATCATGTGTTCAAAAATGTACAATAGGATGTCTTATTATAAAATAAGAAATATTATGTTATTTGAAAACAGCTCACATCAATTCGAGAAGTTATCTCGCTGTTGCATTTGCATAAATTCACTGGACCATAGGCACGGAATTCTGAACATACGGTTGAATGATTTTCGTCAAACACTATGATAAAGCCTGAAAGTACTCCGAATGCACACATAACAAAATAGGTAATGGGACTGTCCCAGACTCTTATCATCTATTGATAAGCGTCTGGGTGACCGAGACTAGAAATTGACCTGTTGCAATGGCGTGTAACCTTTTTATCTGTTTATTCTCTTCTTTGTTAAAAGTCATGCACAGGTAAGATGTTTTAGACATGGCATTAATAATTTGAACAAAAGAATAGTCTTGATGACTATTGAATAAATGCTAAAATTAACGGAAAGGTAAATTTTTATATAAGACGAAAATTCTACAGACGAATGTTACATGGTGTTAATTTGTGTTTTAAACTACTAGTAACTGTTATGGGGACACATTTCATCCGCATTTCCTTTTCCGACTTATTCTGTACTGTACACATTGGTCTCAAAGAGATAAGGCATATAAAAAGACAATATTGTAGGAATAAAAAATATAATTTAGAAACATGTAACCAATTTAAATTCAATCTTATAACAAGTAACATTAATGAACATATATACCCACACATTAGACCCGACCCGTCTTAAAAATTTCGTTCAGTTTTACAAATTAACATTTTGTTTTATTTATTTCGACGAAGTAGTTGATAAAAATGCATACCAAGCTTATTTTGAAAACTTAAAGAAGGACCAAAAAGGGGGTATTTTAAAATGTTTTTGTTTTGTTCAATTTTCTGAATAATGTATCATTAAGACCAAAAAAGATGGGTATTTTTCAATTCTTATATAACTGTTTTAAGCTTTTATTCTTTTATATACATGATTGTGTGAAAGTCGCAAAAGTAAAAAAAATAAAAATGAAAATAAAACAATGTCAGATCGAATTATTATGCCTGAGAATTTTTAAAGTGTCTCTCTACCACTTATGCATTTTTGGTAGCCCATACACAAGTCACAAAATATAATTTATTTTTAAATTTGGCAAACAGCAAATGAGATCCAGAAAGGTTTAAATAATAATCGAGGCAAAATATCGAGTATAACTCGGGTGTGATCGTAACAGTCTATGATAATTTTAAAAGTTAGTTGCATAAAAAATTAAACACAACAAGGAGTCATATTCCTTCCAAGATTTTAAAATATTATGCAATGTGTTACATTTTTTGCACGAAAATTGACACATTTGGATTTTTTCTACCTTAAAGATATGAACAGCCATCTGAAGTATACGTAATCATTTGATTTTGATACCTATACGATTGTTAAAACATTAATATGATAATTAGATAATAACATAAAGCTGAAATACTATATTGCAATAAAAATTAAGTTATAGCCATGTAACTTGAATTACGTTTTATGTAAATTTATTTTGACAACTAAAGTTTCTGTTATCACTTTTCAAAATCATAATGTAACATTACATGTAATAGCATTCAACTAAAAAAAATGGTGTCAAAAACATTTGCATGCAATCGAACAATTTGACAATGTGATAACAGTACATATACAGTGAACATATAAACAGATAATAATAGGATGAAATTGATGGCATGTTTAATGTCATATCATTCCCTATCAACCCTCGGTCAATATCATTTTTTTTTTACTTTTGGCATGATGTTCTAGTCAGTAGATGTAATAATGTTAGGAAATGAAAAGGAAAAAGAAATAGAAATGTGATACATTTTAAAGAACTAAAAATGTGGGGAAAAACAGAAAAAAAAATAATAGGTGAAATGATATCAACCCGATAAAAATGGTAAAAATGTTGTTTTTGCTGTAGTGATATAAAAAATGAACAAATGTTGCTAGTTCTATACATGAATGAATATGGATTAAATTCCTTTTGCATATTAAACTGCAATTAATCACAAAAACTTGCATAATGATTTAGTAATAGTTAAGACACTAAAAATGTTTAAAAAAAGTAACTTTAAATAATGTTTACAACAACCTCAATTACTCAAAGCAAATAATTATTGAAAAGATTCCCCGCTTAAAATATGTAAGAAATTGAACCCTCTTTCTTGCATAGCAAATGTCATCATATTAACGTACAAAGTTTAAATAAAATCCGGATCACATATATTTAAGAAATAAGCATTACCACAAATTAAAGTACCACATATTAAGAAACCATAATGAATGAACCAACAAAAGATAGAAAAAAATCTCACAACACCGGTAGAGAAATATTAATATCTAAAAATGAGCATTATGCATTATAATTTCACTTGTTTAAAATTGCATAGCATTGCCTTTAATAAATAAGTTCACTAAAAATTAGATCGTCACATTCACGTGCCTTCACGTGCCTTCGTTTAAGGGCCCTAATGGCACGTTTCGCAAAGACTCCCAAACTTTAATCACATTTTTTAACAATTCGTCTTTATAATCTAAAATTCTATCATCTAAGACACCAGTCCTTGCATCGCTCGGGTTCAACCAGTTTCGATAGTGATGCATTCGGGCGAACTCGGGATCGACAAAATGACCACGAGATCCCGATCTGAATCGCCATATATTGTGAATTCCGAGAGTGTCTATCTGTTTTGGGTCTACGATGTATTTTGATCTATGGGTTCTTCCCAACATTTTTGGTTCTTTCTTTTGTTTTAACAGAGTATTCATTTTATATTTCTTTGCAGTATCCTTTCCTTGAAATTCCGTTTCTACGTCCGGCCATTCTTTCCGGAAGAAAACACATCGGAAAATGTAAGCACCGTACCCCTGTGGAAGCTTAGTCATCATTTCACTCCAGGTCTTAATTTTTCGCGGAATTATAAATTCGTCCAAATCTTCAAATACGACATATTTACTAAGATACATGTTTCGGTATAAGCAATCATTGAGTGCAGCTAATTGAGCAAAGTAATGAATCTCAACGGGTTGGTGTTTTGGGGGCCACGTATCCACCTTCATTGGAAGATCCCATTTTAAGACTTCGACTATTCCAATCTTCATATAATATTGTAAAACTTTTTCAACATTATCATCTATACTATGATTGTAAAATACGAAATGATCTGCACCTAAAATTCGATTTAATTCGATCATCTCCACTAGTTCGTAAGCTTTACTATATTTAAAATTGAGCGGAGTTACACACACGGTGAATTGTCTCGTCTGCTCCTGTGGATAAATAATAGGTAGTTTGTTGGATGGAGTTTGGCAGCTATCGGTTGATATTGAGACAGCATGTGGACGTGATGTGTTTGGCAATGGGCATGTGTAGAATGCAGCACTGTATCTAAAAATATAAAAGAAATGTGAACATTGAAGAAATATGTGTAAATTACGAAACAAATCCCCCTGGGCATGATTTCAGTTTAATTTCGCGTTGCTTATAAACTCTAACACCAAACCCCAAGACATTCGAGATAAGTATAGCCGTTTGTTTACAAAAAAAAATTATAGTTTGACCAATATCATTTTATTGCACAAAGGTGCACTGTATCTAAAAATATAAAAGAAACGTGAACATTGAAGAAATATGTGTAAATTACGAAACAAATCCCCCTGGGCATGATTTCAGTTTAATTTCGCGTTGCTTATAAACTCTAACACCAAACCCCAAGACATTCGAGATAAGTATAGCCGTTTGTTTACAAAAAAAAAATTATAGTTTGACCAATATCATTTTATTGCACAAAGGTGGCCTTCAATATCATCTTGAGATGTGAATAATAGATTTATGTATTAGAGTGAAAGAGCATTTTCAAATTCTGTGCGCCGCTTGATAGAACAGAAAGCAACAAAAAGAGCACCAGGCCAATTATCACTCGTAAGGAGTTTTGTCTGTGGCATCGTTCTTGTCTAGCGAAGACCATGGAGGTATTAACTAACGATGTGTCAAAAGTGTGGGCAAAGAGTATATGACAAATTGTGCATACACTATAATGGTGTTAACTGCTGTAGAACTTGCCAAGTAACGTTTATCATTTCCCTTCATATATGTTAAATGACAGTGAAAATATTAATTTGTTTTAAGATCTAAAACCAGATTTACATAAAAAATGAATCAACACATTATTTTGCTTCCTGATACATGTAACAAGTCATAGAGATATTTACATGTACAAAATGTACACAAGAATGTGATAAATCTAGAGTCATATACTTGATCTTTTAAGTATATCCTGTATGCATGTCATTAAAAAACTGTTAATTTTCCTCCAAACAATCTTTATTGGATAAAACTGTAAAATTTTGTATAACGTTCATTGCAAAATTTCGAACATTTCCTCGTATAAATTGGCATATTCATTACAGTAACGGCCTCCATGCTACTGTCTAAGATATCAAACGACAAGATTATTCGGTCTTCCATGGAAGACTATGTGTTGTCTTATACACTTTAAAGTATTAAGTAAAAGTTGCACGCAAAATATCGTACTCTGGGTAAATTCGAGCTTACAGGCAAACTATTTAGAAACACGTTAACTTTGACATGTTACTGCCCGAAAACGGATTGCAACACCACAACAGTACGGATAGTGACGACGCTTCTGTGGCAATTTGTAGGCGACATTTATAAGAAAAAAACAGATGAACATAATGGACACCTTGTCCTGTTTATAATAAAAGTTAACAAATCATGAAAGTTCACTTTTAAAGTAAATTGAAGCTATTTAACTTCGCCTCTTCACTTTTTAAATATTCATTATCGCTGTGTTTTACTTCTGAATCATTGGAAGCAAAAATAATGTCAGACTTTTGCGACGCAAAACCTTAACACGCGTCTTAAGTTAAGCTTTTTGTTAGTAATTCAAGAATTCAAACGTTAAAATCACCAAAAAAAAAATACTGCCCATCTGACAAACAAACCATAACAAACCTTTTTTCTCTACTTTCGGGTAAAGCTTTATGTTTCCCTTTAGTTTCTATGCATTTTACTAAATTTACAGATCTGTGAGAAAATGCATCGAAAAATCGACAATAATAAGATTGGTGTTTGTCCATTAAGACACTCTGCAATGTTGCTGCTGTTACAATTACCATATTGTCACTATATAAATATGCAGAATACACAAATATTTTATTACAGAAATCCACTTTCTGCCACGAAGACTGATTTGGTGATAATGACAAAAAAGTTTTTAATCCATTAGTCATTTGAAACGCATCACAATCGTGGGGAGACAGTGCTTTATCAAATTTCTCCGGGGAATTCGTGGTAATAGTTGTAACAGCATACGATACGTGAAATGAGTTTTTGATTTCGATTGCTTTTAGAATTAAAACTCCGAAGAACATACAATAAAATATCACACAAAATAACACAATGCATGAAAATATCCGTTTTGGAGACAGTCTACCCATCGAAAACGAGATTTGTTGTGGCAAGATTCCAGTCAACTTCCGGTTCCAAAAGTGTCTTCTGCTAGAACGTAATTTTACCTGGCTATTTCCAATAATTTTAGCATTCTGGTTCAAAATCTATAAATTGAAGTACTTTTATCGGAATTCGATAGTCTGAGCTATTTTTCAAATAAAACTCCATATATATACGGGATAATTGTAATACCTGTTTGAGTATTGAGACTTTAATTCTTTGTATACAAATAAATTCTCGTCATTAAATGGACACAATGAATAGAGGGTCTTTAACCTATAATCATTCCGATTATTTATTCATCAATATGCAATTTTCGTAAACAAACACAACAGATAGATTTGTGTTTGCTGTACGTCGTTGACTTTCAAACTATGCTTAATCGGCAATTGATATCGTGATTCAAACGAAACAGGAAGACCAATGTTATTCGTATTTCATTCACTGACGTATGTTGTGAATTTGAAATAACTTTAAGCAGGGTCTATATCCCAGCAACAAACAAAATCCAGATGATTAATTTCATTTCATCACTTGAGTTTATTGCATATTAATTCCTCCTCCAAACAGATCTAAGACTAAAAATTTGTAACGTATTTATGTTTAAACAGCCAAATATTCAAATTGGACACCGCTTTCTCGTGAACAATGAATCCATTATACTTATATAGAGTAAAGTAATAAAATTGTGTATCTCAATGTGAGAGCCTAAAATTAAGTGGTAAACGCGTTAGGTCACCAACGTTCGTCTCGTGGTTCGATCCTCTTTAGGGATGAAAATTTCAATGACCAATTTTCCGACTTTCTCTAGATCTTGCAAGGATGGTCTCAAAGAACGCTGGTGGTACAGCCCTTAGGAAGAGACGGAAACATGTTAGCCCGTGATTGTGGGCAGCATTTATACCCTATGTGCGTTCAAGACTCCTTTGTAGAGTTCGGTAAGAGTAGGCTTGAAAACTGCAAGCCTTAGAGTGATTTACATATCGTATTGAGCATATCTTTTAAAACTAATGTATTATAGCTTGAACAAAACTATATATATATAGAATGGCGGTTTTTTTATGGATGACGTATGGCATCTGCGTCTTAGAATATTCGATAGACAGGAAGTACATGAATCGCTTTACGCCATATAGTACAATAGAAGCCGGAAGCCACACGCCAAATGTCCAGAGGCTGTGTAGTTTCTCCGAAAACTGCGACAGAATTTTTTGTGACGCCGTATGACGACGGATAGTGCTAAAGTGACCCCTATATGTCGCTTTGCAACAAGGAGCAGGCGACATATTAAAAAGGGAAAATATGCACATGTCTATGTGACAACTATGCCCCGCAGCCTGAACAGGGATTAAAGGCGTACGGCAGGTCTAATTATCGCTCAAACATACATGTATTTGTCCAACCAAACAACCTTGTCAAATATAAATTATTTTCGTGCACTTTTATGGTTTGTAAATTTTCGTACTGAAATACGGACGGAGAGACGGACGGACGGACGGACACTAGTAAAACCTAATACCCAACCACCATCCATCCCTGGAATATTCGTTACGTAGGCGGAAAAAATGAAAGTTAATTGATTCTCTACACTTTTATGTCGTTAATGTCATAAATAATGTATGAAAAACGAAATATATGAGCTTTTAGCTGAAACCGTCTCATAATCATCTATGAAAGTCATGTTTTAAAACCTCCTTAACTAGTTCACGCAATTTTCAATTTCACTTCAAAATAATTTAAAACTCATAAAATGTATCAATATTGACGATATTGTTTACATTTATTTTCATGAAAGAACTATAAAATCGGACAAATAAAACCAAGCAAGTTGATGTACATGTACATGTAGTACACCCTAAAGGAACATTATACATTAAAATTTTGTAGTTATTTTAAAATTAATTGACGAGATGAAACAGTCCTCAGTTACATTCACAGGTGCTAGGGATAATTTTTCATCTATTGCTCTCTCAATTGGGCCAGACATTGTGCATATTTAACGCACACAAATAACATGTACGCCAGTCCAGTTCTAAGCAAATTTAAGACTAGTCTTCGTTAAGGGCAAAAAAGTCATGAACCATGTTTTACATCGATCATTTGTGAGAATGGTCTCGAGGAAAGATCGATGCTTGTTTTAAGTGACGAAATGGTTGTCCTGTTTACGGGGGAGCAATACCCAATGCACGTTAAAGACCCCTTTAAATAAGATTTCGATAAGAGTATGCTCGTTGAGGCCCGATACAAAGGTCAGACCCGCAAAAAGCATCAAGCTTGTTTCCCAATCCAGTATAAATAAATAACTTTAGATAAAAGTTCTTAAAATAATTATATTATAAATTGAAAAAGTTATATCGTCTGAACATCTGTTTTCTAATGGGGACTGGGAAGGCAGGCCATTAGCACATCAAAAATGAAAATGGCCCCTTTCATCTTTAAAATATATATATAATGTTAAGCTGTTTTTATATTTCAAATTTTTTAGTCTTGAATAAACTATTAAGCGATCTTAGACACAATTTTATAGTCCCAGTAATGGTGATGTCCAGGCGCAGATTTACCGGGAAAAACAGTCAGTCATTCTTTCCCTGTCAAATTTCAAATCATGTGCATGACCGTTTTTTTTTTTTTTTACTTAAGGAAATTCTCTAGGAAATTATACATGTAATTCATATAGGCCACGCTCTACAAGACAAGAAATGTCCTTGTCATTCTGTGTTAACTGTTTTATGTCAAAAATTGGGTCTTTCGTTGATGATTTAGGGATTGGTTTTGAAACTTTTGTATTGTATTATAAGGCTTGGGCCAATGCAAGACGGTAAGCAGTGACATATGGTCATGTTGAAGACTGCTTGCTGTTTTCCGTTGTGATTTTTTGAATTGCTGTTTGTTTATGTTTGTTGTGTCGCGTACACTTATTCCACATCTCAATATCGTCTATTCTGATAAGTCTGAAAACGCTTGACCGGGACAGGAGAGAACAAAAACAAGTTCATTAGTCTGCGGTGTACCAGGACCGGGTTGATATGAATGAAAAAGGGTTCCGCCCAAATGTTTTGCATTGAAAATAATATCAGTATAAAAGCTCTTATCCTGACTTTTATATAAAATCCATCTTGTCTTTATCTTATTTTTTTTTATACTTGCCGATGGTTTGTCCTAAATTCAGGAATTCTGAAGTATTCAACAACACTGTTATTAAATGCAATTGTCTTATTTTTCTCATAAAAGCAGCACAATCCTTTTGGCTTGCGATTGACAAGCAAGTCACAGATTACAAACCGAGCCAGTCCCGTGGGTTGTGCCGGGGCCACGTGTACAGAATAAATATAAGTGTCTTGGGGTATGTACTCTCTCCAATGGTCTTCCCTTACAACAATTTCTGAATGTCCATGGGAAATTGCTGCCTTGTTCGTATTGTTAATGTTTGTCACAAATTCTTGAAGAGAGGCAAGTTTCAAATATCCTAATGATATGAGAAGATTATCAACATTATGAACAGAATAAACGAACAACGTCGATGCTTTAGGGTGAAGCATAACCTAAACATTCGAACACGTTTCCTAGAAGGGTGGATTCTACACCAAAATCCCATATCAATGCATTTAGACTTTTTGCGTGAAAGTTTGCAAACATATGATATTGATCTGCGTGCCAGATTGACACAATTAAAATCCAATGATAATAAACGTGTAGGTGACGTCATTTGTAAAATAAAGAAACTCGCAGAGACAGAATAAAAAAAAAATCCGGAATATATGACTAAATCCTCTGTAAATTAGCTAGATTTGGTGACTTGTACATTTGTATAACATATCAAATGTATACTTGAACCATTTAAAGGGTCTTTTGTTTAAATAAAAAAAAAATCAGTCAACTCTATAAGCACTTAGAAATTTTATTTTGTTTAATAATCTAATTGACTTCGAATTAATTATTGATTTTATTTAATTTCATTCAGTTATTTATTGTACTTAAGACTCGGCACTACGAGATGACAGACATGGTAGGTTAAGAAAACTCTTATGTCATTTGCTCTGATAAAGTAAACTGCTGCACAAAAAATATAATTCGTTTGTTTTCTCCCTCTGCTTTATGTAAAATTCATTTGATTTATAAATAGTTTAGTTAGTTAGTTAGTTAGTTAGTTAGTTAGTTAGTTAGTTAGTTAGTTAGTTAGTTAGTTAGTTAGTTAGTTAGTTAGTTAGTTAGTTCACCAAACAAAGAACCTGAGGTGTTCTGAATTACAGTAAAAAATTAAAAGATGCTGTGTTGTGGTTAACTGTGAAAGTACTTCAAATCGTTGGCATCAACTTTCGTGGATTCAGAGTATTTTGTAGGTGAATAAAAGAATTATTGGTAGGTATAACGACATTAAAAGGGTATAAAAATGAATATATAAACAGCAATGAAATGTTTAAAATTGATTAAACAATAAAAAGATGCAAAAATTTCGGTCTTGAACTTCGGGGTTTCAAAGAAGAAAAGATTGTGTGTGGACAAATCGACTGACAAGAACAGAATATTATTCAAATGTATCATAAAACAAATTTCAGCATTCGTCAGTGGATGTGATGCATTTATTTTTTTTTTCTTGTATAATTTTTCATATGAGAATTTGCCTACTGTAATTTGTGTTTTCAACAATATCTTAAATCTTCTATAAACATCACCCTATCATATGTATTTGCTTCTTTACATTTAAAAAAGGGTAACAACAAAACTACCAATCTGGGATGATTAATCTCATATATCTAAGACGGACATACCGGTGTAATTGGAAATCGAAATGGTCATGACTTGGTACTTGCATTTCAAAAGAAATAGTTCGTTAAACCAGGATAAGATGAGAAAACGAAAACTTTTGTAAACCAAACTGCACTCAACTTCAGACCAATTTAGTGTGTTTTTACTGTAAGTAAATTTTGACGATAATTTCGGTGCTTTCATTTTTTTCTTCTTTTTAAAGTTGGTATGGATAATCTTCCAAATTTGTTGATTGAAATGCTGCTGTTGAGATATTATTCTTTTTAATACGTTTATGCAGCCTAACAAAACAAGCAGCTTATTGACTCGTCCATTGTGTCATGAATGTGGCTATAGTTCTCTATATTACCAACTGGTTATTAAAACTTTGGGGGAGAGGGGACTTGGGCAGTTGTTGTTGTTTATTTTTGTTTGTTTTTTGCTTTTGTTTTTGCATTATCATTTTTTCGTCGAACGGACTGACGTACAAATACACATGCGATCGTTTATTTAGAACTATTGCAAAGAAAGTGGAAGGATACGTACATGAAATATTTAAGAAAACATATTTTCCCTTTCACTGTCTGAATAAACCGCACGACGATCATGCTGAGAGTCAATTATAATTATTTACATGCGTTACTTTTTATATTTAATCGAGTTTTAAATACATGACATTGTGTTCACATGCACATGTGCATTTTTTTTTTTTTTTTTTTTTTTGGAAAATGCCTCATTTTAACTTTAGATCAAAAATGATGAATTCCAAAGTTAGTCAAACTTGCACGTATTGCGCCCTACATGCTTTACAAAAGAGGCAGAGCGGTACGGTCACTACCAATGGGCCATACGGATGTAAAAAGTACGCAAAGGGCAAAAACAAAAACAAGAGCATGAAGAAACAGACAAAACAAAAACACGCAAAAGCTACTAAATTGCAATCAACAACACATACAGTGCACTCAATTTATAAAGAGAGTGAACTCATGTGCTTCGAAAGAGACAATTATGTACATAATTTGCATACGTTCAGTCTACGCATTGGAAATTGTTTTTAAGATGTCACATGTAGTACATATTTTTCAGTGAAATACTTCAGAGCTTAGATTTTTATCAGGATATTAATGCATATTAAGCATATGACATGCAGATAAGGTTAAGTACTGTTGAGTAAAATACGAGGCTATTGTTTTAGATTTTTTATCTATGATTTTACTGCATTTTAACATTTGTGGTTTACCAAATACTTAACCTCAAGTACTTAACCATACCAGTGGAATGTTATAAGATAAAGACTAAAAGGAGGATTTTATTTGCAGTTCGCTCATATATAGTTCAAATGTTAACAAGACAAATCTTTGCCTGGCCCTGCGTAACATGGCAAAACGTTACACCGTGTATGTTTTTTGGTCCCAATATGGATAATCAATTATATAGTTTTTGACACTTTCATCCTATGGTGGACTTTCAAAGCATACATACAATATATGTACAACATACAACACATACAAACACATACAACCCATTATGGACTGACAATAAGTATTTAAGAAATAAAATGTTTTAGATTCCTTACAAGTCCAAAAGTAACATGAATTTGAAACAAATCATTGTGGAAAACAACAAAACAGTTAAATTTTTTGCCCCTTTTGCGGCACTCAAGAAAAAGGGAGACCATTAGAATCAATGCCATCCCTCCTGTTATGGAAAGTAATATTACTGTAAAGTTTCAAAGCTTTTGGTCATGCAACAAGAACAGAAATTATTGTGGGAACATGTATACTTGAAAATGATTTTACATGTATATGGTTTATTCCCTATAAATAATAATCATACGATATTCATAACTTGACAATGTATACCTAATGTCACTATGAAAATGTAAAAAAAATATACATGTATTTAGTCATCAACTTTTAGAGGTAGGTGGGAACTCAGAGGTGTGCAATTCACTTTTAAAATTAGAAAAAAAATGGCAACCATTTTTACTTTTATCCTTGTCAGATTTTTATTTATTTGATATCTATGATATTTATTATGTATATACATGTATGTATATTGAATTCAAGCTTCAAAGATGCATGCCTACAATAAGGCGGCAATCATTATTGGGGGGTGGGGGCTTCCGATCGGAGCCTTATTTGTTTTCGGCCTAACTAGCACATTTAAAAAAAAATCTATAAATCATACAAACAAAATCATCCTGCACTTTTATCAAAGCAAAGTCCTGTCTTGTTATTTCCATTTTTTTGGCACCCTACCCTTTTCATAGACATCCCCCCAAATCAAATGGTGGGTACTAATGAATTTATATATGGAGGTTCAGTACGAAAGTGCAGGAAAAAGAAACCAAACATATTACCAATTAAATTAATGGGGGAAATTTAAATGAGGAAAATAAAGCTGTGTACGTACTCCTTTGAAAATCCGTTAGTTAACTTTTATTTGCATATAGTCCATTTGAGTTCTATAAATCAACGAAAATTCTTTTAAATTTTTTTGTCTCTCAAATAAAATTTATTTTTTAAACACAAATAAACTTTTTATTAGTATACGAACTCTGATAACAAAAACCAAGATGTAATCTTCTAAAACAAAAAAGTTTTCAATATGGTCTAATGCTAAATATTTCACAAATTTTAATAATACCTAAAATGGTGCGTTTATCTGACGGAACAGCCAGCTCCACAAAGGATTTTTAAAGGTATACGGAGCAAACGCTGTTCCTGGTCACTAGGTTGTACTCCCATGGATTTCTATGAACTTTTGGTCAATTTTTAGGAAAACATTTTTATTAATCATGCAAAAATTTTGTAATTTTTTGCCTGAGTTCGTATGCCATTAAAAAGTCATGACATACTAAAATAGTTAAAATATTTTGCAAGACGTAAATTTACAAGCCATTTTTCGTTGATTTATAAAACTCAAACGGACTTATAATTAGGAACAGGTGGTAAAAAGCCAAAACTTTATCTAATTAACCCGGCTAATTAATCACTAATTACATTATCAATTATACGGTAAAGTACATATATATGAAAAGGCATTACATGATAGAATACCTTTAATTTACATGTACATGCATTAAATATTGAAAAGATTAAAAGATTAAAGGATCATTGAAAATGGTTTAGAGTTTAATGACAATATTCAATTTTACGTGACATGACATGACAAGAAAAAAATATAGGCTTAAGCTTACTCTTGTTAGAGATAAAAATGGAGATTTTTGTTTAACTACTATACATGCATGTCATGTACGTGTAAACTACCGTGTATGCACGATCAAAAACAGATACAAGATTGAGTTTAAGATTTTTACATTGCATGCACACACACAAAAAATCAACAAGGAGCTTAAAACTTATTCATTCAAAATTAAAACGAACAATACCCTACATTTAATTTAATCCTTTTATCAAAATTTATCTGTAAAGTGATCCTATTCAGAAATTGCACGAATGTTTTAAAAGTGAAATAGATTAATTGTTAAGTAAAAATTTGAAATATAAAGAGCGACAAAAAAATTTTGTTCTCTGCATATAAAACTGAATTCAATGTACAAATTAACCAAAACTGCCGCGCGATTCTACAGAAGCAGGTTTCAAAGGCGGGTCAAGGATTTCGAAAGGTGACCGGGCCCGTTTCATAATTATTCCATCAAAGACGGACGAAAGGGGAATTCAAGAAAAAGAAAATTTTCAGCAGAAAAGGGAGATACCACTACCCGGTACATCATCCCTGG
Organism: Arcuatula senhousia; assembly: GCA_963971305.1. Taxonomy (NCBI): domain Eukaryota; kingdom Metazoa; phylum Mollusca; class Bivalvia; order Mytilida; family Mytilidae; genus Arcuatula; species Arcuatula senhousia. The sequence goes on from OZ020306.1 coordinate 46,748,305, forward strand.
ATATGCAACTGCATTTCACTTAAACATTATATTTATTTTAAGATAACAAAATTTATATCGAAAGGGAATAAAAGGCAATAGTAAGAGAAGCAACTAAATCAAAGAAACGATATGATCCATGCAGTCAAAGGAAATGCTCATTTTTATGTTTGCTCCTTATCCTAAAGTTACTGATAGGCCTTCGATATGAAGTGAATGCAATGTCGAATTAAAGTACATGTCAAAGTTCGCAAACAATATTGAAATGCATTAAAAAAGAAAAAGTAAAAGTCAATAATTATGTAATATATAAATAAAGATATACATGTAGACATCAATTATATATACAAATCAGTCCTTTATGTTACTTAATTCATCAATAGGCACATGTTACGAAAGCAACATGTGCATAGAATTAAAATGATTGTGCAGTCACGACCAAAAAAACTGCAGTACTTAACGAATCACGTCTATATAAAAGGGTCTAACAAACGTGACTTTACACTTGATCGCTCAAATGTGTTGGCAACTTTTTTGTTGTCAAAGGATACTGCAACACTACATTGTACGATTCGAAAAAGAAAATGACAATAGCGAAAACAGGTGATACAGGGTTCCTAGGTTCGAACGAAATTTTCCATTTTTTACATTCAGACCGTCGGCATAAGTAGCATGGAAACGCCCCCCCCCCGTTTGTACTGTATGGACTGCATCTTTTGTGTCGCTAAAATAGGAACCAAGGTTAAGGACAAATATGGCCAAATATATATGGGGTTTAACCTTTCCGCTTGTAAGACTGGGATTTAAAGAGTCAATATACATAGGGATCATAATTTCATTTTTTTTTAAGTGTTTTTTTACCAGCTGTTTCACCATTCTAATTACTGAGATCGTGTGAAGATTTTGATCTAAACTGACCTTTATTAACAATAATGTTCATTTTATGAACATGACTTTTGGTATAAAAATCGATTACTAGAAATAACCTCGGGTACGAAACGTATCGGATAACAGAAAAATGAATTGAATCAGCCCATCAACTGCCCGAACTAGATAGGCTATACTGATAAAACGATATACATATATATACATAATTGTGAATTTTAAATACATTTTTCGACCTTTTTAAAAAGAAGTTGTCCAAACAAGGAGACAAAACCTTTAAAAAAAACTTTATAAATATTGAATAAACATAACATTCTTAAACCTTACCGTAGACCTTTGCTTTCTGGTAAAACTTGGTAACGAGTACCCGTTAGACCATCAGAAGTTTTCGAGTTTTCTTGCAAATAAAAACAGCATTGTAAATTCTCCTTTATTCCCTTCTCAAAGGCTCCAAAAAGTTTGATATCCTTAGAAGAACTTTGTACAAACGCCGAAAAATAGAATGCATTTCTTTGCAGCGATGAAACACGGACCCAGTCAGGCCCATTTTGTCCCGGCGGTGGTTTATACTCTGGCTCTGTACTTTTTACATTTTTACTTTCGCTTGTCGCTTTGGTTATTTCCTTGTTTTCACCAATTATTTTTTCTTCGCTGTTTTTCGTTGAGTGTGACGTTAGTAAAGTGAATTCTTTCGTCCATATGATCAATATACCTGTAAAGTAGAATCCTAATAGAAACAGGAATAATTTTGCTGGCTTTCTCATTAAACTTTCTATTCAATTCTCCATAGACACAAGATACTATCCATGCATAGAAAACGGTCCGCCCACCCAAGTCCTAAAATTCTCTGATGTTGGTTCCTTGTTGTTTCGATTGCAGTTTGCGATTTTCACCTGTCCTTTCAACTTTCTTTTGAATTTGATATTAATGAATAATTTACTTAATAATTGAATGTAGTCAAGGTAAATCTTTTGCTACCTGTTCGCCAATTGTCTGTATTGATCTAAAAAGGTATATATGAAACACGGATTCACTTGTAATATCTAATAGATTTCCTGCTATATTCCATATTTCATTCCAAAGCAAACAGTAATTTCATTTAAAAAGTAAAGCGAGTTCCATATGAATGAACATCGATTTTTTAAGGTATAAAAGGCTTAAAATTGGTTTCAACATGTACAATATACATTTTCCGGCTTTGTTTGTGGTTATTTAAAAAATTATGTACACGGACATTTTTGCTGTTTTTGTTCCGGCTTAGTACACACTAACTGAAACATATCCGTATTATATTGCAGATTACATGTGTTAGTTGAAAAGGTGTTTGTGACGATGACCTTTGTGACGATTTTTTAATTGAAGGCGTAGTCATTTTTAAAAAAAGCGCAACACTCACAATATAAGCCATAGTACAATTTAAAATCATATTGGCAAGGAATGGTTCTCCATTGTTTTAATAAGCTTTAAGATTGCGATAGGAAAGGGGGTGGCACAATAGGACCTTATTTAAATTATTTTTTCGGTGGCAACGTACCATGCTTGCAAACTCCTTGCAGTAGGCTTATCCTTCCCGACAAAAATAGGTTACTAGCTACAGGCTTGTATCACACGGCAGAACCATTACGGAGAAAAACATTGTTAACGGACGATACATGCAATTTTTTCACGGTATATGTCTATTTTCAACTTTTAATCTCGAAAATATCAAAAATATGAATGTAATAAGCTTTAAAAACATGCCCAGTATATAAACAAGAACATATTGTATAAGGATTTAATTTCTTTTTGTCGAACACAATGGTATATTTTTAAATCATTCACGAACGGTGTGCTCGAATTGATTACATTGACACGGACAATTCAAACTGGTTAATATAAACCGGCCTGTATAGAGTAATAATCTGGTAAGTTATGCTTCTTTATAAGTATAAGAAGTAAATACAGTTTTGTTTTAATGAAAATATCAATATCCAATAATAACGTTCAATAATGTTTTATATATTTCAAGCATAACAAAATGACTCTAAATACATGCAATAAAACTTGGTAACGGACTGATACATGCAAAATAATTGCGTTGCAGTCAACAGGTGTAACTAAAATATAATTAAGAGGTACATAATTTGACAGTGTTCTGATGATACAAATACAAGACAGGTCACTCTTGTTATGTTGACTGAAAAAGTAATACATAATGTCATCGTTAATATTACAAATTCATAGTAAACACAAAACATCAAAAATCATTAGAAAAAAACTATTTTACCTAATGCTCTATTTACCACAACATCAAAATGTCAGCGTTCAGACGGGGAATAAATTCTGTAATGCATATTGCAAAGTTTAAGGTTCATCTGTACCTTTCGTTAAAAATAGCGAAATTTTCTACCTATTTTTTAGTATATGCAGAACAAAAACTACAAATAAAATAATAAAATAAAGCATAGCTGGACCTAGATATGGTAATTTCTGATTCAATTTCTATCAATGTTTCATTTTAGGTTCCTTAAAACTAAAGATCTCTTTTTTTTCCTGTTCAGATTTTAGGACAAACTATCCCTATTGTGCCTCTTACATGAAACGAGGTGAACACTTTTAGTTAAAACCCTTATTGAAAGCTGCATGAAATTTGAGGCCACAAGAAAGGGTGAAAGTGTTACTAGCCTTGAATCGGGTGTTTTTAAAAGCTTAAAAAAAGGAGATCTCTAAAATAAAGGATTTTTTTGGGAAGAGTTCATAGAAAAAGGTAAGAATGTTTAATATCTAGGTCCAGCTACACTTTAAATTTCAATTTAATGTGCAGTTTTGGCTGTGCATAAACTGAAAATACATTAAAAATAACGCCATGTTTTAAAGAAAGGTACAGATGAACATTAAAACAACAACTTAATCCCAACCAATAAGTTAAATATAATAACAGGTAATAACAAAACGACCGAACTTGAAGAATCAATCTTAAACGTGTAACTGAAAAAAAAAGAAAACAGCGCAGACACACCGGAGAAATAAGAGATCGCAATGGTCTTGATTAAGAACAGGCCATTAAAAATATGGTTGAACTTGGTTTTAAGGAGGTTTACTCCTCATATTTTGAGATTTTTGTCAGATTTTCGAGATCCTCGGGGTTTATCCATCTATTATGCTTGAAATGTTTTGCCCATGAACCCCCTATTTTCTTTTTCGTATTCAAAAATATGGCCATCAAATATGCAGTTCACAATTTTTTATGAAATTTTATTTACTCTTGTCATACATTTTAAAGAGTTTTAAAATACCAATTTGCGGCAATGCAAAAGTAATGAAAAATCTAGAGAGAATGTATTTCCCGCTAAAATTATAAACGATTATAGCATAAAAATAAGCACATGGACTTATATTTTTTCTTGCTTATTTTGACCATTTATCCATATTCTTTAAAAAAGATGCAATTTTATCCATTTTTATTTACTTTAAGATACAGGAGCAAACCCCTTTAAAGAACCAAAACCTCCCTCATTTATATTATTTATCGGTACAACAAGTTGCAAAATATATATGTTTTTTCTTTGTTTTGCGTCAACTCTTTTTGTGAAAACCTACCAGCCAGCAAGGCAAAGAAACACACTGAGAGACAAAAACACAAATCATTTGTATATGCTTATTCAGACATATTTACAAGAAAGGAGAAGGTTGTTGCATCCACCTGGCGGCACCAATACCGATATTGAAATTTTTTTTATTTAATATTTATAAATTTAACTCGGATGTCGTTTGCAGTTAAGACACGACGTTCATACGACAGACGCTGACAAAGTATATACATGCACCATTTGTCTGATACATTATAAATCATGCATGTATTCGTCCGTAACGTAGATTATTTGCATGTACCCCTTTTTCTTGGACAGCGACATGCTTTGCAGTCCATGGCTTCGTGAATAAATTGATGAACAGACTATACAATTTCAAAAATCATTAAAAGAGCACAAAACTTTTAAAAAACACAAGAAAGTGGTTTTTGCTACACGTTGCTCGTATTGAAAGTGTGCTTTAGTACGAGGGTAGGCTATTGGTTTGTTAATGTTCTCGAAAACTACATGGCCGATTTCAATGTTTCAAACATAAATATTTAGCTAGTTCATTTTTCTTTATACTGTACGCTTCAGTTTTTCTATTATCATTTGTAAACAAATAAAATGTCTTACCTTTTCTGACTACATCCATCCCAAATTGTGTATTTTACCTGTGTTTTAATCCGTTTCAAGGATTTTACGTCTATGTCCCGTCCGTCAACATTATTTCTCGTCTTAATGGTTCTGCCGTGTGTGTATGAATCCCATCAAGATTCTTAAAAAAATTTTTTTAGTTTAATAGATTTTCAAAATTTTCCTATAGTTAGCCATAAAAACATCAAATTTTCTGTGATAATTTTCTTCTTAAATGAATTAATTCAATTTGTTGTAAAACTGGTTTAAATGAGTACACACTATCTTAAAGTGAAGTTAAGTAGAAGTATTTAGGCTGTACTATAAACAATGTGGTTGCGCAATGCATTTTGGTATATGTGAGTACTTTTCATGGTTTTTAATTTAGAGAGTAGGGGTCAAAAAGAGGTCATTGAAAAGAAGCCCGGAAAGCCCGGTGCAGTGATTAGTGTACGGACCGTTACGGACGGGAACTGGAACTGCGAGGAGTTTGCTATGCTTGCATATTTGAATTTGGGACTGTAAACAACCGGAGGAAAAAAGAACCCGGGTACTGTGTGTACTTCACCTGTCATCGTTTTTGCCGATGAACTCAAAATTGAGAATTTTTAAAGTATCGTTTATTGTGAGTTTACAAACAAATCAATTGGGTCTTTTGTGTTTCACCCTGCCCCGTGCATCCGAAAACCCGAAAAGGACCTGTTAAACTAGGATGACATGCCATCTGTAACAGTTAATCAAATAGACTTCTTCACGTGAATCAGCTTCCAAAATAAGAAATTCTTAATAAAGACCATCTTTCTTATCAGCTTTTAAATCTAAATTCGATTTTCGAAATACAATCTAAAAGGTATCCAAGAATAAAAAAGCACAAGCGCTTCAAACCAAACGGTTGCAATTTACGAGGAGACAATACTGAAATTGGTCCCAGAGCAAGCACATATACTCATAACTGGTCACAGGTAGAAAAAACTCGAAGTGACATGAAGTCTTATAATTACATTTTAATGTTTTTAAATTTGTTTCTGATTGTTCGTTTTGTTTTGTGGCCTGTGTATGTTCGTGTATTTTTTATTTGCGCATTGATATCCAAATGCAATGTTGTGAGAGAACAAATTTTAGTTGTGCTTATAGTCAGGTCACGACCCGAACACGGCCACGATGACGTGATTCAAGTGACATCTTATCGAGGTGTCATTTAACCAATAGAATTACTGCATTTTAACATATGCACGGTAAATGTAATATTAGTAAATAGTGTTTGGTATTCATAAACATTAATTTCGTGGTCATGTAAACAAAACAAAACAAAAAAGACATCACTTATTTTCTAAAACAAACAGTTAGAAGATGTATGTATTTCATTTGAAACTACAGTAAGCACAATGAAAGATGATCATGATCAACTCAAATAACGATAACAAAATATTGTATGTCATAAAATTTGTTTAATGTAGATAAGTGGAATCGTATGTGTAGTTCTTAAAATACTGGTCCGGTGAAAAATCGAACAAATAGTCCCATAACGCGAGACCTAAAGCTTCTTTTCTTCTCTTCTTTTGGTTTTGCTGGGGTCTGAATCACGACATCTTTGTCGCTGGTCACGTGCTTGCTCAGTTCATCGTCTGTTTCGCTGAACTGTAACGATTCACCTCGCAGCACACCATTTTGCGATGCACTTGAAAGGTCTGCAGGATTTGCATTAATGGATGTTATTTCTTTGTCTTCTATTGCTTTAGATTTATCTTCTTTATTAATCCCTGAAATTGATTTTAAAAAGCTATATAATGCCAAAAGAAACGATGCTTAAAAATGCATAATTAAGAAAACTATAATTTAATTGTTTTAGTCAACCTTGCAGTTAAAACTTGCATAGCAAGGTTGATATGCATTTGGCAATAATCCTAAGAGATACTAAAGGTTTCTAGAGACTGAACGTAACCGTTGTTGTGCATATTATGCTCATATTATGTTGATGTTATGTATCTGATGCTGTTTGCTGTGCGCCTGTCTATATTTTCTACTTATGTTTTTTTGTGTGTTTTCATTTTCGAATGCAAAAGTTGTTCCATGGTCCAAGTGTTTTTCTCGTTAAACACATAAAACAATTATAGATGACCTATTTTACATTTTTTCAGTAAATGTAGACAACAAAATAATAAGTTTGACTTACTTTCCACGAGGGTCTTCTGCTCTTTCTTTTCTTTCTTAATAAGTTGTTCCTTCACTTTCTTTTCTTTTTTCTGTTGAATCTTTTTCTCTTCCAAAGTCTTCTCCCAGAACAGTTTCAGAACAATGGATCGGCTATCCATGGCTTCATCTATCATCTTGAAGTACTTTTTAGTAGCTTTGATTTGTTCTTTTTCCTTCTTCTGTCTTTCTTTCTTCTCCTTCTCTGTTCTCTTCCTTTCGGCCATCAGTTTCTTCTTTGCAATTTTGGCTTCACTTTTCCTCATTTCCTCCTTGTTTGTAGATTCTGTTTCTATGCCAGTACATACGCTGTGTCCTATAATCAAAATACCTGGCATATTAAAGTACTAATTACCAGTTAATAAAAAATATGAAAAAAATGTCTCTGCTCTCAAGGAATTACTAGTTTTATTCTGGGACATACTAAGATTATATAACTGTCTTAAACATTATTTTAGATTTCAAAATATACGAATTAAGGACCTTTGGAGTTTCTGCTTTTTGTGTTCAAATTCTAAATTAAGCTTGGAAAAAAGGGTCACTCAAATTTCTAAAAGCTCTTTTGGACCTAATATGCATACATCTTGATTGATTTGAAAACAAATTCCGACCAGATTTTACATTTGAATAAAATAATATCTTATGCAAAAACCACCATGTGATAAACGTTCACAAGATGTTTTGTGCTAACTGTGTGTATTCCAATTTACCTGATCCGATTGGTGTTTCATTAACCAATGATATTTCGTTGTAGTGTTCCAAATCACCAGACGTGAATTGGACACCAGACTGTATCCCTGGAATTTCAACTGGTTTGTCGTCTCCAGCTGCCTCGTCCGGCAATGTACCATCGTCTTTGACTTTTACTAAATCTGTTGGGGTTACAGCCCGTCCAATGTCACCTTCTCCTCTCTCTAAAGACTCTACAAAAGCAACATATTAACGAAAATGTTAGTTTTTTCGTGTGGAGTAAACGAAAAAGAAATCCTCTAGATAGATACAGGTCGATTTTCGGACAAACATGTTGATAATGTAATCTTTCAAATGTATTACTATTAAGGAAAACTAACAAGTTTTTTGTTTTAATGATATTTTCCCGGATTTTTTTACCTATTTTCAACTTGATTTCTTCCTCCAAATTTAGCTGTGGTTCAACAGTGTTGATACAGGCCTCTGTACTATGCCCTTCCTCCTTAACGAGTTCGCCGATGGCACCTAGAATTACCCCTTGGCGAAATTCAGCTACTCCAACTGCTTCTTTTCCCTCCTTTGTGGCAGAAGAAGCTTCGATACCCTGCATGTCCTCCTTGTGTAGCTTTTTGATTGCGCCAAGAATTAACCCTCTGCAAAATTCAGGGACAATCATCTTTTCTTGCTCTTCTGTTGTGGTGATGTAAGCCGCATTGCTTTGCGCTCCTTCCATACGAATCTCATTGATTGCTTGTAGAATCAATCCTCTGCAAAACTCAGATACAGCCAATTTTTCTTGCTCCTCTTTCGAAATGACGTTGGCCTCTTCTTCTCGATGAAGTTCAATACATGCTTCTTGGATAATTCCTTTGCAAAAATCCGAAATAGCTGTATCGTGGTCGTCTTCGTAGTTTTGGACCTAAGTTGAAAAACAGAGCGTTTTCTAGTCAGTTTAGACAAAGTTTATTACAATGCGTCAAATACATAAATGACTGGATTTTGTTTAACAAGAAGTGGGGGTGTGTATTTAGGAAAAAACTAAAATCAACTCCCTCGGTATGGGATTCCATGAAATGCGTAAAAGCCAACCAAAACCTAAAAAAAGATAATATGATAATAGGTGCAACCTAAAATGGGACGCAGCTTTAGAAAATAGTTATCAAAAAATGTCATTGATCAATAACTAATAATTACAAATATCGAATTGTTTGTGCGAATGACAAATATTTGTAACATTCTAAAATAGTATCAAAATACATGTATAATAGGATGACGTTGACGGGACGGTACAGCCTTCTTTTGGTGTTACGTTAATCATGAAGTCATTTCCCGGTCAGAGTATTTCGCGCCCCAGCAGAAGTAAACAAAGCAACCTTTTTTTCTGACAGGTTTTTGGGTGATTTTCTGTATACCAATATATCTTTTTAGAAGTATGGGGTGGAGAAGATCGATATAAAAACCTGGCAGAAAATGACGACTTGTTTCAATCAGGGTTTTGGAAAAAAAACACTGGAACATGCACATGCACAGGATTGATTAAAAAATCTCCATGATCAGCTAAGCCTAAGGTAAGACCTCCTTTTTACTATTCAGTGTTGTAAAGCCTTATATTTAATTGTTATTGTCTTAAAAAACGCCATAAATTGGTTGAATTACTGGTAAACAATCACTATTTACGATTGTTCCTAACGCACCTGTTTACAATGACCATTCTCGCGAGAACTTGGCGAGATCATTTCATCTCTTTGACAACGAGAGTTTGCTTAAAAATATATTTAGAGAGTTAGTTTTGACTTTCCATCCGTATACTCCTGTCTATTTTAAAAAGAAATTTAACAGTGGTTATTAAATCTGTCAATTTTAAAATTTATTCTAAAAAAAGCATCGAATTTTTGGCCCCATAGAAAGTCGTGCCTAGTGCGCTTGCGCGCACTCGGCACATCCGGTTTGGAAGAAAAACCAAACCATTAACTTTTGGAAGTTTCAACATATGTGGGACTGCGTCCCATATTATTTAAGAATTGCTAGATTTTCGTCTAACAGTAGGTATATAGGTGCACGACGACAGTGCTGTAATCGAATCCCATGTTATAGGACCCCATGCTGATGCTTCATACAAAAATTATATCAAAAGAATATCACAGTCAATTGCTGAAAAACTGTTACAAATATATTTTGACCACCTGCCATTCATCGTATCATAACCCGAATTTTTAGCCCCCCCCCTGAAAAATTAGTTTTCATGTCAGACCATGTTACATGAATTGGTTTATGTCAAAAAAAAAATAAATCAAACAAAATCAAACAAAGCATACAGAAGTATCGAAAGGCATAAAACGGTAACACGCAGATTGTAACTTCGGTCACTTTATTTTCACGTTAGAAGAAAAGAAAACCTTTATTAAAAAGAGTTATTATCATATACTTACATCGCTTGTTAGGAATTCTTTTTGTTTCTTTCTCCGAGCCACAAGCTTAGATTTTTTATCTGAAAATTAAATAAGAAACCAATCATGTTGCCGGTCGCGAGTATGTTGCATGTCATTTCAAAAGTAAAAGAAACTAGGAGAAAGGGTATTCTAACATCTAATCAAGAATAAACTGTTAACACAGAGACATGTCTCGTCTGTCGCAACTGGACACAGTATAAAATGAAGTAAAAATCCTCCTTAAACTGATGCTTAAGCAGCTGCATACCAAATATAAATGGTGAACCATAACTGCTTTATATAAAAGACTCATGACATAAGTAAAAAGTTAAAAAGTGTAAAATCTCAAAGTCAGTAGACTGTGACTGCAGGATCATACAGATAAAATACTTTTGAAATTGATCTGTACTGATGCTAATGCAAGTGCATACCCAATATCAATGATGTACCATAACTGCTTCATGTTAAACAGACGTAAGAAAAAAGGTTAACCTCTGACAAATCGGTGTAAAATTTCAAAGTCAGTAGACCGTGACTGCAGAAGCATACAGATGAAATGCTTTTGAAATTGATCTGCACTAATGCTAATGCAAGTCCATACCCAATATCAATGGTGAACCATAACTGCTTCATGTTAAACAGACTTAAGAAAAAAGGTTAACCTCGGCCAAATCAGTGTAAAATTTCAAAATCAGTAGACCGTGACTGCAGGAGCATAGAGGTGAAATACTTTTACTGATGCTGATGCAACTGCATACCAAATATCAATGGTGTAACATAACTAGTTCACACAAAACAGACTTAAGCAAAAACTTTAACCAATTGTGGACGCCGCCGTCGCCGGAATCACCATACCTAAGTCTCGCCTTTTGCGACATTCGTCGCAGGCGAGACAAAAAGGGAAACCAAGTTTTATAGAAACTTATCGTTATAATAATATACTTTTTTAAAAATTCACAAATTTAGGTTTTCTTATCATTAATCAAAAATCGAAAGCGGAAATGTAAGAAATAGTTAGTCGCTGAAAATACCTTTTTTCTTTCTTTTCATCTCCTCTTTTTTCGCTTTCTGTCCAGCTTTTGTTAGTTCCCATTCTTTTAGCAAGTAATGGAAAGGTGTTAGAGCCAGGAATCCTTGTCTTATCACAACTACCGGTATTTCTGCGATACTTCTAGTTTGCTCCATCTTGGTGGAAAGTTAAATTACCTAAGACTCAAACGTGTCTTCGGCAGATTGAAGATTTCTCTACAACGTCGTTGCTATCGTCGATGATAGTGACGTTAACATTAAATCAGAAGTGCGCAAGCGTTAATGTCGATTGACGTGTATTTTCGCATGACGTCTTGAGCTGCTGGTTGTTATCTTGGTCCTTGTGTCGGTTCAAGAGCATATAAAGATTCTACACAAACCCACTATGTGACAGTTACTTGTACAGTTTTGGAATTTGACCTTCCAGTGTTTTGATTTAAATGCTACTGATGAGAGGTTACTCCTTATAGCATATCCAAATTAACCGTTTATGCCCGCGTTTTAGTATTTGTAATTTTGTAGCCATAATACTAACAAACTGGAGCTGCTTAAAGAAACTAAAGCTGCGAGTACGTTTGCCGAGAATCACCCGCCTCATATGGACTCATTTGGGACAACTTAAATGTCAAATCTCCCATGAATGATAACCAATACCAGTGTAAATTTCTTCGTGCACATACATGATGTTCATTTAATTCCATCAAAAGGTTTAGAAGTAGTTAAATATTTTCAGATATGCTTTAATCAGAAAGACACACAAGACGGACAGACAAACATGATTTTCGGGTGTACATGTATTTAAGGAGAATTAGATTTCACACTACATTATACATGGATAATGCCGTACAAACGGTCCTACTAAAAGGCGCACGGGGAAAGAAAAGGCGCCCGGAGAAAATAAAAGGCGCCCGGGGAAAATAAAAGGCGCCCGGGAGCATATTTTTTAATATATAAAATATACCTAAGTACAAAAAAAAATATACATGAATGCATTTTAAATGAGATGATGATTATTATTATTTTAATGCATTTTAAATGATAATTTAATATTAAGTGTTAGTGCAATATATATGTACTGTGTTTTCATAGTATTAACATCTTTTTAGAATGATTTTAGTTTATTTGGTTAGTGATGTATTAGATCGGTTTTACTAATGACTTTCCCGGCAGTCAATGTTTAACATGTTTAATTTTCAACACAAGAGGCTCCCACGAGCCTGAATCGCTCACCTGAACTACACAGATACATATATTTGTAGATATTATTGTGTATAACCATATGCGATTTAAATTTATGAAATATCTTGGTTAGTTTTCAAGATATTGGGCTTAATTAGTGCAAATTTGTCAAAAATTAGGAAAAAGAACAATAACTCCCACATCAGCAGTCAGATCTTTTCCGAAATTTCAGGACAGGTAGATCTTAATATGCTGATCACTTTTGATTCTTGCACGATTTTGATATCTGAAACCAGTTTTGAGTTATTAGCAAAAAAATGAAATTTGTCCCTATGTTCTATTTTTAGCTATGGTGGCCATGTTTTTTTATGAATCAAAAATATGAACGATAGAGTTGTAGCATATAAGCTATCAAACAGTGTGCCATGTTAAGATGCAGTTGGTCTTACCATTTCAGACAAGTCAGGGGAAAAGTAATGAACAATTGTGAATATAGACGCTTTAAGGGCCATAACTCCTAAAAGAAATGGTTCTACAACTTTGACCTAATTACATGAATTGTAGATCTTGATGTGCTTAATCATATGCAATTTGAATTTTTGAAATATCTTGTATAGTTTTCAAGATATAGGGCTAAATAAGTGAAAAATTTTGAAAAAATCCAGAAAAAGGGCAATAACTCCTATGTCGTTTGTTGGATCTGCTTGAAAATTTCAGAGCACGTAGATCTTGTGATGCTATTACAGCTAATCACTTTTGTCTCCCATCAGAATTTTGATATCTGTTACCGTTTTTGAGTTATTTGCAAAAAACTGTAATTTGACCCCTATGTTCTATTTTAAGCCATGGAGGCCATATTTTTTGACAAATCAAAAATCCGAACGATAGAATTGTAGCATTAATGCTATTAAACAACTGTGCCAAGTTTGGTTGAAGTTGGATGTTTGGTGTCAAACAAGTTAATCTTTGAAATTCAGGGTAAAAGTAATGAAAAATGGTAAATTTTGACGCTTTAAGGGCCATAACTCCTAAAAGAAATGGTTCTACAGCTTTGACCTATTTACATGAAATGTAGAGCTTGATGTGTTTAATCATATGCAATTTGAATTTTTAAAATATCTTGTATAGTTTTCAAGATATAGGGCTAAATAAGTGCAAAATTTTGAAAAAATCCAGAAAAAGGGCAATAACTCCTACATTGGTTGTTGGATCTTTTTGAAAATTTCTGGGCAGGTAGATCTTGAGGTGCTGATCACTTTTATCCTATGACAGAATTTTAATATCTGTGACCGTTTTTGAGTTATTGGCAAAAAACTGTATTTGACCCCCCAGTTCTATTTTTAGCCATGGCAGCCATGTTTTTTTACGAATTAAAAATCCGAACGATAGTTTTATACACATAATGCCACTAAACAACTATACCAAGTTTGGTTGAAATTGGACTTATGGTGTCGGACAAGTTAACGTTTGAAAAATTGTTTACAGACAACGACAGACGACGACGACGACGATGACGGACGCCAAGTGATGGTAAAAGCTCACATGGACCTTCGGTCCAGGTGAGCTAAAAAAAAAGACATCGTGTATAAATATTTTCCCCCAGGCGCCTTTTATTTTCCCCGGGCGCCTTTTATTTCTCCCCGGGCGCCTTTTATTTCCCCCGGGCGCCTTTTATTTCTCCCCGGGCGCCTTTTCTTTCTCCGGGCGCCCCAGGGCGCCTTTTAGTAGGACCCAATACAAAAACGAATTGCTATTGTTCTTTCAAGTGTGTGTCAGTACCAAGTTCTGCATAGTGCCATTTCTATATGACTGTATATATTAACATTGGATAATTTGATCTGGTATAGAACCACAAGCGTTTGGGAAACGTTAAAACACTGGCCTTGACCAACAATTTAAAAACCTGCCCGAGTTAACAAGTTTACAGAGTCGTTGAAATGAGGCCAGGGTCATACGGCATGGTGACAGTTGTGTAGATCATAAGCTCAACTGTCTGTATATCAAATATCAGGTGCCTGGCTATTATACTTTTCTTTTCAAACAATTTATTGTCCACAAAAGTCTTACAGAAAAGTTAACTGGCTGACAAAATACCTAAGTTCAAAGAATCACTGGAGCGTGAAAATGGGGCAAGGGTCACACAGCATGGTGACAGTTGCGTAGACCATAACCTCAATATCTCTGTTTGCCCAATATCAGACGCCTAGCTATATATTATACTTTTCAAGCAATTCATTGTCCAAAAAAAATTACAAAAAGGTTTACGGTTTGAAAAAAAAACTTCAGTTCACATAGTCACAAGAGCGTGAAAATGGGTCAAGAGTCCCACAGCATGGAAATAGTTGCGTAGACCATAACCTCAATTGCCTATATACCCAATATCAAATGCCTAGCTATTATACTTTTCAAGCAATTCATTGTCAACAAGTCTTACAAAAATGTTTACGCCGTTGCAGCCGGAAAGTAATACGTGTCTCATCTTCCGCGATTATTTGTCGCAGGCGAAACAAAAATGGCCAGATTTCGGTTAAACAGACAGACCTGTTAACGAATCCCAGGTTATGGGTCCCCATGCTGATGCTGTATACCCCAAATAGCAAGGGGCTGGGATTTGTAGTTGCTGTAAAAACTGTTATGAAAATAATTTCCCCATTGTCATCTCTACATCTAGACCTGTTAGTGTTAGGAAATCTTAGACAGAAATCTTTAGTAAAACAAAAATAAGGCCCAGCAAACAAGTGGAAAATTTCCATAATACTCTGAATGCTGTAGAGAAAATATGAATGACTTAAAAAAAAATCTATCCGCCAAAATTAGTTGAAATTTGAAGGGAGGTAATTCAGAATACTTAAGATTATAAATTATACTTATTTCTTCTGACATTGTTCCTAGGATTATTTCTAAAATAGATTTTTCATTCCCTCAAAAAGCTGATGTGACTATAATGAACATGACTCTACTTTCATACAAGCTAGGACGTTGCCTTTTCTCTTTTAAAATATAGTTCCATATGTTCATGGTAAAGAATCACATAAGTAAGAAAGATTATTCACTATGGCATGCTCCATTACCATGTTATGTTGAACAACTAACCAAACCATATGATATATAAAAATTCCTATACTGCAAAAGTAAGGCTCCACTATTTTAAACCTCTCTCCCAAAAAAGTTTAAAAAACAAGACCAAATACAGGTGTGTGCCTCTGTAAGCAAAAATTATCTACCTTCAACTTGCAAATTTATTGAAAATACTTTCAAATTTTGTCAAAATAGGTAGGGCACATCTTCAATATGTAAAAGAACCATGTGCAAAGTGAAAGCTGAGGCTGAATTCCAACTTTTGGAGTTACAGATTATCAATCTTTGTGTGACATCTATATGGAGGAGATAGTTAAGAGTAGATAGACCTGCATTGTTGATGAGGTGAAAATTGCTAAATCATCCCTGATTCCTTTCATACACAAGCAGGATTTTTTTTCTAGGAATGTTTCTCCTCCCCTCTCCTCTCATTAACAACCCCAAGGGAAACCACTAGTTAATGGAACAATTTTGATCATAAGATTAGTGTAAAGAAAAGAATAAAATTCAAGCATACACAAAGTTTTATTTTGCATGAAAATTTTATCACTATCATATTCATACAATCCAAATATTTACATATTTCATAACCACTCATACCATTTTAAAACATATGATATGAAAATCTTTCATGCCATTTTTTAATGTTCAGGGTGCTTTGCCAAGTAAACTGTTTTAAAAATATTTTGCAATCCTTTTAACTTAACAATGAATTTAGGGTCAACATGATAATCCAAAGTTTACTAATTTTTGTAAGTGCACTATGCATGACCATCTCCAATACCCCCCACCCCACCCCACCCCAAAAAAAATAAGTGCACAAAAAAAACCACCAAAATATTTCTTCCATTAGGAATTTGTCAAAATAAAACAATACAAATATTCATTCAAATATAAACACTTATCTTTTCCCTAAAACAATATGATCAAAAATGTCATTGTGACAGTTTCTTCAAACTACATTGTATTTTCGAAACGCATGATAGAAGAATAATTTCAAAAGTATGACAAATTTTAGCCTACCAAAACTCTTCAAAGTGAATATAAAGTTAAAGTACTTTACATGTTGTGAATTTTGATCCATATACATGTTAAGTTTCATACCTGTTTTGCACTGAACATATATTCATACTGAAGAAATATGTAAGATCTTAGCTTACGTATATTCAAAATACTTTTTTTCTTGATCTCATATATATATAACTAAAAAACTTATAAGTCAAGGACTTTTTTTTAAGAACTTAGCATTACCCAAAGGCACAGCTTTAATAAAGTGTTTTTGTAACTGCATGATCAGACAACCAGTCATTTTTTCATACAATGGATGTTCATTTACAGAGGTTGTCAACCTTTAACATTTGTTTCAATTTGATCGGTAAAAATAATATTTGTGAGACAAACCGATCACATTTTCTTTGATATTGTCACTATCACATCTTAATACTAAGTAACATAATTTTCTTGAACCTTTACAATTCATGATCAACAAAAACAAAAATAGCACTTTCAACAAGGTTAAAAATAATTAATAAATAGGAAGTCATCATGGACAATTAACATCAGCTTTCATTTGTGGTTCCTGGTTCTCCCTCTTTGTTTGCTGGTTTTTGGTCATCTGGTTTCATGGCTGGGAACAAGAGCACTTCCTATAAAATAAAAGAAATTGTAATTTTTCATCCTCATAAGTTAAATTTTAACCTGCAATTAGTCAAAGTCTATCATTTCTAGTGTTGTTTAATGTACAGTCAACCCTCTTTACAACGACCATGTTAGTTTCCAGTCAAAAATGATGTTAAACTGAATTTGCTGTTATAATGAATTTTTATTTTTGTATTATCATTATCTCCCTTTCTAGTCTTTTTATTTCAGGACAAATTGACAGCAAGAAGAAAGGAGTGAAATATTCTTAATAAGCATGATTTTGTTGTGTTTTGTAAAAAAAAAAAAAAATATCTGTATCTGTAATAAAGATTTTTTATACATTAGTATGTCTTTGATTGTTTTTTTTAATTTTATTTGTACATGTAATATCTTCGACCTTGTGGAAGATTATTTGTTGAGTTGTTATGGGCTTCGTCTAGTGTCAGTCTCAATCAAGGGTTTGGGAAGTTTTTGAGCTGATTTGGGACATTTCAGTCCGATTGTGCTGAATACGTACATAAATAAGCATAACAAGGACCCCCCTTTTTCCTTTATCCTCCTGTCAAATCCATCTTTTAATCTACAAAGGCAGTGCTTCTTTGTGAATAACGTTTTCTGACATCAAACTTGATATCCAGAACAGGTTTTTATTTCAGGAAGAGTCTCTTCATAGATAAAAAATTCTTTTGTTTTCTTTTTAAACAAAACACGTTTCGTGTGAAAGTGAAAGTACAATGCCCGTATGTGCGTAAATCCCTCTCCAGCCTGCAGTTTGCGAGTTTGGCCTTTGTAAACGGCCCCCATTGAGCCTACTCTTATCGAACTCTACAAAGGCGTCTTTAACGTGCACAGGGTATTGCTCACCCCATACATGGGACAACCATTTTTCGTCCCTTCCGAAGGACTAGCATCGTTTCTTGAGACCATCCTTGCAAATGGTCTCAAGAGAGAGTCGGAAAATCGATTCATGAAATTTTCACCCCTGACAAGGATCGAACCACGAACCTTGGTGTTAGTAGCCTGACGCGTAAACCACTACACCACCGGCTCTCTGGGCCACTAATTATAGGCCACTAATTCTGTATTTCTTACTGTCAATTGAGGAAGATCTTATAAGCATACATGAATATTTTTTTGGCAAAATAGTAATACAGCATGAACCTGAAATACTGGTCTATATCAAAAGCTCATGAATAGCTGTTTTTCTTCCATTTTCATTTTTGTTTCTGGTTTTTATGTTGTATCATAAACACTTCTTTCACAACTAATTTTCTAACTCAGTGTTAAACTCACTTTAATATTATTTGAGTCTGTAAGGAACATTGTCAATCTGTCGATACCCAGACCCCATCCTGCTGTAGGTGGCAGACCATTTTCTAATGACATACAGAAATTCTTTCTCAAGTGAAGGAACTAAACAATACTTACTTTAATGTTATTTGAGTCTGTAAGGAACATTGTCAATCTGTCAATGCCAAGACCCCATCCTGCAGTGGGTGGGAGACCATACTCCAACGACGTACAGAAATTCTCGTCTACAAACATAGCTTCATCATCTCCTGCTGCCTTGTCCTGTAAAAAGATTAAATGCATGTTATTGTCTACAACAAGAAATCTGTAAGCACCTGCAGCCTTTTTCACAAAAATCTGAAGAATATTTATCTTAGGTGTAAGGCAATCTGAGTCATCAAGTAAGGGAGATGGATGGCCAAGTGGTTAAGGCACTAGACTTTCAATCACAAGGACATCACCTCTACTTGTTCCATCCTCCCATATAAAATAGTTTCCAGGCACCAAGCAAAGGTCATTGGTTTTGCAGATTATAATCATGAAATATCAGATTTTCCTCCACCTAGCAACCAAGTGAGGACATCCTATATGTCAAACGGTCTCTTCGCTGTCAGTATTAAAATTTGCATAGAGCTTATGTTTTCTGTTGACATATATTCCACTGTATGTGTATTTTCTGACCTTAGATAAATCTCATCTTAATCATTTAATCATTATGAGCAGCAGTTGCTGAGAAACCTTTTCTAAAAGTTTTGTTGTGGACAGATGGAAAGACAGAGGTAAACCAGTATATACCCTCTTTTTCAAAGATGGAGGTTTGGGGTCATAAAACCTGGTTTAACCCACCATTTCTTTTGAAATACTTGTACAAAGTCAGGACCATTGAGATCTTCAATTTCTCTGGTGTGTCTTTGCCCTGTTTTGTCTTTTTTCTTGAGCATTCGAGATTAAAATTCCCAGTTTGGTAGTTTTGTTATTACCTTTATCTCCAAAGCAGGAATATATAACATTTATTTAAAATATATTTTACCAAAAAAAATGAGTGTGCAGCCTGCATAAATAAATTGTCATTTTTTCAATTATTATTGAGCAGTAAAACTGAAAAGGAATTTGAAAACATACTTTAGCTTGTTGTCCAAATCTTTCCCTTTGGACCACAGGATCGTTTAACTCTGTGTAAGCATTAATGACTTCTTTTTTACAGATAAACATTTCTAATCTCTCTGTTAACCCTGGTGATGATCTGTGCCTAAAAATAAAATCATTAAAATGAAATTCTACATACATGTACATCAAATATTTTTTAAATTCAATTTAGTGAATACAGGTTGCTTAGAAGAACTCAAACAAAAGTCAATGTCATAATCAAACAAGAAGAAAAGGTATCTTAATGTCTTACATGGCACATACTTGATTTTATCTCTATTTAAGCTTTAATTAATTTTTAGTGATTTGTAAAAATAGTTTCCTTCACATATCTAAAAATAAAATGTACATCATTTACATTTCATGGAGGCATTTGAGTTTTAATCAATCATTTAGTGAAATATATATCTTGCTGTAAAAGGTTTCCTTACCCCTAAATAAGCAAATACAACTGAATATTCAAGATGTTCTTTTTATAGTTGCTTACCATTTAGCCAGAGGAGACATAATCTGTGGATGGTTGATAATGAATGAAGGGTTTATACACTGTTCTTCTATAAATTCTCCAACTAACTGAAAATAGAATAAAATTCTTTCCATTAAATACATCATCATTTCTTACAACCTTAGGCTGAATATGTAGATACAATACAATTTAATTTATAGGACCAAATCCTTCCCTCATGTTCAAAGACTGATATTAGGTAGAAATGTTATAAAAAGCAAAGACATATTTCATGCATTTAGCAATAAGAGAATAAATTTAGTTTTTATCATGCTTATTGTGTGGATTTTTTAAATTGCTGTTTGTTTATGTAGGATGTATAATACATGTATACGCTTAATTCTCATCCCATTATCATCTATTACAGTAAATACATGAAAAATCAACACAATCCTTTTCAAAAAGTAAAAGTGAAAATGTCCTAAAGATTGTTGCCAAGAAAGTCAGACAAAATCCTTTAATTTTGAAAAGAAAAGAACAACTGAACTTTTTTTAAAGTGCAATAGCCAGAACCTCTCAGACAAATGCCTCGATCTGACATCAATCTCATACTCTGCATAATCACACTGAGTTAGGACAACCCTGTGTGGTAAACAGTTGTATAATCAGACTCGTCATCTGTGTCATCATAGAGGACCCTCAATGAGGCAAATTTACGAGTAACTTTTCATTGGCGTGTTTTGGTTTTTTTTTTTCAAATTAAAAATAGGATGATAGAAACTGTTGATTAAAGTTGTCAATTCATAATGGGCATATCATATTTATAGCTCTTTAAATCCAATATAGGTGTCACTGTCATTGCAAACAAATTTTAAATTTCTGTGACATTTTTTCTATATGTTCAATTCAATTAATCATATTTTCTTTCTGACTTAATCCAATTTGGTCTGACATTTGGTTGGTCAGATTCATTTCGCCAACAGCATTAAGTAAACAGAAAATCTGAAAATACTTGGATATCATAATTAATTGAGAGAGAGTATAATAGACATACAAAAATCTGTCAAAGTCAAAAATGGCTGGATTTCGTTAAACAGGAAGTAGGTGAGTGACATACCTGAAATCATACCTCACGTTTTGGAACCCCACCCTGATGCTGTATACCAAATATCAAGTGGCTGTGATTAGTAGTTGCTGAGAAAACTGTTACAAAAATTCTTCCCCGCCCGCCCTTAATTCACCATTTAAAAAACCCGGATTTTTCACTCCGTGAAATCCGGCCAAAAATGCATGTGATGTGTTATTTGATGTTTTAGAGATGACCCTTACTTACTTTGTCTAGTAATCTGGCACTTGTTCTTGGATTTGTACATTCAACTTCATGTTTTTTACATAAATCATCAAAGAATTTCCTAGATGCTGAAAAAAAAGAATCAATGGTAATAGGATAAATAATACAAAGTAAACATGAATATTTTTGTATTCTAAGTTTAATTTTTGTTTGTTTAACTCTTACCATTAGCAAAGGCACCTTTGATAAAAATAATAAAGCTTTTGTTACCATTCAATTACCATATGCGAATTGTTATAAAATTCTAAATCTTCCTCAATTGCTTCAGAAACATTTTTGATCATTTAGTTTGTTTATACCACATGTGTCAACAGAAAAGTGAATAGATTCTTCCCTTGTATCATGTGTATGATTTTACTTTGCCATTGGCAGGCATTGAATCAAAATGTTATTTTAAAAACATTGCAGTAACGATTTTTTTTCTTCAAAATTTGCACATAGTTCTAAGACCAAAACAATTTACAAGTTCTTTTTTTATTTTAAAACTTTATTAGTTGACCTAATGTACCTACCTTCTGTACCAAAGTCCCCTGGGGCAGGGAATTTGACACCTAGTTTGGACTCTAACTCGGGTATCATTTCTATCCGTCTGAAGGGTGGGGTAAAATCCACCTCCCACTCAGGCCCTTCTGGTCCCTCGGGGTGATATTTCACTTTGTAACCACCTGTTATAGATTTTACCATACCTACAAGAGAATGGAATTTATCAAAATACAATACAATAAACCGAGCTAGGAAATAATAAAGATTTCATGTTATTTTACAAACAAGCTACTTCATTGGTAAAACAAATGCAGCATAAAAATAAATTAAACAATGTGCTAGTTAAATATTTAAAGTCAAAATTATTTGTGTGGACTAAACTTCCAGCCTCTCACTTCTTAGATTAATGAGTATGTTGTATTTTTTTTATTTTTTATTTCACTCCTGTGTCTCTTAACAGTTTTTTTCTGTTGTCCTTCAGAGTCACAGAAGACAGTTCAATGTCATTAATGTTTTTAAATTTGTTCATTCTTTAAAAAGTTGAAACAATTGTGATTATTTATTTATCATTACCCAAAGGTTAGTCTACTCAGACATTAGATTGTGCAGAATAATACACTATGCATAAAAGCTATTTAAGATATTGTCTGTATAATTCTCAAAATTTTCAATCCCTAAGGTTCTTGCTTCTCCATGGCCAAGCAAAGGTTAACTTTTTCATAATTAGAATTTAAAATTTTGATTTGGCAATGTTTGGCTTCATTGTTCTTTGCTCTACATATTTACATGGCATTTTGGCATTTTCGACCTTTTGACTAGAACACCTAATTAGTTTGAAATCAACACAACAAAAGTCAGAAAAATTGATTGCCTGGAACTTTTAAGTTTTTTAATTCTCAGGTATAAACCATCTTTTACAAAATTTACCAGACATGAGTGATTCTGTGATGACCATTAAATCTTGATAATCTGCATAAGCCATGTAAAATTCACATGTTGTAAACTCAGGGTTGTGTGTCAAGTCTATGCCCTCGTTTCTGAACTGTCGACCAATCTCATACACTCTGTCCATGCCACCTACCACCAACATCTACAAATATAACATTGCATTGAAATTAAACTGATAAAACTATCACCTTTTTATCACATCAATTGTCCATCTTTTATTATTCTGCAAACAAATATGAATTTGAGAAAAGTCCATTTTCAATATATATACAATGCAAAATATGTTGATGGGCATATGACCATTACTTTCATATACATGGCTTGCAGAACGGTGAGCAGTGCCTACTGGCCTCCTTGAAGGCTGCTGGCTGTTGTACATTGTGGTTTTTCTTAATTGCCAATTATCATGTAGCCTGAGTCGCGTACACTTATTCCACATCTCATAATTTTCTATATTAAACATTTTAACATTTTAATTCATAACAATCTTATGATATCAAACAATGCAATATTGAAAGCCATTGATTTTTCTTCCTTCTTAAACATAGCAATATTAAGTTGAATTCTAATTTTATGACAAAGCATGTCATAGAAATTATGAAATCATTAATCAAAACTCCATTTCTATAGAAAACACAAATATGCGAAATCAAATTTCATGTTCTTTTTCTACTGTATCGGAACCCAAGCCTAAAGTATGGTTTGACTTTTTCTTATTAACTGATAAACCATTTTGTTCAACTTACTTTAAGGTATAACTCTGGTGCTACTCTCATGTATAGGTCCATGTTAAGATCATTGTGATGTGTGATGAAAGGCTTAGCTGTGGCTCCACCTGGGATCATGTTCATTAATGGGGTCTCTACCTAAAGTTGAAACAAGAATATTATTATCAAGTTTTTTATGCATTACTTTTAAATAGTAAATGAAAATGATAAAATTTTGGTGATACATATAGTTTTCATTTTGTAAAATATTATCACAAGTCCTATAGTAAGTTATGGAAATCTATCAGTCATTCTCCTATGCGATAACATTGGTAGATTTTTCAACTTATATACATGGGCTGCTTTTTTAATTGTCTTTAGTCGACTTCAGTTTGTTATTCTGATACATGTACTTTGAATTATAGATTGTTAGAATGATTTATATTTTCTTTTTTGTCTTTGTCTAGATATATTACAAACATATGAAACAAACCCTTGCCTATGTCAAATGAATTCCCCTATTAATACAGACACAATCATACTTAGTACCCTACCTCTAAGAATCCTTGTTCGTCAAAGAATTTCCTGACGTAATTGATTATCCTGGCTCTGGTTATAAATTTCTGTTTGACTGGATCATTAATTATTAAATCTAAGTATCTCTGTCTGTATCGGGTTTCCTACAAAACATTTGTCATTTATACACATAAAAACATTTGTCTGTGTAAAATGTCAGGATTTAGTTCCATAGGATTAGGTGATTGGCAGATCTTGAATCAAATCCCACAGTATGGGACTACCTGCTTCATACCAAATATCAAGAGGCTGTGATGAACTTAATACGAAAACTAGAAAAACTGTGAGCCGCAGCTCACAAATAAATACCCCCCACCCCCCAAAAAAATTAATCAGATAAAATTTTAAAATAGGAGATGCATATCTACATTATGTCACAAAGATTGTGTGTAAGTTTCATGAAAATCCATCAAGGGGTTTAGGAGGAGTTGCGCATGCGGATAAGAGATGGGCACCCCCATGTAGTCAAATGGCTGAGTCCATGTATTGCTATGGGAACCCCCAAAATCATTCTGATCAAACTTTGAAATAGTAGGTGCACATCTATATTATGTTACAAAGATTGTGTAAAAGTTTCATGACAATCCATCAAGGGGTTAAGGACAAGTTGTGGATAAGAGAAGGGTACCCCCATGTAGTCGAATGGCTAAGTCCATGTTTTGCTATGGGAAACCCCAAAAATCATTCTGATCAAATTTTAAAATAGTAGGTGAGCATCTACATTATGTCACAAAGATTGTGTGTAAGTTTCATGAAAATCCATCAAGGGGTTTAGGAGGAGTTGCGGATAAGAGATGGGTACCCCCATGTAGCCGAATGGCTAAGTCCATGTTTTGCTACGGGAAACCCCAAAAATTGTTCTGATCAAACTTTAAAATAGTAGGTGCACATCTACATTATGTCACAAAGATTGTGTGTAAGTTTCATGAAAATCCATCAAGGGGTTTAGGAGGAGTTGCGGATAAGAGATGGGTGCCCCCATGTAGTTGAATGGCTAAGTCCATGTTTTGCTATTGGAAACCCCAAAAATCATTCTGATCAAATTTTAAAATAGTAGGTGCACATCTATATTATGTTACAAAGATTGTGTAAAAGTTTCATGACAATCCATCAAGGGGTTAAGGACAAGTTGTGGATAAGAGAAGGGTACCCCCATGTAGTCGAATGGCTAAGTCCATGTTTTGCTATGGGAAACCCATAAAATCATTATGATCAAATTTTAAAATAGTAGATGCACATCTACATTTTGTCACAACAATTGTGTGTAAGTTTCATGAAAATCCATCAAGGGGTTTAGGAGGAGTTGCGGATAAGAGATGGGTACCCCCATGTAGTCGAATGGCTAAGTCCATGTTTTGCTATGGGAAACCCCAAAAATCATTCTGATCAAATTTTAAAATAGTAGGTGCGCATCTACATTATGTCACAAAGATTGTGTGTAAGTTTCATGAAAATCCATCAAGGGGTTTAGGAGGAGTTGCGGATAAGAGATTGGTACCCCCATGTAGCCGAATGGCTAAGTCCATGTTTTGCTATGGGAAACCCCAAAAATTGTTCTGATCAAATTTTAAAATAGTAGGTGCACATCTACATTATGTCAAAAAGATTGTGTGTAAGTTTCATGAAAATCCACCAAGGGGTTTAGGATGAGTTGCGGATAAGAGATGGGTACCCCCATGTAGTTGAATGGCTAAGTCCATGTTTTGCTATTGGAAACCCCAAAAATCATTCTGATCAAATTTTAAAATAGTAGGTGCACATCTACATTATGTCACAAAGATTGTGTGTAAGTTTCATGAAAATCCACCAAGGGGTTTAGGAGGAGTTGCGGATAGGAGATGGGTACCCTGAAGTGTAACGGAAGGAAGGACGGACGGACGGAAGGAAGGACGGACGGACGGACGGACAGACACCCCTATCACTATATTCCCCCCACTTTTGAAGTGGGGGGTATAAAAGTGGGGGGTATAATTATTTCCCCATTGCCATTCTTCAGTATATTACCAAAATTTTTCACTCGATGAATCCTACCAATAAAGTGTAATTGACTTGATACTCTTAGAATTTAAAGATTTTCTTATCAACAATTGAAAACATTTTTCGACTTCATTGGTATGGCTGTGTAAATGATAAATATATTAACCTGATTTTTAACACCATAGTATAAATGAGGCAACTGATGCAGACAGGGTGACAACAGTACCATAGTTTTAGGGATAATGCTCAACTCTCCTCTTTTTGTTTTGCCTGTGAAGTAAAGTTGAAATGTAAAAGTGTATGAAGATATTAAAGAATATTAACTACAGTATAATCCTTAAAAGAGTAATAGTGTTACTATTAGAATAACTACAGAATAATCCTTAAAAAAAGTAATACTGTTAGCATGCTTACAAAAGAATAACCCACTTCATATTCAACTCTATATGGGAAAAACTTAAAGTATATTTATCTTCCTCTAAACAATTTCTGAGAGCAATGAAATTTCTGCATGCACATGTGCCTATCATTCAATACCATCATGTAAAGTTCCATCAAATTCCATCAAGCGGTTAAGGAGGATTTGCACTTGTGATATATGCAGACAGATAGACAGACAGACATGGTGATTCCTATATACAACCAAAATCTAGGTTGTAGGTGGTATAATGAAGACCTTGACAAAATATTGGTTTTTTTTTAAACTTTCAATTAAATAGCAATACTTTTCTGGTTTGAAATGTGTGTGTAATGGCTAATGTTCATGAATCTTTCATGAGATAACATTTACCATGGAAATCAATCTTTGTGTGGTCATAAGTTTTGGGTCATAAAGCAATTTTTCAAACTGTGTGCTTTTTTTGGAAACACTTATTCTATCAATATAAAATAGAATGTATTTTTCAAGATGATAAAAAAAAATGCTATACTTTACTAGAAAATGTTTTGTCAGCACATTTTGAATGCACACAAATTTTACCTGGTCTCCCGACAACACCAATAATATCTCCTCTTTTAATTTTATCATTGATTTCATCATATGATCCTTCTGGTTCAAAAAATCTAAAAAGGAAATTTGAAGACATCCTACTAAGATCATAATCACAAACAGAAGTAAACAAGTCAAGCAATGTCAAGGTATGGCTTCATATAGGTAGCTTCAGTGTTGTGTGCATGACACGCTTTCTTTTAGGCTTAAAATAATTTGCTTTATGACATAGCACCTAATTGTTGATTCCAGAGCTCTTTAAGTAATGGGTATGGATAAAGCATTTTAAAGGTACCATGGTTGATCTCTAGCTATGAAAATGAGAAAATGACTTTGTTTTGCAGAAATAGTTGTTTTAATTATTCAGGCTAAAATGTATCTGGGACTCATAAGCCAGCATATCATATGATTAAACTATGTAAAAAATATGAAACATGCACGTTATCAGATTAAAGTTAAACTTTTTGTTTTTGTTTGTATACTATAACCTTAACAATTAACAATGTTGTCTCATGGACATGTTCCTCTCCCTAATAGAGCTGCAGTATGCTGCTTTGGAGTAAAAGCAGTAACTAACATGAACATGCGTTTGCTTACTTTGCATTGGACATGACCTGGATTTTGACCCCTTCACCTCTCAGGTCATAGAAGATCAATTTTGAACTGGACATTCTCTTGGCATGAACTCTCCCTGAAAAAATTATAACAGCAAATGATTAACAATTCAATATTAAACATGTACATTCTGAACAAAAATACAATTTTATAATGTTTCCTCCTCCGATTTTAATTAATAACATTAATATCTTTACTGAATTGAGAAACAAGCATCAAATTAATGATCATATGCAAGCAAAGGTGGAATCAGCGTGCCGGGCACTTGCCCCCGCCTTTGACAGAAAAATTGGGCTAGGAACTGTATGAAACAAGAGGTCCAGAAAATTTATTTAAATATGCGGTCCCTCCCCTTTGAAAATTTCTGTTACTGTCACAGTGCAAGTCATCATTCATCTCCAGTTTGCAAATTGTCAGAATTTACCTTTGTAACAGCCTTATTGAGTCTTCTCTTATCAAAATCTACAATGAGCTCTTTAAGTTAATATGCATGGTACAAATGTATTACTCTTCCAATCCATCATGTCCATGGAACAATCTTTTTTGTTCCTTCATAGGACTAGAGACAATTTGTGATTTGAAAACCAAACATACCTGCCACAGTAACTTCCTCTTCCACTGTTTCTCCAACAGGAGTATTTTCATACTGTTCTATAAACTTTGTCAAGGAGATTGACACATGGAATTTATGTGGATATGGATTATCTCCCTTCTCTTTCAGTTGTGCAACTGCTTTGGATCGAAGCTTGAAATATTCCTGGAAAAAAAGTCATGAGTTAACTTTATTTCTAAATCAATTCATATAACAAGCTTTTACAAATGCAAATAAATTAAATATAGTTCTTCCTTGAAACTATAACAAATGGTGTTTCGAGCTTGTATAATATTTTAATCTCTTCACATAATTTTTTTATGTCTGAAAATGTTATTTTATTTTTGCTTTTTGTTTTTTTTAGGTTTAGTAACTAAATAGACCATTGATATTTTGTTAGCATCTATCTGATTGTGATTCCTTGAAATTTTTTAATTCTGTTATTTTTTCCGCATTAATAAGCGAATTGGCCCTGAAGTACATTTCATGAAGAGTTGAATAAGCATAAAAATTCTGAAAAAAGGAAGAGTTGGGGCCTTTGTGACAATTGAGGTCCTACTCATTTTCTCATTAAATCAATTATTTTATTTCATTTTCAATGGATGAACTTCTGATATACTTACATTAGGGTCGATCTCAGCATCATCGGTTGGTTTAGCTGTAGCGGCCGAGGCTTGTCCTGGTTTTGTTTCCTGCTGTTTAGATTCTTTTTCAGCCTTTTCTTTGGCCTTTTTCTCAGCTTTCATTCGTCTTTTTAGTTCACTGAAAAAAAAATACATAAAGTATTACTTACTCAATTTACTTAAACTGACTATTTCATGGTTCATTTAATTCACATTTCTTTATTTAAATCTTTCTTACAGTCTGCCAGAACATAAAAAAAAATAGAAATAAAAACATGTAATTGTTCCATTTTAAAAATTCCTTTTTATAAATGGCTATATTGGCATGTTTCTTTAAACAAGAGGCTCCCAGGAGCCTGAATCGCTCACCTGGTCTTGATGTTGACCCTGTACTTTTGTAGAGCTAAATGAGCTGAACATTTAAGCAAGCAACAGCTTTTCTCTACCTGCAATAGTTTTTATTCTATAGGCCAAAAACACCATTTTTCACCTATAAGGGGCCATAACCCCTATAAGGAGTCATCTGACAACTTCGACCCTATGGAGACTTTTGTAGAGCTAAATGAGCTGATCATTTAAGCAAGCAACAGCTATTCTCTATCTGCAATAGTTTTCATTCTGTAGGCCAAAAACATGAAAAATTGCTTTTTTCAGAGGCCGTAACCCCTATAAGGGGTCACCTGACAACTTCGACCCTATGGAGAATTTTGTAGAGCTAAATGAGCTGAACATTTAAGCAAGCAACAGCTAATCTCTATGTGCAACAGTTTTAATTCTGTAGGCCAAAAACATGAAAAAACGCTATTTTTCAGGGGCCATTACCCCTATAAGGAGCTATCTGACAACTTTGACCCTATGGAGACTTTCGTAGAGCTAAATGAGCTGAACATTTAAGCAAGCAACAGCTAATCTCTATCTGCAATAGTTTTCATTTTGTAGGACAAAAACATGAAAAATCGCTATTTTTCAGGGGCCGTAATCCCTATAAGGGGTCATCTGACAACTTCGACCCTATGGAGAATTTTGTAAAGCTAAATGAGCTGAACATTTAAGCAAGCAACAGCTAATCTCTATCTGCAATAGTTTTCATTCTGTAGGCCAAAAACATTGAAAAATCGCTATTTTTCAGGGGCCGTAACCCTTATAAGGAGTCATCTGACAACTTCGACCCAATGGAAAATTTTGTAGAGCTAAATGAGCTGAACATTTAAGTAAGCAACAGCTAATCTTTATCTGCAATAGTTTTCATTCTGTAGGACAAAAACATGAAAAATCGCTATTTTTCAGAGGCCGTAACCCCTATAAGGGATCATCTGACAACTTCGACCCTATGGAGAATATTGTAGAGCTAAATGAGCTGAACATTTAAGTAAGCAACAGCTAATCTCTATCTGCAATAGTTTTCATTCTGTAGGCCAAAAACATGAAAAATGGCTATTTTTCACCTTTAAGGGGCCGTAACCCCTATAAGGGGTCATCTGACAACTTCGACCCTATAGAGACTTTTGTAGAGCTAAATGAGCTGAACATTTAAGCAAGCAACAGCTAATCTCTATGTGCAACAGTTTTCATTCTGTAGGCCAAAAACATGAAAAAACGCTATTTTTCAGGGGCCATTACCCCTATAAGGAGCTATCTGACAACTTTGACCCTATGGAGACTTTCGTAGAGCTAAATGAGCTGAACATTTAAGCAAGCAACAGCTAATCTCTATCTGCAATAGTTTTCATTTTGTAGGACAAAAACATGAAAAATCGCTATTTTTCAGGGGCCGTAATCCCTATAAGGGGTCATCTGACAACTTCGACCCTATGGAGAATTTTGTAAAGCTAAATGAGCTGAACATTTAAGCAAGCAACAGCTAATCTCTATCTGCAATAGTTTTCATTCTGTAGGCCAAAAACATTGAAAAATCGCTATTTTTCAGGGGCCGTAACCCCTATAAGGAGTCATCTGACAACTTCGACCCAATGGAAAATTTTGTAGAGCTAAATGAGCTGAACATTTAAGTAAGCAACAGCTAATCTCTATCTGCAATAGTTTTCATTCTGTAGGCCAAAAACATGAAAAATGGCTATTTTTCACCTTTAAGGGGCCGTAACCCCTATAAGGGGTCATCTGACAACTTCGACCCTATAGAGACTTTTGTAGAGTTAAATGAGCTGAACATTTAAGCAAGCAAAAGCTAATCTCTATCTGCATTAGTTTTCATTCTGTAGGCCAAAAACATGAAAAAATGCCATTTTTCACCTTCAAGGGGCCGTAACCCCTATAAGGGGTCATCTGACAACTTTGACCAAATGGAGACTTTTGTAGAGCTTTTGATGCTGAATCAGTAACGTGGCCTCAGATTTCCTCTATCTCTTATACTTTTTGATTTATAAGCCAAAAACAGTAGTCTGACCCCCCTAGTCTATTTTTAGTAACGGCGGCCATGTTTTTTAACGGATCAAAAATCAAAACACAAGTTTGGTGCAAGACACCCTAAGGATCATTCATACCAAGTTTCATTAAATTCTGTTTGGTAGTTTCAGAGGAGAAGATTTTTGAAAAATTGTTAACAGACGACGACGACGACAGACGACGACGACGGACGCCAAGTGATGGTAATAGCTCACATGGACCTTCGGTCCAGGTGAGCTAAAAAAGAAGAACTTAATGCAAATGGACATGTATGCCAGTGTTTCTAAAAACTTAAAAATTATTGTGCAAGTACAATGTCACAATTACTTGTTGTTACACTAGAACTTTTAAAATTTGTTCAACATGTATAAGGTTTTGATTCAATACAAAATTATTAATGTTATTGATAAAAAAAAAGTTCTAATATGTTGTGTCTTCTCAATCCAAACTTTTTATTTGACCCCCTACAACACAAATTGTGGCATTACCTTTGCTGTGAATAAGACAATACAGACATTCTTTTGCATGTTGATGGTTTCAGAATTCTACATCCCTGACTTCCAAAATTTATTGATGACTTTACAAGCCAAGAACAACTTTTTCTCAATGTAAATCCTAACATTTTTGCTAACTTCAAGAAAGAAAAAAATTAATAAAACGACTTTTACCAAACTGGTCAGTATTAAAAGTAATTATTTGCTAAGTTTTTTTCCCGTTTTTTATTTATACTTGTTCCATTGCAATAGCCTATATTTTGGTAAATTTCATAACATTTACATACTTTCTTGAGATCTCCTCCATCTCAAAATTCTCAAGAATTCTTGGGTCTCTTAAGTATATTCCTTTAAGTGCACATGCAAGTTAACAATTGTACATTAAGCTGTTCAACAACCAGACTTTTACTGAACTATTACATTGATATAAGTTTAAATACAATTTTATGCTTTATTTCAAGGTATTGCATCATTAATGCCAAAATGTAGTACACCTTTATTGTTATCTCATCTATATATAAATAAATAGAAAAACCCATAAAAGAGAAAGTAGTTTCTTTGTCATATTTTTTGAGTTCTTGGAACCTCTTAGGCTCTACATAATAGGGAAGCAGTTTCTTTTGTCTTGTTTCTACAGTTCTTGGAATATCAACATTATAGAAAAGTAGTTTCTTTTTTCACATTTTTACAGTTCTTGGAATATCAACATTATAGAAAAGTAGTTTCTTTTTTCACATTTTTACAGTTCTTGGAATATCAACATTATAGAAAAGTAGTTTCTTTTTTCACATTTTTCAAATTTTGCAGTTCTTGGAATATCAACATTATAAGAAAAGTAGTTTCTTTTTTCACATTTTTACAGTTCTTGGAATATCAACATTATAGAAAAGAAGTTTCTTTTTTCACATTTTTCAAATTTTGCCGTTCTTGGAATATCAAAATTATACAAAAGTAGTTTCTTTTTTCACATTTTTGCAGTTCTTGGAATATCCACATTAAAGAAAAGTACTGTAGAAGAAGAAATATTCGTGGGGGATTTAATTTCGTTTATTTCATGGGTAAGAAAAATACACGAAATTAAATCACCTCCAACTAAAAATATTTACTTAAAGAGTGTATATCAAAATTTAAAATCCACAAAAAATTGTCCCCACCAATTCAGTTCACGAAATTTTATCTCCACGAAAATAAATGATTATACACTAGTTTCTTTTTTCATGTTTTTGCAGTTCTTAGAATATCCACATTAAAGAAAAGTAGATTCTTTTTTCATGTTTTTGCAGTTCTTGGAATATCAACATAATGGACATGATAGAAACACTAGAATTGTGGTCTTCCATGGACCCCATATGTCGCCTGACTCGTCTGGGTCTTAAAATATTGGGTACGCAGGAAGTTGATAAATTATCGGCATAAAATTGCTTTACACCATATACATTATGTAGTACTATAGAAGGAAGCTACATGCTGGCAAATATCAAGAGGCTGTTAAATGTATGTAGGTAGCTGCCCTGAAAAATGGAAAGAAAATTTTGTGACTCCGCAGTACATTGCAAGATGATGGATAGTGTTGAAGTTGTCCCTATATGTCCCTTTGCAACACGTTGCAAGTGACATAATGAGAAAAGTAGTTTCTTTTTTGCAGTTCTTGGAAACTCAATATGATATAAAATCAGTTGTATCAGAGTTTGGCAAGATAACCATATGAATTTTCAGTTGACAGTTGGACTTTGTAAGAATCGTGTATATCTGATATACATACAATGTATTGAAAAATTGCAAATCTTTTATCAACATGATCAAAAACAAAAACAGGTACAAATGTAAAAGCAACATTTTTTTACTCAAGCGACATGTAAATACCAAAGCCCCAAAGAAAAGACTTCCAAGTGATCACATGTAGAAGATGGCTAGAGGTTGTAATTTAGAGCTCTGCAAAAACACTGCAAAATTTCATGGAACGTACATAAGAAAACTTCACAATCTGTGACATGTTGATTCCCCTAAATATTACTTCCAACCATGTACAGTAGTTTGACAGAATTGATTTTATGATGCCAAGTTGAAGTGTCACAAAATCAACATGAAATACAGTGCCAAAAATACATGCAATATGCGAACATATTTAAATTTGTAAGTTCTGACCTGCGGACAAGATGGATTCAGTTTGGATTTTAAATGTGGGTCTATTCAGGCAATTTAAAATAAATTAAATAACATGTCAAAAATAGACTTGAATTTATCATTGTTTATTACATAGATGCATATGAAATACCGATTTTTCCCAGTGAAATAAAATCTGGTAAATTCACAATGTGAAATATCAAAAATATTTTCACTCTTGCGTCCTTTCCGGTCAAACTCAATTATGACGTCGTGAATTGTATTGCGTCTACATTCATACGCCATTCAAATATATTTATTAAAAACCATTAAATAGTGGCATTTTATCTATGTAATAAATACGATAATCAATTAGATCTCATGAATAACCAAAATATGATCACTCGTGCGGGAACGCACTGAGATTTAACTCGTGCGCGGAACAAGTTCCGCGCACTTGATCAAATCTGTGTGCGTTCACCGACTCGTGATCATATTTTGGTTATTCACTCGACCCAATTGATTATCCTATAATTATATGTAAGACGTACATGTATAACTTATATTTTACCTCACCTTTTATTGGTGAAATCCCTAAAGTCTACAAATCTACTTGTTTCATATCCATGTGATTGCCAAATTTTACAAACTGGCTAAATAAAGCAATAATGTGAGGCCAAGACTATGAAAATGCAATGAACAAAGATAAATTTGTTTGTTTATGAAAGAAAACTCATCTGTGAAACCAATTATAAATGCATGGACACAAGAAAAATGATTGAATAAGAGACAGTCAAAGGAGGCCCACGGGAAAAGTTAAAGGAGTACATGTACATCACTTGTTTTGGTTTTTGTTTGTATGGCACATTGACAATATCATCATGATCATGAAGCAAGTCTGTCTGTGTGCCTTAACTGATTGACAAGACTGGTAAACTGTGTATTTAAAGCTATAAATTTTACACATATGTTATGTACACAAGATACTTCACTGGGCAGTCTGAATCCGGGGCCAGTTGCCCTACATGTAGTTTGCGTTTGCCCTTTATATTGTTAAATGACCAATAGTTTTCAAACAGACATGACAGAGATAAAAGGATATAATGAAGAAATATTTTTCGGAAAGGTGAAACATCAACAAGAAACACATCACTTACCGACACAATTTTAATGTACAATTGCCGAAATAATCGTTGAGCTTTTGGCACCGAGCATGTTTGGTTCATAATAGAAGAAGGAGACATCTTTAACTACTAGAAGACTGTCAAATGAACAGAAGGACTAGATAATGGCTATGATGTAGATTAAATCTATGCCGATTTCAAGTATAGGACAAAGTCCCGCAATGATGAGATATCAGACCCGACAGATGTGGCAAAATTTAATTAGGCATTCCACAAGGCAAAATTTTTGGTCCTGTGTTCTTCAAAACTATATTTTTATAAAAACGATCTCCCTACAGACACAGTAAGCTGAATCCTACATGACCGTCTGATAACTGTTTTTACGGCTATGAGTCTGACAGCTTCAATGAGATTTAATAAATATTGCCATGACAGATCAACATTTACAGTTTGTTGCTGCTGTTGTTCTTCAGGGAAAAGATAAACGAGGATGTGAATGTTATCTATACATTTCTTAAGCTTTCTTTCATTAAATCAAATATGTAAAGTAAAATAAACTGCTACATAAACAAATAAGCCCTAACAAAAAAGAAAACAAAAGCAATAGGTTAAACTTTCTGATGATGCAATAACGAAAACTT
Source organism: Arcuatula senhousia (assembly GCA_963971305.1). Classification (NCBI taxonomy): domain Eukaryota; kingdom Metazoa; phylum Mollusca; class Bivalvia; order Mytilida; family Mytilidae; genus Arcuatula; species Arcuatula senhousia. Next base: position 46,784,095 of record OZ020306.1, read on the forward strand.
CACCAATTTTGAGTTTAAGTTCGCAATTTTCAATGACAAATATATCATACTTTTTACTGAGATTCTCTTCACCCATTTTCCTTTCAAATTGACAATTAATTTGACAGAAATTCAATTTTACGATACACGTGCGCCAAACCGGCTTGTGATGTCATCGGAAGTCAACAGAGTTACCCCCATGGAGGGTTCTACTGAAAGATATCCGGCTGCGTCCGGGTGCGTCTAACAAGGTAAAAAGCACAAGACATTAGATAACATAATCTTATTGCTTCTAAAATACATTTTTTATGAAAATTTATTATTTTTCAATTATACATCAACTATTATTACAGATAACATGATACTTTTGGTCGACCTAAAGATGGGCAATTAAATCTAGTGGCACAATTTCGGTGCAAAATTTATCAGTATAGCATGCATTTTGTGTCCGCCCGGATACACGGACACGAAGTTAGTTTTTGATCGATTCTCTATTTTGAACATATCGTATGACCGTGTAAGAAGGATATAACTATCATATTACAATTCAGGTTATTTGTTGGCTCGGCTACTATTAATAGGGTGGTATGGGTTATTTTCGTGCTACGTTTTCAACGTTTTTATTTTACGTGTTTTCGTAATTTTGATTTTTATTTCTCGTATTTTCGTGTTGGGGAGGTTGTACTTGCTCCGTTTTTGTCTGCATTTTTGTCCCGTGTTTCGTGTTTTGAGATTTTTATTACCCGTGCTTCGTTTTCTGCCTTTTTGAGGCACGTGATTTCGTGTTTTCGTTTATCTTCATTATTTTTCTCGTGTTTCGTGTTTGGCGATTTTTATAACTCGTGCTTCGTTTTCAGCGTTTTTGAAGGACGTGCTTTCGTGTTGGGATCCCCCTTTTGCCACCCCTATTAATCCTAGGCTTTTGATATTTGGTATGCAGCTTGTGACGGGTAGGGGTCTGTTGGTGGGATGCGTTTCCAGGTCTGTCACTTACCTATACTTCCTGTTTAACGAGTAGACTTAGAATTATTTGCCACTCGACCGAGGGCATAGGGATTCCATTCTTGATATCATGTAATCTACGAGTATACTTTGCTCCCGATCGAGTTACCAACTTATGCCATGATGTGCCTTAGTGAATTTTTGCAATGTTGTTATCGGTCTTATCTAAGATGACACATTTTGCATAGTGTCCAGGGATTCATGCCAGTCAGTCGGAGTCCATACATTTCAGATGTGGAAATATACAATAAAAGAGATTCCTCGTGTACACAAGTTTCATTATGATCCTTATCTGAAAAATAAGTTTAACAGGACTATCAAGGGATGCATCATAACACAATCGCTTTCGCTCCTTGTAGATTTTTCAAGGTTCAACGCTTACATCTATCAGTATTAGTGGCCTTAGAACCTATAATGGTAAGTCTTTTTTTTTCTTAAAACATCTACCATGTTTACTTAGTTTCTTATTGCGGACTTCCAATGTTTTGGTTTAAATGCTACTGATGAGAGGTTACTCCTTGAAATATCGATATATAGTATATCCAAATTAACCGTTTATACCCGCGTTTTGGTATTTGTAATTTTGAAACCACTGGGCGATAACCGCTGCTGGTGGACCAGAGGTCCCCGAGGGTAATCACAAGCCTGGTAGTCAGACTTGTCTGACACGAATTACCATAAAATTTCTAATATATTGTCGCTGAAATTTCCGATTGTTAAATTCAAAATTGATGAAAACACCAGGTTTCTTTCCTTGTAATGCACATGGTCGATATCCTCGGTGCTGGATTTGGCTTCCTTGTTCGAACGTTTTGGTTTTGAGTACTTTTCGTTTTCAACTGTTTTGGAATTTGACCTTCCAATGTTTTGGTTTAAATGCTACTGATGAGAGGTTACTCCTTGAAATATCGATATATAGCATATCCAAATTAACCGTTTATACCCGCGTTTTGGTATTTGTAATTTTTCAGTATATTTCAAGTCATACCACTAATTTTCGCTATTAAAGATTTTTTATACTCAAGTATCATGAGTATACAATATAACATGATAAAACCCGCCATAAACCATAGTGAAGTATAGGACGAATGTATATACATACCAAATGTCAAGCGGCTGACTTGAGTTGGTAAAATATAAATTCTTCGATATACAGGAAGACGGTTAGTTAAGGTGAAGATACATGCATGTAAAATATCAAACGACTGTGAGGCTTTTACTTTCCTGGGAAAATTTTGACGGAAATTCGACACAAGATCAGACCATGCTGCAAAACGACCGAGGGTCGCCAAAGTCAGACTCCTATATTTTAGTATTGCTTTGCAATTCGCCGCAAGTGAAATGAAAATTACAACACAGTTCAAGAAAGGAAACAAATTTCAACTAATTTACATTTAGCAGACTGTTGGCTGCTTCGTCTTCGTGTAACTGAACTTAAGTTTTTTTGTCCCTTTGGCATTTTCTTGCTTCTCACAACAGCAGGTGACTGAGGTGTTTTCATATGCGCGTATTGCGTTTGTGCCAATATTTTTTATATGACATATGTCATTTGTGCTACAAGATTATATACGCCACTAAAAAAAATCTATCATTTGCGCTATTTTCAGGTAACGGTAATTAAAATTTGAATTTTAGAATTATAGCTCAGCTTTTTCAGTGAGTTTAAAACCACTTCCTTAAATAAAATATTGCCACAGTTGTAAAGTTGTAATGCAGCAATGCTTGTCTTGATTTCCATCAAGATGGACATAATTTAATCAGAAATGATTACAGGGATGATTCTTACGAGCTGTGTACGAGACCAGATCTGAAGAGTTCTACTGTGCTTCGATATGATTTCAGCTAGTGTGATATATCTTAACGGCAGTGCTTTTGAGTCTTGTATTTAAATATTTCTTTTAATGCAGACAATTACATTTTGACACAAATGCTTTTAATAATGGAAGACAACCTTCAATATTTATAACTTAATAACATTAAAAATGTCGATACTTTACCTGTTTTATTGCCGCAATAGAAAACATTTATGAAAATTAAAGGCGCAGATGAAGTACAATTTATTGCGCAACTGGAATATATTTTAGGCGCTATTAAAAGAAGTAGTACGTAATTGGGGAAGACAATGCACCGCTTCATACCCCTTGTATATAGACATTGTCTGATAAAAACAATAACCGGACAACGAGATTTCGCATCGATTATTTCATCTGTACAGAGAAAAATAGCAAACATCGATGTTAACATGTTTACATGTAATAAAATATATTTAAATTTTATATTTACATGAACATTTTTAGTGACTGACAATCACATGATATTGACTCTTAGTTTAAATATCGAGCTTCTTGTAATGATCTTGTTATGGGTGAGTGAGTTTACAATCATCAGGTAACTCAGCTGTGTTTGTGTATATTTTATTCTTTGTTTACAAAATTTTATATAAGGTAAGTTTTATAATGATTTAAGCTTTTTATATTCTACAAAAGCATGAAATATAACTTCAGTGTTACTGTAAGTTAACTATGTCATTGTATGTCTAGTTATGAATTATTAATATAAAACACGACGTATACTACATACGGAAGTAAAATTTAGATCAATATTATAATAGCTACATTTCTGTAAATTCATGTGCATGTATTTTCTACTCATGGTCTATTGCTTCCCTTTGCAGTTAAGATTGTACAATTAACGTGAATATACAGTTCCTAAAATCTCGAGCTTTAAATCAGTGAAAAATGCATTATATTCAAATGTTATACGGATTTTCTTTATATAACATTATTAAGGATACAGAAGGGGGGGGGTGAAAAATCGAACATGAACGGGGTGACGATGAAGTAAGAAGCAGGACTGGGATCGAGGAAACGAATTTTGAGGTCGGGCAATGATCGAAGTCTACTGCCGGGGATGCACACCCATGAGCAGCTTTCGTTAATAGATGTGCGCTGATTGTGGCATATTCTAAATCACTCTTTTTATATGTTGGTAAATGTTTAAACATCTCATGTTACATAACATTATGAATCGCCTTTAAAATTGAAAACACTTTTATTTTTCTAACATGAGATTATTGCCTGACCGATTCGAGTTTAAAGTTGGTTTTTTTTTTATAATTCAATAACTTGAGGACTTAAACCCTAGATCGACAGAACAAAGTTTACATATGCTCTAGTACCATGATGGTGGTGATAGTGGCCAGTGGAGAAAGGGCGAACAGCAATGATGTCTTGCTAAATTTGATTTAAAAACAGTATTTTTTATTTTTGCTGATTTGACCATGAGTACGCAACTGCGTTTTTGCGTACGGGTTGCTACGCGCCTGCCACTATGACCTAGGCTACTAGCAAAAACTGCAGACTAGCACGGCTGCAGGGTCCCCCATTATTTGAATTTGACGGGTAGGGAATCGGCCCGCAACATTACTATAAAGTTTGTTGTTAAAAGTCCTCTAGGAAACCTTAAATCGGATCAAGCCAAAGAAACCTTAAATCGGATCAAGCCACTTTGCCCACAAAGCGACAGTGAAGTGAACCCCAAGTGGTTGAATGGGCAGCGTTGTCAATATGAATACCGGAATCGTCAGGCCTTAATGCGAAAAATATAACTGCAACCATACATGCAATAGGGGTTCATTGAGTTGCAGAAAATGTCACGTTCCTCGCACGTTAAAAAATCATGAGGTCTCAATTATGAGTAAGACCCGAAGGATCCCCATGTATACAGGAGGATAAATTGTCCGATTCTACAAATCGATTCTTTTTTCCAGTAGCAGTCCAAACTCATCCCCGATTGGCCTTGTTTATGTCCCCACTTCCTTTCGAGCCACATCATCATCATCATTTCATGTTCATTTTATCATGCACGCCTTTCATGTGAATCTCCCTGATATGGCGGTTTTGTGCTGCTTTGAAGAAGAGCAATAAAATCTCACTATTTTTGGTTAAGTTCATATATTTATGATGTTAATATGTCAAGAACTAGGCCCTAATTAAATGAAATTTTAATTAAATTCTAAAGTGTAAAATTTATGCATCTGTACATTGTATCATATGATCATAGTCTTGGACAGAGTTACTTAACATTTTTTTTTAAAAATGCGTATTTATAATAAAAAAAAGTTTACAGATCATCTACATTTTCCCCCGTCCCGTGCGGGACCTGGTTGGCGAATAGGCCCGTAGCAGAGCCTAGCTTGTCGTAAAGGACGAGTAAGGGTCTTGGGATTCTGACGTCGGGTCAGTGCTCAGCCCACAGAGTGACCAAGTGTGTACCCTAGGTGGCTGAATAGGGTGGCCCACGCCTGCTGGGGTTGCCAGGTCTGTAATACGGAAACCCTGAACACTTACCATAGTGGGACAACGTGTGGAGAGTGCCCCATGCTTCATGCACGTAAAAGACCCCTTTGTGGACCGCCAAGTAGTCACACATAGGCTAAATTTTTTGCCCCTACCTGCCTCTCCCCTTTTCCTGTGGTTGTTCCTTTTGTTTCCCACCCCCATATTTCATTATCATCATTATTTCATATTCATTTTATCACCCTCTTCATACATGTCATAATAACCTAGATAGCGTTGCACGGGCATAAAACACCAACTCTTTCACTTACTCACTCATTTTTCCCCCAATAACTTTTGACAGTTGGTGTAGAAGTTTATTAGACGAAGAAAATACATCTGCTTCTTAATTTGACATTTTTACAACTTTGACATGAAATTTCAAATTTTATTATATCGGTGATGGTACAAATGTATCAGATGACAAGACAAACTATTCTAATTCTATTTTTTTTAATTTAGGAAATGACTGACCACTCATACAGGATGAAGTGCTATATCTGTCTGCTGGTCTGTAGTCTTCTTGAAGCCGCTCTTGCGTTTACTTGTACGGTTTTTTTTATACATTTTTTACACCAGATAAGAAAAAAAAACAAAGAAACAGATAAACAAAACAAAACTTATCGATACAAGACTCATTACGTGTCCATATATTTTAAGAAATAGATACTAGTAAACGGAATTAAATGTTTATTTATGTGGAACAAGAGCATTTGAATAGATTAAAAGCTTAACAGAGGTACCTATGGGGCTTCCGAATGTCAAAGTCCGAAAGAGACAAAGCCAGCAAATAGAAACTAGAAAAAAAACTAGACAACATATAAAACACGGAAACACGAAACCGCTGAATATACAAATTAACGGTATAAATAAGTAAAGATTCTATGACCCACTTTGCTTCTTTAGTAGTTTTCTAAAGTGTCAGGATTTTTGCTGATATATGTGACGGTTTTCTCCAACAGAGTTGCAAATTCGTCTTGGTTTTGCAAGCATACCCTACTTTGTTATATAGAACCTGTTATTGGTATTTGCTATCGAATCCGTTTTTCTACAAAATAATTTTTGTTCAACATACAGATAAAGTTGAAGTCTCCAGTGATGCCTCATACCAAGTATTCGTCAATGGGAAACAATGGCTGCAGAGCGCGCCAACGTATTTCTACGTCGACGGAAGTATGCAGACATTGGCTGATGGTTCTTTGCGCATTAATTCTACATCAGCAGGAGCCGCCTTTGACAAGTTGGGAGAATTTGGATACTTGAGGTTTCAACTTACGCACAGAGAATCATCAATTCAATGTGACATTAAAAGTTACGAAGACATAGATGGGTTCTTTGTATTTGAACAGGTAAGATGCAAATAAGAACAAATGAAAAAAATGCCCCAAAACTCAAACCATGTTTTTTTTTAATGTCAAAAAGACGAAAAAGGGTTAAGAACTCCCCAAGGAAACTCATTCTTCATTCGGTATTTTGGACAGACCTAAAATGTTCAAAACCTTTCTCTGAGTATATAGAAACGTAGCTTTATGCTCAATCCCATTCGTTCTGTTGCTATTTATCAATTAGAATCCGTATAATTTCTCAGTATAATCTGGAAACATATGCATTAAGCCTATAAACTCAAGGAAAAACAATCGCCAATTTGAAAATGATGAAATTTTCTGGTCTACGAAAGATAACTCATTTCTTTTCCGTCTCTCTATATATTATTAGTATATACAGCATATTATACAAATATTTTTAACTATTGTTGAATATCGTGGCGGGGTATCATTTAATGTCCCATTAGATGCCCTATTTTTGCAGTAATATTTAGCTTTTAAAAACTGACATGAAACTTTCTGTTCTTTTGGTTTTGCCTTTTTCCTTCAGTTAAATTACATCCATTGTATATGATATAAAGACACAACATTTTATAAACTTAGATTTTAGAATTTCATTGGTAACTTCATACATTTTCTAAAATCCCTAGACATTCACAAACGGAATCCAGAATAGTAGACCTGTTAACTGTTCCACGGACGGAAAATGCCGACAGGAAACAACGGGTGCATTTCCATCATTTCTGGTTCAAGAAATGACCGATATCAACCTTGGATATCTTAATTTTGGTGGTAACATGATCGGAAATGACAGAAAACGATTTGGAAGGTAAATATTATAATTTTCAGTTACAGGAGGTTTTGGTTAATGTAAGATAAAGCTTCTCTGATTTTATTATGTAGTCAAGTGGGTTAACGTTTAGACCTAGTATCATTTAGTTATGTGTAAATTTCATTTTCTTCTCAATATTTCGATAAGATGACAATGTGCTTATAAATATGTTATGATCTCTTGATATCAATAAACTGAAAAGTGACGCCGAAAAAAAAATCTTTCAATCATTTGAATAAACTTCTTCATTTGATTTAAAACATAACACATGCAAATTACTTTAAAGTTTAATAAAGATAAATTCTCACAATGTTTCAAAACGTTATTATATATTTTTATAATTATAACTTATAAGAAATATACACATTTAATTTTACGGTAGTCACATGTATGATAGTTCACTGTCTAGTATTTTTGTAGATGGGGGTCTCCACACTCCCAATTTACAGGAGGCATAGAAGGAGGACCAATAACAATTTTTGACGCCGATGGAAACGCATTGATTATTTCACCGTTGAACAATTTCATGAGCGCCTCGTTTTGGCATGAGAGCGGTAAAACAGCACGTGTTAACTGGGGAGTAATGGGAGGCGTCGAATCGTTACCTGCTGGACATAACCAGAAGTTTCTCATCGTTGGAGCTAATTCAATTAATAAGGTAGAGTATCGGAATTCTTTTTTTTTTAATAAATCTCTTGTTATTTGTAACAGAACAATTACAGAACTGGAATTACATTTTTTTTTAAATTGTATTGGATAAAAGGTAAAAACTGGAGTTAATTTCAATTTCAAATTTTAGATTTATTTCTAATAAATTCCCTTGTCATTATGTTGTCTCTAAAAGTGAATTTTATTTGTAACTGCATAAACATTAGCATCTTCTTTTATTGCTTTGAATTGTATGCAGAACAAATTTAAACATATGGCAAATGTTTAGTAAAGTTTATACTTATATTATTAGGCATTTGATAAGTTCGGAATGGTCTTGGAAAAGTTGTATGGTACCAAAACTAAGAAAAGTTACCTGATACAGAATGATATCACTCTTCAAACTCTAAGCTACTTCACAGATAATGGTAATTTGTTCGTTTAGACTCTTCTTCATTCTCAAGTTTCATGGATAAAATTTTAATTCCCCTTTTCTTTATTACAACATCTTTAAATCAAAATGATAGTTTTGCTTATAAATGACAGATTAGTTTTTGTCATTTTCTCTGGACTACGAGATTAATCATTCAAGTTTGGTAGTTTTGTTATTACCTTAAAAGTTTATTGTTTTACTATTATGAAGCATAATTTGTTTTAAAAAGTGCATTTTTCTGCTGTTTAAATTTTTCTCCGCTAGTATACATAATATACGGTTTTGCGTCTTCCATTTCACTCACATGTATCTACTTGGCTCATTTTATCCACACATCTACTGAGCCCATTTTATCCACTCTTCTTGGACATTTAAGAAGCAGAGGTACCAAAAGGGTATACAAATGTCAAGGTCCGAGAGGGCAGAGACAAAACCAGTAAACACAAACAAGGACAGGACGAAAAAAGACAACATAAAACCACGGAAACACAAAAACAACTGAATATGAATTAACAACGCGAACTACTCGTAATGAGAATGAACTCAGGTTCTTCGGAAAAGTAAGCGGTTCCTGCCTACTATACATGTAGCACACCAGTCGCGATGCAAATTTCCAATTCAGTGTGTAAAATCCGGTAAAGGAAGACAAAAGAAAACCCTATTACAAACCAACATCTGCACTCATCTGAGAAATGTGATGCGTGTTTCTTCGGGCTGTTTTTGTTTGTGTTTACCGGTTTCGTCGTTGCCCATTCGGACCTTTGACACTCCAATGCCCCATTGTTGCCTCCTTGCTTTTTATCCAATATTTGTCTATGAGCGCATGGTTTTTACCGAAAAAGTTTTTGAGTGACTGCAGCAACCGAGGAGCAACATACCCTTGACAACAATTTATGTGTCAAACGTGACGCTCTGCCGAGGAAATCTACGTATTATTACCACAAGCTTACACATACTTATTCTGTATTCTTTAGCTACATGGTCAAATAAGTCTTGATTTCTCAAATTATCAATTATCATAGACATGTCTTTACATTTAAGGTGCATACTATTACTACTATCCAGAAAAGAATAAAACTTTCCAAGACACCATCAGAGACGTCTATCAATACTCCATGGACATGAATATCCCATACAGGTAGGTCCGAATGTAAATCGTAATAAATAATAAACAGGAAGGTCGAAATAAACAATTGAAAATTTACTGGTTGGTACAAAAAAGACAGTAAAAATAGACAGGTAGGTAGAAATTTACAAATTTACAGGTAGATCGAAATAAACAATAAACAATATTCAGATAAGTCGACGTAGATGACGTAAACAATAAACAAGAAACAGGACAGTCAAAATAAACTATAAACAGTTAGATCGAAATAGTTAATATACAGGTAGATCGAAATAAACAATATACATTTAGGTAGAAATAACAATATACATTTAGGTGGAAATAACAATATGCATTTAGGTAGAAATAACAATATACATTTAGGTAGAAATATTAATATACAGGTAGGTTTAAATGAAGGAATACTGGTAAGGTCGGAAAACAAAAATTTACTGAATTACTAATTAGTCATATTTGCACTGGTTGTGCATAAGTCGCCAATCAGTTAGTCCTGTCCCCTGACCATGCTGACTATCACCATAATTTGACTCCACAACAAACCTTGAGTTTTCTTTTCTCTATCATGTCTATGTTCTGTTTTCCCTCTGGATTATTTTTGACAAATTTCTTCTTCTCTTTAATACAAACTGGCGTCTAATGACTAATCTTTTGTTGATTCATAGTTCATGACCTATCCGGTGCATCCAACAAAACAAATCTAAAATTAGATTTTGAAATAGAATTAACAAAAATCACCAGGATTCGTTTGACTTTTGACTCAGCCTCAAAGTTCATGAACAAAGCAACCAAATTTTGCAAACATGCAAGAGTTATCTCCCCTTTTCTGCATATTTTCAATGCATTCTATATAAATTATATCTAAGTTATCACTTCAATTAACCAAAAATCTGCATTTGTTTTGAGGAATGGATGTTAACCTAATGTTAAATCAATGAATTTTTTTGAAAAAAAAAATTGTCATGTGCCAGCTATTGCCTGGGTTTTGCTTGGACAGCCTCTTAAACCAATTTAGACAATATTAGACACACTTGCAACTGCAAATGGTTCTCAATTTTCAACACTCGAAGAAGTTCTGACACTTCTAATAATTCGAATCCGTACGAATCTACTGGCAGTTTCAAATTTTGGAAAGTAGCTGGACTATAAAAAAAACCCTTCTATACTTGAAAATATGTGAAGGTAAATGGATCTTGCTACTAAACGTATGAAATGTTACGATAAAAGCTTAAAGATCATATCAATCTTTAATTTTCCAATGGCAGTCAAAACTAAATATCCAGGATTGCGTTGCGTTGCAATCCTACCTTTCACTTCATCTCTAGGACTTAGTCAGTTAGTGGCTATTCCCAACCCCAAAAGCTCCAAGTCGAAAATATTAAGGATATAACCATGAAAAGGGTGATACATGAAAAAGAAAATGGGAATGAAGTGATATGTGGGATCGCAACGCAATTAAGGATATTTACTTTTGACCTAAACTGGAAATTTAAAGGTGGGTAAGCGACAATTTAGTCTACTGTCGATGATCCTGGTGATGTTTTTATTATTTATAAACATATGCACATTAGGCTGAGGTCATAAAATTTTTCTTTTCCTTTTTTGAAATTTTGTTCATTTTATGACGTGTGCCAATCAAACAGGAACAATCTATTTTTGCTGCTAACGATTGGCTATCATGACAAGTTCACATCTAAGTCGAATATTATTTTTGCTGATAACGGTTTGTAATGTCATTATATTTTCACATCTAAATCCAATCACCTAAACAGTATACAGTAAATGACTTTTCATAAAGCAGTCACAATTTTTATCTCGAGAAGCTTGAGATGATTAAGGAACTGGTGCCCTAGACAGCATGCCTTAGATAACAGTTCCTAAACCATGTCCGGAGCATCGACGGCATAATAGTTTTACTGCTCAATTTACAGGCATAAAAAGCTGGTTTATTAAATAAAGGTAATAACAAAACTACCGAACTTGAATGATCAATCTCATAGTCCAGAGAAAATGACAAAAACGAATCAGTCATACCGGAGAACTGGTGAATCGCAATGGTCCTGACTTGGTACAGGCATTTCAAACGAAATGGTGGGTTAAACCAGGTTTTATGGCGCCAAACCTCCTTGATGTACTTATAGAGTTTACAGAGCACGATCATCTTAAAGAATATGTGTTGACTGTGGGATATATGTCTTAACTTTTTATGGATACAGTTCAATAGGTTTTCAGTTGAAAATCCAAATTTTATCCCGAAAATCTATCCTTAAAAAGGCTGACTAAATATCAAATGTATTGATCTGAATCGGATGTTAGTTTTACTGCAAACAATTGATACGTTTATGTCATTTGCATATCAAAATTGGATGTTAGTTTTGCTTCTAACATTTGGTTGTTTCTCGGCATGTGCACACCAAAATTGGATGTTACTTTTTCTACTAACAAACATTTGGTTGTTTCACGGCATGTGCACATCAAAATCGGATGTTATTTCTGCAGCTAACATTTGGTTGTTTCACGACATGTACACATCTTAATCAAGTGTAGTTTTGCTTCTAACGTTTGGTTGGTTCATGACTCAAATTTTCACAGTTCCAGTTCCCGTCTAAAGGTCTGTGCACTAAGCACTGCGCCAGGCTTTCCGGACACCTATTAGGTGCCCTTTTTCTCTTCATTAATAACCTTTAAAGTACTCAGTTTTACCGCAATGCATTGTATATGAAATAAACGTTTGGTTATTAAATGACGTGCACATTTCAATCGGACGTAAGGATGTAAGTTTTGCTGCTAATGTTTCGTTATTTTATGACGTGCACATCTGAATCGGATGTAAGTTTTGCTGCTTACGTTTAGTTGTTTTATGAAATTTGCATATTTAATCAGATATAAGTCTTGCTGCTAACGTTTGATTATTTCATGACATGTGTACATCAAACACAGACATTGCTTATGATGATTTCCATTTGTCATTTTTTGATTTTTCACTCTAAACTGAAGATCGATACCGAATCCCACAAAATAGTAATATATAATACTTCATTAACGTTAAACAAAATAATTATTCAAAGCAACAATTACGGTGGTGACCGATAAAATACCAAGATAATATATGTTTTAGAAATATCCAACTTGATTCTTGGTGGTACTATCAGGGATATCAAGGAGGTGTGACCCAGTGGACAGCCAGACCAGATGTATTCCCCGATGGTATTAAGTAAGTTAAGTTTTGGTTACGAACATATACTGATCTTCGAATTCATTAAAAGAGAAAATGAAGAAGACTGCATCATCTGGTAATAATTGTTTTAACTTCAACATGTCAAGTTCTCCACAAACCTTTTCAAAAGTTTATATCCCCTTTTTCAAAAATAACTTCACACTCTAATTCATTTATGTAAGACTTTTAATTTTTCATATGGTTTTATTCTTTGGCAATTGATTGATGTACATACCGAGTTAATTATACAAAAACACAGTCAATTTTAGTAGAGTAGCATCGTTATTGGATGAATTTGTATGTTCTTTTTGATGCACACGTGATGTTTAATACTCGTTTGTTTTAGAATTCGAAGATTTGTCGAAAACCTTTGCCCGACCTTTTAGATTCTTAGTTGTAAAGCCTACTTGTTAATGATTTGATTTTCAGGTCTTTGGTTGAATATACAAAATGGCCAGTATCAGCTCACAATAGATATTGGTAAGTAGATTTCATAGATTTTATGCATCATTTTACGTAACTTTAAGACTAAGTCAATCGTTAAACTGTAAAATTTATTTTTCTAAAAGGTTGCCATATAAAATCTTTCTATTGACCTAAGAATTTGTGTTGATTGCTAGAAATTTGAAGCCCTTCGCGGGACTTTTGGAAAGTGTTTTGTTTTCAGTTTCATTCTGGGATAAAGTTCTTATGGATATTTTCTTCATTTGCTGTTTCTTTCTAGGGCAATTGATAATGTGTATGCCAAACAAAATGGTGGAAAGTATGACTTTGTTATGCAAAAGAACAAACCAAGAGTAGCAGTGCCAAATGATACAGTAAGTATAGAAATGAAGCAAACTGAAAGTTGAAGCAGAGTAATTGATTCCAGAAGAAAAAAGCAAAATTTCAGAATCGGAATAAACAACCTCAATTTGTCCAAGAAACATAAACGAAGGAAAGTGCTAAACTATGCGTATATATTAGTTAGAAAAAAGTGGGCAAAACTGAGTGTTACGCCAATACAAAAATGTTGAAATTTGAAAGCTTGCTTTTAAAGCTGACGTGTTTTCAGGAGAAGAAATATAAACTGTTTATTGATTGTTAACAAATTATGCTTTTTATGACTTTAACAATAAACATTATTATGTATTCTTTAACCTGATTATAAAAGAGGAAAATTATTACATATGTTAATAAGTGCACCTTTGCTTGCTGATTTGTTTCTACATTCATTATAATTATAGAAATATGATGCAGACTTTTTACAATCTCTTCTGGACAAAAAAAAATCGTAGACTAGCTCTCTCTTTTAACCTCACGTTCTGTTATATTGATGATGTCCTTTCACTAAACAATTTTCGATTTGGTGTCTTTCTCCATATCGTATATCCTCAGGAACTTGAGATAAACAGATTCTAGGAAGTCTGCTTCATACTTAGATATACATCTCGAAATTTACTCTCAATGAAGACTTTCTACAAAGCTCTATGACAAACGTGATGACTTCAACTTTCCAATCGTCAACTTTCCCTTTTTGTGTAGCAATATTCCGTCCGCCCTTGCTTATGGAGTCTTCATATCACAGTTGATCGTTACTCCAGAGCTTGCAGGAACTACATCGATTTCCTTGGAAGAGCGTCACGTTTGACACAGAAATTGCTGACAAGGGTTATTTTGCTCCACGTTTGCTGTCTTCACTCAAGAAATTTTACAGTAGACGCCGTGCACTCGTAGACAAATATGGGATTTCTATCTTTCAAATGAGTGCAGATGTTGGTTTGTCGTAGAATTTGGGTTTTTCTTCCTTAACCGGATCTGACATCCTGAATAGGAAATTAGCAACATGGCGGGTGTGCTTTTTCAGGCAGGAACCGCTTACTCTTCCAGAGCACCTGAGGTTACTTTCGTTACGAGTTTCCGTTGTTGTTTCCGTTCGGTTGATTTTGTGTTTTGTGTTTCTACGTGCTGTTCTTGTTCGTGTTTGCCGGTTTCGTCATTGCCCATTCGGACTTTTGACACTCGAATATGCCCCATTGGTGTCTCTTCGCTTCTTAAAAATGAACAAATGACACAGATAATTAAAAAAATACCTTTAAACTTTTCATTTGCCTTCCTGTAGACGTTTTGGTATGATCTGATAAAGAATGGAACTGAATGGGGACTGGTCATGTACGAGCAGGTATATATGTTTTAGATACACCAACCTTTTTTAATGTCTAACTAGAAATAATTATTATTATTTTGATATCGAAATTATATCATCCAGATACATTTGCGTTTGTTCGGTTGTTTAATTTGGGGACGATATTTTATCAGCCAACGAACTGACCTTTGGGACAAAAATTATGTATTGTATAGGTAGTCATATTTTCCGGAGTGAAATATAGTTTTTTTAATACATTGTAAATAGACATTCTTAGAATTATTTGTATATCTCATCCCACCGGGCTTTTTTATATAAGTTTTGACCAGCATTTTATTGCACAATCGTAGGATTGGTTAGATTGGGAAACAGATTTATCTGAAGACCTACAGATTGACCTGACTCTTGGTGAAACTTGGCTCAAACAGATGGGACAGGCAGCTGATGTACATGGAGTCACTATCCAGTATTGTATGGCATTGCCAAGACACACTCTAGCTAGTATAGAAATTCCAGTTGTTACACATGTAAGTAAAAGAAATAGCCAAACAAAAGTGAAAAAATCAAAGATTGACAATCACAAACTTGTTAAATATTGTTCATAAATTATATTTGATGGTAGAAATAAAATGTTTATATTCATACCCCTTGTTAGGGCTTGAATTGAAAACAAATCTTCTATCATGTTATTTGGTGAAGCAAATGCAACTTATATTTTATCTTCAACTGTGACTTATAGTATAAAAAGTTTTAAATTTCAATACCACTCAAAACGATTGCTACTTAAAGAGATAAGAGACCAAACAACTTTTAAATGGTTTTTGTGCAATTTATAATACCTTTCTGGTAGGCTCGTGCTAGTATTGACTATCATTTACAAGAAGATCAATGGAAGATTGGAATTTCTTCTATATTTGCCAATGCTCTTGGTATAATTCCACATAAAGACTCTTTCTGGACAACTACTGTTCAGGATGGCAATCCTAGATATCCAAGTAAGAAACTAGAATAATTATAAACCAATTTTGATTAGTTATGTTCAATTTCAAATTAGTTCATGGCCTAAAGAAACATTAAGGCATTGTATTTACAGAATGGCCCAATTAATGTACAATCTTTAAAACTTTTAAAAAAAATATAGATACATAGGAGATGCACATAGATTTGTTTGTCTAGTTTTATTTTGCTCCATATTTCATGTTTTTGTGTTTTTAGTGTGCTTCTCGTATTTTTGTGTAACACACTTTAGTTTTTGATGAGAAATAGTGTCTTTAAATTGAAGTTAGACTCCAAAATGTGTTGTAGTTTTGATTTAAGTATTAAATTTGACCAAAGGTTATGACAATCGGGTGTATTTCAAACTTAGAAAACCTCGAACACCAACACTAACCAACACTGTCTGAGACCAAAATTATTCCGCAAAGATACATGCTAACAATAAGAAAGTAGACAAGAATGAAACCATTAGGATAAAATGTATCTTAATGTTACAGAGAAACAGGAACTATGGCCTGCTCTTCAGGTTGCTGTAGCAACATTGAGTATGGGCCCAGTTGGTGTCAGTGACAAAATAGGTGCCACAGATAGGAACCTATTAATGAGGTACTATATTAGTCTATATTTAATTTAACATAATTTATAAGAATTCTCTTCTAAAATTTTAAAGTTGATATTTAAAATTACTTATTCGTAAGACCTGTTTTCTAAAATTTAAGGTAACCTTAAGCATACTGAATGGAAATTTCAAAGCTTTAACAGTATACTTTGTTTTCTTCTTTTATTTTTTTTAATGAATCAAATTTTTAGTAACCTTCATTCCATGTGTAGGACAACAAGATGAAGCCCAAATTGCTATATTATATATTATAATTATATAATTTTGTCTGGTGTGTTCTGAGCGAATTGTTTAATGATAAATCTTAATAGCATTAAAGGTTGTTTTGATTTCGTTGCATACTTTTTTTATTCGAATTATAATAAGTAGAAAAAAAGTCCTTTTGATACATGTATAAACTGAATCATAAAGTATTTTTATCTTTAAGGTGCTGTAATGATGAAGGCCTGGTTTTAAAACCATCTAAACCAGCTTTAGCTATTGACAAACAGTTAATTCAGGTGATCAAACATTTAAGAAAAAAACATACAAACATTACAAAAAGCATTAAATATTGTCTACACATACTAGTATCAGTTGATAAATATAGATTATTACACAATGTTTTCCATATCAAGTCCCATATCATTCCGAGGCTCCCATATTAGGTCGAGGCGTGATATAGGACCTGATATGGAAAAAGTCTGTGTCATAATCTTTTTATCATACATTTTCAGCAAACAAATAAAGATACAAATATACTATTTATATACTGTGACATCAAATTTAAAGGTGATGCTCTAGATCTTGATATGGCATATTAGCCCACTTAAATTGTGCACGCGAGGTCTTGATAAGGCCATATTTGCCCAATTTTGTGCACGCGATGGTTTGATATGGCAAAAAAAGTCCCTTGTCAAGATATGGCTTGTAAGTTTCCTTCTGTTACGCACGAACAAGTTTAAAGGTATCAAAGTTAGATGTATGATGAATGCTTCTAAGTTAAAATGAAAAGAATATGAAACGGTCGCAGGTGATTCCGTCCCCAAGTTGATCCGTCCTTAGTAGATCTGTCCCCCGGTTGATCCGGCCCCATGGTTACAGTCGATCCGGCCCATTTTAAAATAAATATATATTATAATGGTTTTAATGTTCGTCAATATTACAGCAGTGCTGACATTAAAATGTTCAACTGCACCTAGGACAACAGAAAAAAAAATCAGGAACATTTTAAAATGCATAAAACAACTTACAATTGCACTGGTTTCCCGAAATACATAAGTACTTATTCCTAAACTGCTAAACTGCTAAAAGCACAGCTTTGACCTCAGAAAAAATGATAATAAATATGCTAAGGACGGCTGTTTGATAAGAGTCATAAAACATTGAAGACCAGTACGACATTAGATTTAAACAAACAAAACACTAAAGCCAAAAAAATATTGCAACAATTACTTAACGAAGTAAACGTATCAGCTGCATGAGAGATAGTCACAATTTTAGATCAGATTGTAAAACAAAATGGAAACACCTTAACAGTGAGATTCCAACACATTTTCAAGTGCTCGAAAATATATTAGAGCATACAAGTAAAGCACGGGGAAGCTTTCTATGACACCCACACGGCACTAAAGCCAAGCTCTGAAATAATATTAAACATTACATTTGAACAAACAAAACACTAAAGCCAAAAAAATATTGCAACAGTGACTAGTTAGTAAGCACGAAGCAAGATGTCTCAAAATAGTGTCTGTATGTTCAGTACATGTATATTTTTGTACTTGTGTTCTGAATATGGTTCTTTCTGGGTCAAATAAGATTTATATTTTAATCTAAAACAAGTATAACAGTCTATTATTTAAATATTATCACTAAGGTGGATTTGTGACCAAAACTAGTCTCATTGGGTATTCTTGCCACATTGTATAATTGCTTGTCCTTAGTCTGAGGTCTTTTACAAAGGTTATGTTTGTACTGGTTGCCAAAATGTTTAGTTTTGAAAAGTGGCTTACCCTATGAAATCTGAGAATTGTTTTCCATGTCTTTTGATCTAATTGTCATGCCTTTATATTGGCCATTTTGCTGTTTACAGTATATTTACACAGTGTCTTTCCTTTATATATTGCGATTGTTTGTATTTTGAACAACTTTATATTTATTAACTGTCTTAAAAGGTGTTGATAGCCAATAGGTAAATGAATACTCAGACGACATTGGTTTTTCATAAAACAATAAACACGTTTTTATCATTAGAGGGCTCTGCCAGAAACCAATGGACCTGAAGGAGAGGTTTGGACAACAACATCTAATATATTTAGTGATACTAGTATTACATTTGGAATATTACTTGCTGCAAACATGTCAAAACCATACGAAGTGACATTCGAAGACACCCGCTTTCCATTCCAGGTAACATGAATTTTACGAACCTAGGGGGCATATAATAAATTTTACAAACAAAACAGTTATATAAGTTACGACGTTTTTAATGTCCAATATACGAACTGAAAGGGGGCAAATAGTGTTCAGGTCTGTTCATCCCAAATGTTGTGAGATGGGGCATTGTATCTTTTGGACATATTCTTGTTTTCTTGAGAGATTTTTTCATGAGAACATGATACTTGGTACATGCAATATAAGATTAAAAAAACATATTTCTGATAGTTTTTGGGGATTCCTTTTAATTATAATTTGCTTATTATATCCTTCAAATCAAAAATCAAAACACACAATGATATCTCTGATGATTTAATTTGTTGAAACTTATTATAACCCTTTGATCATATAAACCACCTTTCACACAGTGTATGCACTTTTTCTATTTTATTCAAAATATAGTTATAAAAAAGTCATTTTGAAATGTACATTAAAAGTGATAAATTTTAAAGTCATATACGTCTTGGACCTATGCGTGTGTGATGCATTAGGTATTGTCTACAAATTCTTGTTATTCAACTTTTTACAGCTGTACAACAGTCAAGTTTTTCAATACAATAAGCCAGAACCTGGTCACCTTATCAGTCTTTCACAGAGACTTCCTCTGTCAGAATGTACAAGTCTTGATTTCTGTTTGTACTATTTTTCACCAATATTTAAAATGTAAGTATCATCATAGTGATATTTTCTCCTTCTTAAAAAAATAAATCAAATGAAAAAATTGTATTGTGCCAACGTTCAAAAGTATTATACATTACATCTCACAAGCTACATTCGAAAAGTTAGCCTAAAAAGTTTTTAAATTATTATTAACAATGGTAAGAGTAAGAATATAATAATAATTATGAAAACTTTTCTATCTTACAATTCTACGAATAAAAGAAAACTTACATTGTTGTTTTTGGATCGTTTCAGAGGTGAAAACCAGATATCAATCTATGGCGAAATGGATAAATATGTACCAATGTCACCACAGAGAATATCAAATATCATAATAACTTTAGAAGACATGGTAATTGATGTGAAGGGAGTTCCTAATGAAAACTTGAGTTTTTCCTACTTGTTGAATGACTATGTACAGAATATTACATCAGTATTTACTCAATCAAGATTCATACGAATTTATTTAATTAGTAGAAAACATTATCACTATAAAGCCTAACTTGTGACAGGTAGTTTGTTATTTAATGTATTAAACTAATTGCGAACGAACTAGGGAACGATCATAGCTTTCCCCGAAACAAAGTATGAAAATGCGTATGAATGTTTGTTGCTACCTCATGTACCAGCTAGCTGGCTGTAGTTAATTATGAATGTTCATTGTGTAAATGCTTGTATGTTTATACACCATAATAAATAGATAAATAATATGTTTTGTACTAGTAACTTTATTTAATGATAAAGTGTTTACAAAAGGTGTTTAATGTGACTGATGATTTGATTTTGTAAAATAGATAGCAAATAAAATGGTATGATTTAGTTCAATCGATATTTTAAATATTGACATTTGGGGTGTGTATTCCTCTTTGAACAGTTTCTCCCACTATTAACACCTTACCGGCCAACTGATTTTCTAATTTAGACTTCCTCGTGAGACAACTTTTATGATATTTTCAAGAACTAAAATCAATGGCTCTTTAAGAAGATTCATGATTGTGATAACATGAAAAGTCAATATTGAAACTTTCAAAATGTAACATTTTATTTATGAGGCTATAAAAGATTATAACTATTTGTTAGACTTCTTAATTACGTGTTTTAGACTTAAGTTTTTATTACGCCTATGTAAAGAAGGAAAGAGGCAATATGTAAGTCTTTGTTCAGAATGGTGAGAAGCATCCTAAAAACCAAGGGGAGATGTACGAGTATATTTCTGCAAGTTCACGGATGGGTAATTTTTCATCAAAATTTCCAATTTTGTCACTTTTTGGAATGCTTTTCTGTATTTCAGAACAAAAACAAAACATACAAGGAAAAATCCTCTTTTCTTCTTTAATCTTTTCTAATCGTATACAATATCTATGCATTACGAAATTTATTCACAAATTTTCTTCAGAATTGAACATTAAACCTTTGGTGCAACATAATATGCTTTTTTAAAATATTTTTTTTTCAAATTACATGTCCTGATAATATTCATTAATAAAATGTTAAGAAAATGTTTGTAAAGAGAAACACTGGCCCAAGGGTTATGTACTTCCTTAACCATTCAGCATTTGTCCCATTGCGATTTCAAACATAATTTTGGACTCATTAATATTATAAAAACTTACATTTTGATTTTGTTTTTAAGATACGAGAATAAAGTATAAATAATAATAGAGGTGAGATCTTATAATAAAGTTTATTAATAAGCCCGAATATTAATTGTCTACTTTTTAAGATATGTTCTAATTGCAATCGGGAATATATCTAATTAAACTTCGCGATAGTGTGTAAAATGATACAGATTTACATTTAGTAAAATATCTTTTTGGTAGAAGCATATAATTTTTTCGAAAAAAAAACAACTGAATTTTGAAACTGTTTTTGTTTTTTGATATGAAATATGACGTAATTTAACCAATAATAGTGCAGTCATGTCAATGAACTGATGATTTGTAAAGCTTATTTCACACTCACTTTGAATCTGTCAACAAACTACAGTTAAAACTTGTTCATTTTTGTTTTCAACAAATAATATTTTGGGCTCAAATGTCCTGAAGTCACCACCACTTAAGCATTTTGTTAAGAGTTGACTGTTATTTGTGCTGTTTGAGAGTTTCAATTTTTTAAGGTTTAATCTTTTTTCACTGTCTTTGGTATTGTCAAAACTATATTACTATATAAAGCCTGTTGTTGTATGTTCACAGTAGTTCTCCTGATGTGTACTTATTGGATCAGTTTTATATTCTACCAGCGGAAAGTTATAATTGTTAGAAAGGCATTTATTTGATAGTTTCGGCTCAATTTTATCGCAATCTTCAATAGAACGCATTTTTCGCATTTTGGGATTAAATTTCCTGTTAGCGTTTTTCGCCATGGTTTGTCGAATTCGTACAGGTGTCCCTAAACGAAAAGAAACTTCCCTTAAAAGACGATGATTGGTATTAGAAAAATCCAAGTCGAGTCCTAGGCGAATAAAAGCCTTCATTTTTGGATTAACAATACAACTCTTTTCAACAAAATTAAAATTAATGATTATGATATTTCCTACTGTGTGCCGACGAAACTTCTGCCAAATGTATCTCCATTCTAAACTAGTTTTAAAACTATCGTTTTCAAGATATAAGTCACAAAGAATAACTAAACAATGTTTACATTTGCCTATGTAATGAGTAATTTCCTCCTCCAATGGACTACCAAAAGCTGAGTCTCGACATGGAACAAAGGTTCTATATCCCAATCGTTTTAATTGAGGATCAAGCGTTTGAACAACCCACTGACGAATGGAAGTGTTGCTTTCTACAAAGGAAATGTATGCATCATATTTAAACATATCCATTATTTTATCAGTTTGCTTTGAAAGGAAACCTCTTTTAATGATAAATAGTTCGTATCGAAAAATAAAAATAGTACCAAACAAAATTAAAAGTACTGTAGCAATAATTCCAAATATACTCGCCAAAAGTTCAGTGGTGTTGTCAGAATCATAACAGACATGATTTCTTGTAAGGTCAATTGCTAAAACGTCACCAACGTTGGTTTTGCACGTTATTTTCGTGACGTTCAGACACCGCGCATTATCTTTATTAACTAACCAATGCTGCAGCCATAGGCTGTCACAATCACAAGTAATAGTCAAATCCCCGAGCATAGTTCTGCATGGATCTAAAATCTGGAAATGTCTATCGAGTGTAGATAATTCGTTTCCTGTTAGATTAATAAACTTGTAATCCTTAAAAGCTAGAATCGCATTTTTGTCAATAAATTTTATTTTATTTAGAGACAAATCTATAGAAGTAATATTCCTAAAATAAGAATAATTCGAAAGAATAGAAATGGAATTATTTTTCATGTCAAATTCAATATTTTGTTGATTTGGTAAATACTTGGGCATTTTATTTCGGCTTTGGCTTGAGCAATCGACAACTGTTCTGTTATTTTCGGGTTGTTCAAAACATCTACAATACTTTGGACATTTTTGTGCATATGACACGTTACATATAAGCTCATCAAGACGGTTTGTTCTTATAATATTATCTATTCTTATCCCTTTAAGATTTTCAGGATGTACACAGTTAAGGCTGTAATATTCAGACCAGAAGCGTTCCATGTATGACACTGTTGGTTTTAGATACGGATGCAAATAACAATCGCACTGTATATCTGTAATTGAAAACCCAAATTTTATTGTTTTTACTAGTGTAGAAATATGATCAATTCCGAGTTTTTTTAAATCGAAAATTTTAAAGTCGTTATTAACAAAAGAAACATTTCCACCTATATAAATCTTATCAACATCTAGAGCAAAGTCGCCATCATTGACAAACTCCTTTACATCATTATTTGAAAAATCATATTTGCAGAAATCATGTTCAGGTATGATGTTACTTACGTCCATTGAAGTTAAGTTATTGAATGAAAAGTCAGCAAGGTATATATTAAAAATCGTTCCAGCGATCGTAAACGGATCTAAGTGTTCTAGTCCATTATAGCTAACATTTAAGACACGCAAATGCAGCATTCCATGAAAAGTTTTATTGCTGATAAAACGAATAGCATTGTAGCTAACATCTAGAGTGTTTAAAATTTCAAGACACGAAATATTGTCGAGGCTTGTCAAAATATTGTGACGTAGATCGACTTTCAAAATTCTCCTGAATGAACAAAGATTGAGTGGAAGTGTTGAAAGCATCCCCTTGACATGACTCAAGATGGAAGTTGCATTTGAACCAACAATTAATGCCTTTCCACCTCTTCCTATATACTCAAGATCTAATTTGTCGGCTGAACCATCTAGTTCCCAATATGGTTTGGCAAGGCAAACACAACATTCGTTTGTGCTGTTGGAAATATGATATTTACAGTGGCTCAAAGGGCAATGTGGATCCGTTCTGTTGATAGCGGATGGAATCCATGGTTGGTTATAAGATTCGAAAGTTTGACCAGCTACAAAGTTCAACAATAATATGAAAAATATTTCTGCTTTCACTGTTTCCATTTTGAATAAGAAAATGAGTAATATTCATTACTTGTCGTGTATTATATACATTACCATGGTAACGTATCTTTTAATGACTACTTTAGTTTGCATTTGATGGTTAAAGCAAATACTTCACAATACATAAAATAATAATTTCTTTACTTGTACACTTCATTGAATTAATCAAAAGCATTTACAGTCTTTGGAGGAAGTTTTGTTTTATTAAAATTGACTATGAATACTTTACCACCCTATAGAAAGCCTTATTATCCAATAGGATCTTGAACTTATATAAAACCGAATTTACATTTCAAAAGCTTTGAAAAGCTATCAGGGAAGTTCCCCCTTTTAATACTTATTTTAAAATAAAATAGAAAATAACTTTAAAATGCGTACATTGCAATTGATTGGCCGAAAAACAATTACCCATTCACAAGGGTTTTTGTCTCGCCTGCGAGCAGAGCGGGACATAGGTGTTACTTTACCGACTGCGGCGTTAACGTTTCGGGTAAGGTTTAATGAGCACTTCCATATCTCAAGAACTATAGGTTCAAGGTTAATGAAATTTGGTATTCATATGTCCCACTAGTACTTTAGAACAGTTGAATCCCCATTCCTTGACGTTTACCTTGATTTTCCGGTTGAGTGACTTTGACAATTTTCAATACATATAATAGCATGGATTAGGTTTTGCGAACACCTCCATTTATCAAGATTATAAATCCTAGGTTGATGAAATTTGGTATGCATATGCGCAAGTAGTAGCTTAGCTCAGTTCAATATCAATATTCAATATTAAGTTAGACGAAATAGTTAGTTCTTGCTTTGATTAGTGTTTGGCTGGTTGATGTACTGAGATGATCACCTTAGCATCCCTGATAGGTCATCACAAACCTGTTGTGTTTTGTGTAACTACCGGACCCAAAGATCGCAATTAAAGAGGGGGGGTTTGGCGCGCCTTACAACCTGGTAATTTTGTTATTATCTTTATTTGCATCCCAATCTTTGGCTTTGACCTTGTTTTTCCTGTTGAGTTACTTTGACAATTTTCAATACATTTAATAGCAAAATAAAGGTTTTGCGAGCACCCCCATATCTCAAGAACTATAAGTACTAGGTTGATGAAATTTGGTATGCCTATGCCCTAGTAGTAGCTTAGCACCGTTGCATGCCCATCATTTGACGTTGACCTTGATTTTCCGATTGAGTGACTTTGATGACGAATTTCTATACATATAATTAAAATGTTGAGCTCCATATCTCTAGACCTATAAGTCCTAGGTTGGTGAAATGTGGTATGCATATGCGCAAGTAGTAGCCTAGCACAGTTGCATCCCCATCTTTTGGCCTTGACCTTGATTTTCCGATTGAGTGACTTTAACAATTTTCAATACATATAATTAAAATGGTAAGCTCCATATCTCAAAAGCTACAAGTCATAGGTTGATGAAACTTGGAAGCATATGCCCCAGTAGTAGCTTAATACAGCTGCATCCTCCTTTTTTGGCCTTGACCTTGATTTTCCGGTTGAGTGATTTTGACACTTTTCAATACATATAATAGCAATGTTAAGGTTTTGCGATCACCTCCATATCTCAAGAACTATAAATCCTAGGTTGATGAAACTTGGTATGAAAAAGCCCCAGAAGTAGCGTAGCTTTGCATCACTATCTTTTGACCTTGACCTTGATTTTCCGGTTGAGTAACTTTTATCATTTTTATTGCATATATCAGTAATGTTAAAGTTCTATAAATACCTTTTGATCATGATCTCAGAAACTGAAAATCCTTATGAATTCAAAATATAGTGGTAAGAATTATTGTACCGGTGCCGGTGTTACATACTAGTTTTCCCCCAAACTAGAATTCCCCCCGGAAAAATGAGTATATACTCAGCTTTCCCTCGGAATATCTAGATTTTTTCGCGGGGAAAATGAATATATACGACGTTCTCCCTCAGGGGAAAATCTGGTATGTGTAAACACATACTCATTTTTCCGGCATACTGATCTTTCCCCTATTCCAAACCATTGCAGTATTATAGAAATAAAATTCGAGATTTCAAATATTTTTTATTAGTAATTACTAATAATGAATTTTAAATTATGAATGTTTTCTTAGTTGTATTCATCTAAAGTGACGATGGGATGTAGATATTTGTGATTTGAGAAGGTAAACTCATAGTGCTGTACATGTTTATTGCAAATCAAATATTCTATTTGCCAAGATTAAATGTAAAGCGGTTGCTCATTATATTAATCCTATGTACACTTCAGTATTTAAGGCACATTTTGCTCATCCATTGCAAATAACAGTTGCATGCTGCAGGTTGATAGATACATTGTGTAGTCATTTCTCTGTTGACTACGGTAACCATAAATAAGCCTTTAACTTTTATTTCAGGCACTTTCCTAATAAAAGTTAAAGGCTTATTTATGGTTACCGTAGTCAACAGAAATGACTACCCAATGTATGAGTTTACCTTCTCAAATCCCAAATATCTACATCCCATCGTCACTTTAGATAAATACAAATAAGAAAACATTCATAATTTAAATTTTTCTTATTTTAGATTTTCTGGCCTTTCCTAATAAAAGTTAAAGGCTTATTTATGGTTACCGTAGTCAACAGAAATGACTAAACAATGTATCTATCAACCTGCAGCATGCAACTGTTATTTGCAGGCTTTCGAAATTTAGTATGCAGCTTTAGGTAGGAGTGTCTTACGGTGGAATGCGCTTTTAGGTCTGTCGCTTATTATTTCCTGTTTAACCATTTTAAACATTTTGGTTTTTAGAGCTTTTCATTCAATAGATTTTTTATTTTCTAATCTTTTGAATCAGTTGCTGCTGATGAGAGGTTGCTCCTTCAAATATCCATATACAGCATAACCAAATCAACAGTTTTATACCCGTTTTTATTGGTATTGTATTTTTAAACATGCTAACCATGACAAAGAATTATTTTAGATCGGTTTAAGACCAAAGAATTATGTTCTTGTATTTTTTTTATCCTTGAAAACTGTGCGTATAATATATGTTTTGAATATTTTTTCAAATTTCGAGTAAAATAAATGTTTATGCTGTTTCTAATATGTTGACCAGCACGGGTTTACTTCAATGCAACAATATTATATTTAATGGTTTCTTCTAGTCTTAAGTTCGAAAAGAAGGAACAAAATCGGTTGACATTTAAGTCAACTAAAGATACAACATAACAAAACATACACACAAAGACGTGCAATCAACAAAGAGAACTAACGATGAAACGAGTGAATTCAGGTGCACCACAAGAGTGAGGTGTTTCTCTGTATTTATTTTTATTTTTTTGTGTGACACTTTAGTACTAGCATATTTCGCTCGCAAAGTATTTTAAATATATACAGTTTTCACTCCTAGGAACACGCGAGTCGATCCAGGTAATTTTTACTAAACTCCGCAAAAGATTTCTCTTATAATCAACTGCATTAACTTTATACTTATCAAAGCAAATCGAATAAATTAACTTTTCTTAAAAATCATTAAAGTAATAATAAATCAAAAAGTCATAAAATTTCAAATAATCTATATGAGCCGGAAATATGTTTATTGTTATTCAAAACGTTCATACAACACTACGAAGATGTCAACCAGCAATGGGATTTTGATAAAAAATGACAAAAAGTATATGTAATCAATTATTTGCTTCCCGAGTCTAATCATGCAAATGAGATGCATAAAATCCTAGTCAACTTTACTCGGAAAAGCCCGCGCATGGCATTTAAATGTGAAGTAAACATTTTCCCCAATTAAGGCCACGTGTTATTAAACGAATCGAGTTTTAAATTTGAAAAGGATATTAAGCACTAAGATACAATGTAGAGATGTTTTTGCTCTTGTAAACAGCTTTTATGTTACTATTTCTTAATACACGATAGAAAGGATTTTCAGTCAAATAAAGTTAAGAATATATAAAGGTATGTTTAAGCTAGAATAAAGCATGATTCATATTGGTTTATTTATGTATACTCGGTAAACATCGGAATGTTGTCCCCAAAAGTTAATAAGCGACCATTAGTATAAAAAAATCTTAGAAGTTGAGCCGAATTTCATGCCGTTTGTGCTGAATATTGATGTAACCATCGCAAATTAAGCGCAGAAGTTCAAATTTCATCGTTGAGAAGCAGTTACCTCATTTTTTTCATGTTGCAATTTTTAGCCAAATATTGGTCTATTATAACTTTAAGGCTGCGCTCGTTCGAAATATAAATTGTACGTTCGTCAAATTATATAATTGTCGAACTCAACTTAAACATTTCCCCATTGACACCAATTGTAAATAAATTGTTAATAAGGCGATCCACTACGGCTTTCCATACGACATAAAATTAGGGTTATGAAAAATCCTTAACATGTTAGTAAAAATTTATTTTATCTTTTAATCTTGACCTCGATTTTCCAGTGGAGTGCCTTTTCAAAAATTTTCAATGCATTACAAACAAAGTTACAGCTTTGTGAACACTTTCATATTACAGGACTATAATTTACGAAACTGATTTTCTTCAGGACCTTGTAAAAAGAAGATGAAAGAGACAAGGTCCTTAAATATCTCTTTCAGATATATTGATGCTGTCCTATTCCTCAAAACTTCGTTTGTTTGATGTGTTTCTTTAATATATCATCCAGAGTTTGAGATTAAAAACACTAACTTAAAATCATTCTTGCATCAAATATTTGATCCTAGTAGTTATCTTAAATACAAAATTTCACAATAAAAGAGACGACTTAAATTTTCAAATAATTCATTTTCCTAACCTTGAAAGTGACATACCTACTTCACCTGCATACAGTCGATATTCCAAGGCTTGTACAAATATTTCATTTTTGTATTAATCCGACACCACTTGTCTCCGTATATGCTTTAAGAGACCATGGTTATACGAAATGACATATCATCCGGTCTCTAAAAAATATTTCTTCGTTATAAGCCACTGGTGAAAAATTCAATAATTATGGTTAGTAATTGTTTTGATAAGGTTTTAGCTGGTTGTTGTACTCAGATGATTACCAGAATATCCTTTTTATGTCTCACAACCCTGTTTTGTCTTGTGTTACTACCGAATCCTAAGAGGTTTGGTGCCATAAAACCTGGTTAAACCCACCATTTCTTTTGAATTATCTTGGAAATTTGAGATTGACCCTCCGCTTTCGTTAGTTTTGTTATTAATTTGATTTATAAACACGGGTATGACACCAAATTTCATAAGATGCTAAAAAAAAATTGCATCTTAAGATCTACCATATTAGGGAAACTGCCGGGTAAAACAATATTAAAATAACTGTCTTTTAGAATATTCATATCTACTTAAAAAAATGCAAGTCTCCAACCCCAAATCAACTACTAGTAGACTTGCACTTTTTTCCAAAATCCCCCCAAAAATAATTTAAAACCAAATGATTTGGATAACACATTTGGCAATATCAGTTTTTTTTTCATGACTTGATACTCTGTTTTAACACCGACGGTAATTCATTTCCATATCGTGCAAAAATGCAAATATGAATACAAAATACAATACCAATTACGGGTATAGAAAGGTAAATGGTTATGCTGTATATCGATATTTCAAGGAGTAACCTCTCATCAGCAGCATTTGAATCAAAACATTGGAAGATCAAAAACCCAAAATATTGAATGAAAAGTTCTCAAAAATAATGAGATGTGGAATAAGCTCACATAACTAGCGGTAATATAGAAAAAAAAACACAATGGAAACCCTCCAGCAGCCTTTAACGAGGCCAGTAAAGGTAATATATTACCGAACTTGGAGAATCAATCTCAAATGTCCTTGAGAAAAGACAAAATAAGAAAGACAAACCAGAAAAATTGAAAATCGCAATGGTAATGACTTGGTACAGGCATTTCAAAAGAAAAAGCGGGTTAAACAGGTTTTATGGCGCGCCAAACCTCCCCCTTTCATTGCCATCTTTTGGTCTGGTAGTTGTAGAGACATAATAGGTATATTGAGAGAGGGTCAACTTAGTACAACAACCAGCTAAACACTTATCAAAACAATCACTGACCATTTTGTCTAACATATTTTTGTTTTTCCACTAGTGACTGATAACGAAGAACGATTTTTAGGGGTCGTATGAGACGTATATCCTTATAACCTTGGTCTTTTAGTCTGTCACGGGGTAACGGCGTCGGATAAAAAATCTGAAAAATGTTTACAAGCCCTGGAATATCGAATAAGTTTTGAAATGTAGACACCGTTTGCAGGTGCAGTAGGTATGTTATTTTCCAGGTTAAGAAAATTAATCATTTTAGGTTAACGTCGTATCTTTTATCGTAAATTTGTGTACTGAGATGTCCATCTGGGTCAAATTCGAGGTGCGAATTCAAGAATGACGCGAAGCAAGTGGATTTGGTGGTTTCTTTAATCTCTAGCACTGGAGGATATATTGCAGGAACCCAACTACCAAACGAAGCGTTGTTGACAGAGAGGATGTCATCAATATATCTGAAAGTGAGAGTAAAGGTCCTTGTTTCTGTCATCTTCTTGTGTAAGATGAAAAATTAAATGACCTTGCCTCTTTTATCTTCTTGTGTAAGATGTATGTGACAGCTAGCCGAGAATCATTAATCGACTGATGTAAAAAATCAAACATACCGATTTTGAATCTGACACAACACTTTAAACAATTATTGACTTGGTGGATTATCAGCACACAAAACCGACACAATTGATCGCTATAATGCTTAAAATGACAATTAGTTTTAAACTTGTGTGTTTTTTAATCAACACTATCACACAATTCAGGATGTTATATTCCAATATATGTCATAAATCGACGTTTATAATTAGTTAAATTACTAGTAGCGAGGGTACGAATGCACATTAAAGCAACAACCACAACAAATTAACTTAGGAAATACTTACATACATTCACCAAATAAACGATATATAAAAAGAATATAATTTAATATTTTGATAAGTTTTGTTAATAATAAACACCCAAAAAATTAAACGTCATGACCAAGTGTCTGCCAACCACATTTATGTAAGTACATGCATTATTCTATTTTATTCAAAAGGTTGGGCGGAGCATAATTTTCTCTGTCTTTTAGGTAGGATTTAAATGAAAAAGTCCGAAATAATTGACCCGTGACCAACCCGGTCTATGAAATAGAATAATATCTTAACAGAGAAATATATATATATTTTAAACCGAGAAATATTTTATTCAGTACTGGCTGCTACAATTATTTCACAAATTACAGCTTCATTTATGAAGTACCCTGTAATGTTAATGCCATTGTGAACAGGGTTTCACAAGACAAGATTATGTATATATAAATGTTAATAAATTAAAATAAATACACACCGTACAACCGGATTAATTCATTTTGGTGAAATGCACCATTAAGTCAACTTATAACAAGTTGAGACCACGTGTAGCATAGATTATTTTTGTTCAAATTTCGTGTTAAAAATAAGCTATTTCGTATGAAATTTTACCGAATAATTTGTTCTGACGTAAAAAACGTAAATATGGGGAAAAATGTTTTCAATGTATTAACGATTTCCAATGTAAAAAACATTTTTTTCTATATTATCAATTAAAAACCTATTAAATATCAAAAGATTTTGTATACTCAGTAATAAAAAAAACCCTACCTTATAACATGAATTTAATCGTACAGTTATATTTACATGTATATACATCTTCAAGAAAGCACAGCATCATATCTATTATTTTGTCCTTCAATTTAACCCTTTGTTAGGGAGGCTATGTCGAAATTTGAAATAAAAAGGCAGAATGGCAAAAATCCAGAAATAAAAAGGCAGGACAGTGCTTTGGATGGTGGTATCTTTGGTTGAAAAAAAATATAGTAGTTTTAAAAACAAAAATAATCCAGGCTCGGGTTTTTCAGAAAATAAAAAGGCAGGATGAAGAAAATATCTATAGCCCTCCCCCATAAAAATCAAATGGTTGCTCCCTTATACCAAATTTTGATAGCTTAAATTTTAAACTGCCTTTGGTATTGTCCAAACTATTTTGGTTAAGTCTATAGTTGTTGGCTCAAGATTGCTTTGCTGATGTTTTGTTGATGTTTCAATATTATATTCTTTCAAAGAACATTCATGGTTGGTGAAAAAGCTAGCATCAAATCGATTCAGCTTCTTTTGACCGCAATCTTCAATACAACGTATTTTTCGTATCTTTGGGTTAAATTTAATGTTGGCATTTTTCACCATGGTTTGGTTTCTTCGTAAAGGTGAACCTAAACGAATCGAAATTTCCCGAATGAGACGATGATTCTTATTAGAAAAATCCAGGTCCAGTCCTAAGCGAATGAAAGCCTTCATTTTTCGATTCACTATGGCAAATGTGTCTATAAAGTTAAAATTTATTATAATAATGTTTCTAAATGCGTGCCGATGAAAATGCTGCCAAATATATCTCCATTCCACATTGGTTTTAAAACTGTCTTCATCAAAATATAAGTCACAGAGAACAACTATAAAATGTCTACATTTGCTTATATTATAAGAGATCTCCTCTTCCAATGGACAACCAAAAGCCATGTCTCGGCATGGAACAAAGGTTCTATATCCCAACCTTGTTAACTGTGGATCAAGGCTTTTAACAGCCCACTGACGAATGGTCGAGTTGTTTTCTAGAAAGGATATGTAAGCATCATATTTAAACAGATCCATTATTTTGTCGGTTTGTTTTGGAAATAAACTTCTTTTAATGATAAATAGCTCGTATCTAAAAAAGTAGATAGTACCAAATATTGTTAACAGTACCGTAGCAACCATTCCAAATATTGTCGCCAAAAGTTCCATTGTGTGATTTACTTCCAAACAGACATGATTTCGTGTAAGGTCTATTGCCAAAACGTCACCGACGTTAGTTTTGCAAATAATATTTGTGGCGTTTAAACACCGCTCATTATCTTTATTCACTAGCCACTGCTGTAGCCATAGGCTGTCACAGTAACAGTTAATTGTTAAATTACCGAACATAATCTTGCATGGATCTAATATCTGGAAATGTCTATCAAGAGAAGATAATTTGTTTCCAGATAGATTGGCAAACTTATAGTCCTTAAAAGCTAGGACCACATTTTTGTCAATATAGTTTATATTATTTTGAGACAAATCGATAGAAGTAATGTGCATCAAGTAAGAATAATTAGAAAGAATAGAAATGGAATTATTTCTCATGTCCAATTCAATATTGTGTTTGTTTGGTAAATATTTGGGCATTGTATTTCTGTTTTGGCTTGAGCAATCGACCACTGTTCTATTATTTTCTGGTTGTTCAAAACATCGACAATTTTGGGGGCACTTGTGGGCATTGGACAAATTGCATATAAGCTCATCAAGACGATTATCTTTTACAATATCCCCAATTCTCACACCTGTAAGATTTTTCGGCTTCACGCAGGTTATATTGTAATAACTTAGCCAAAAACGCTCCAGGAAAGGTGCTGCCAGTTTTAAATATGGTTGCAAACTGCAATCACATGTCAATTTAATATCTGTGAAAGAAAATCCAAAATCCATAATTTTCCCAAGAGCATAAATGTCATCAATTCCAAGCTTTTCGAAATCGAAAATTTTCTCAAAGTTGTTACCTATTAAATCCACAAATCCGCCTTCATAAATCTTATCAAGATTTAAAGCAAAGTTGGCATCATTCACAAAGTCTCTTATGTCATTACGTGAAAAATCATACTCACAGAAATTGTATTCGGGAACTATGTTGCTAATGTCCAATAAAGTGAGATTATTATTTGAAAAGTCAGCATGAAATATATTTAATGTTGTTCCAGCGATCGTAAACGGATCTAAATGTTCTAGTTCGTTATAAGAAACATTTAGAATACGCAAAAACATCATACCTTCAAAAGTGTCATTGCTGATAAATCGAATAGCATTAAAGCTCACATCTAGGGTGTCTAAATGTTTGAGACACGATATATTTTTCAACGTTGTTAGGAAATTGTGACGTAAATCAACTTTTACAATATTCCGAAACGAACAAAAATTGAGTGGCAGTGTTGACAGCATTCCACTGACATGACTCAAAATGGATATGGCATCAGAACCAACAATCAATGCCTTTCCATTTCTTTCAATATACTCGAGACCTAATTCCTCCGCTGATCCATCCAATTCCCAATATGGCTTGGCAAGGCACACACAACAGTCGTTTTCCCGGCTTGGATATCGGTCTTTACAGTAGCTTAATGGACATCGTAAATCTGTTCTGTTACTTGCAGATGGAATCCATTGCTGATAATACAAAGCAAGAGATCTCCGAAGTATAAAATGCACTAAGAATATCAAGCTTGTCTTAAATCTTGCCATTTCGTTCATCAGGCAGGGAAATAATTGTACTTGTATGCGTACAGATCTCTTCAACTGTCTTTATATACTTTACTCTTCTGTAAAAAATGGCTATAAATATACTAAGTGGATAATATTTCATTGTTAAAGCAAATACTTCAAAATGTGTGATTGCTGTTCAACTTTTATGCTACAGAATTTATTACCAAGGTCGGTATAGAGATAGGGTAGAATTAAGTCTCTTTATTTAACTTTTGTCATGATAAATCAAACAAATTACCAGCCTAGGGAAGCATTTTAAGCACATAAAAGATAAAAATGACACCATTGGATAAAACAAAACGAAACAAAACTGAGACAAAGTTAAGGGAATCTCCCACTTATCAAATGATTATGTGCAATAGAGAAAAATTATCTAATACGCGTACAATTACAAAAACATTTTTATTTGATTTGAAAATATTTTAGCAGCTTACTTATTAAGAGGCTGTCCATGTAGAAATCAGACAAAAGCCTACAGAATCTGGCACATAAAGAATTTTATCCCAGCAAATTTATTGATTTCATTCACCATGTTTCGTTTGAAAGCAACATGGATGACTTGTGATTAAGCCTTAAAGTTCATGACCAAAGCAACCAAATTTTGCAAATATGCAAGAGTTTTTCTGCATATTTTCAATGCATTAATTATAAATTATACATGTTCTATCTAAGTTATCACTTCAATAAACCAAAAATCTGCATAAGTTTTGGGGAATGGATGTTAACCTGATGTGAAATCAGTTAATTTTTTTTATAAACAAAATTTGTCATGTGCCAGCTATTGCCTGGGTTTGCTTGGATGGCCTCTTTAAGTCAATACATAAATTCATGAAATTGTGGGGAAAATGTTCTTATACAACGTAAATGCGCATGCAATTGTCTGAATGGATAAAGAAGAATACGCAATCATTTAAAACTACCTATATCCATTTTCATTTGCATTTGGCAAATTTGTTGTTTTGTGTATTTTTGTTGTTATATTGTGTGGTATTTTTTTTTTCAGTTTGTTCTCATGTCTTTATAATGTGTTCTGATTTTGTCTTCGTCTTTTCTGTCTTACGATATGCTTTGATGATTTGTTGTAGAAGTGTAATAATCAATTGAAAACATAGTGTCGTAAGAAAAATCCCCATTCAAGTATTGTAAGAAACGATGATATACTAAACGTGCTAAAGGGGTAATCAAAAATCATTATACCGAAAAGACAAAGAAAACTGATAGACAAAAAAACATCACAACAAACCAAACAACCAACATTAAAAAAACACAAGTTACAACAAAATTGCATTCAGCAACGTGAACTCAAGTCGAAACGAGAGTGAACTCAGGTGCTCAAGAAGAGTTAGCTGTTCCTGCTTGCTGAAGAACACCCGTCACGTTGCCAAAGATCGATATAGGTTAGATCAAATCCGGAGAGGATGACATTACAAAACTCTTTGTGAAACCGACATTTGTGAGATATAAATCCCTTAGCTGTCAACGAGCACATGATGTCTTCCGTAAAATTGCTTGAGTGATGACAACTTCCTGGGAGCAACGTACTTCTGTGTTAACAATTTACTTGTCAGTCATGAAGCTCTATCAAGGAAGTCGTTATACTCCCCCACATGCTCTGGAATAACGAATCAAATGTGATACGTAAACTCCATATGCTGGAGCGGACGGACGGATAGTTGCTACAAAAAGTGAAAGTTGACTATTGGAAAGTTGAAGTCATCACGTTTGTCATAGAGCTTTGTACAAAACCTTTAAAGTGTGTCAATTGCGGGAAATAAATCCAAACATGAAGCAGACCTCCAGAACCTATAGTGTCCTTTATCTCAAGTTCCCTCGGATATATGAGATGTAAATAATCACCAAATAGAGAATTGTGAAGTAAAAGGGCATCATCAATATAACGAAATGTGAGTGTTAAAAGTCCGTTTAATATGATTACAGAAACAAATCGGCAAGCAATGGTGCACAATTTGTTCCCATTTCATTTTCAATATCCCTATTGTGTCTCACATCTATGTTGTGTTCTATGGTCATTACAGGATCCTAAGATCGCAATGGAAGAGGGAGATTTGGCGCCATAAAACCTGGTTTAACCCACCATTTCGTTTGAAATGCCTGTACCAAGTCAGGACCATTGCGATCCACCAATTCTCCGGTATGACTGATTCGTTTTTGTCATTTTCCCTTGACTATGAGATTGATCATTCAAGTTCGGTAGTTTTGTTATTACCCTTATTCTAAATTGTATTTCACTTATAAGTTCTGTATCATTTAGCTGAAAATACTCATATGGTGCAAATACTTATATGGTATGGGCCGTCATAGCCATATGATGATATAGTGACCATATAAGTATATACCCATATGGTCATGACCATTTGCGTATGGTCCAAATACTCATATGGTTCAGAACATAAAAGTTCTTATTTTCCCGGGCTTTAATAAAGAATTCCAGATTATTTTGATATAAAAATGCAGTGTTAAAATGTCGAGTTTTACTTATCACTCAAATAACTCTATTCATAAATATTGAAATGAATGCAGATAAGAAATTAAGAAATAATATCAATAACACTTTTATAAAATACACGATTTATTCCTTTAAATTTATTCTTACACTTAATTTTACATTTTTACAAATTTTACATTTCACATTTTTACATATTAATTTATTTTATGCATAACATGTTCATTATTGAATTTTCCTTCAAGTTAACCCTCTGCTACACCATGTTATGATTAATGATTGGCATTGTCCAAACTATTTCGCTCTTTATTAGTTCAAAATTGCTATGTTCAATTTTATTTGATGTAACAATATTGTATCTTTCAACTGCAAATTCCTGGCTGATAGAAAAGCATTTATCTTATCGCTTCAGCTCAGTTTTATCTTTATTTTCCACCGCACATAGTTTTCGTTTCTTTTGATGAAATCTAATGTTGGCATTTTTCACCATGGTTTGGTTAATAGGTAAAGGTGAACCTAAACGAACCGACACTTCTCGTAGGAGACGATGGTTGTTATTAGAAAAATCCAGGTCCAGTCCTAAGCGAATGAAAGCCTTCATTTTTTGATTAACAATAGAAAAAGCGTCTACAAAATTAAAATTTATAATCATGATATTTCTAGTTGCACACCGACGAAAATTCTGCCATATATCTCCATTCCGCATTAGTTTTATAACTATCTGCTTCAAGATATAGGTCACAAATAACCACTATAAAATGTTTGCATTGGCTTATATTTTGCCCGACCCAAACAGAAGGGGCCACAAACCCAAAATTAAATATTAACCTTCCTTAGGAGGTAACAAACATCATATCAATAAACCAACTACAATTTACTGATTTAAGTTATTGCACGTGTAAAAAAACGCTTATAAGTTATAATTGGCAATTTTGGCCCCTTTGACCCCGAATTACTCTAAAACAGAAAGAGATATTGCAAATCTGATTAAAAGACACAGGCAGGGATTTTTACTGGGATTACAATGAAAAAGATTTTGAAAATCAGACCACAAATAAAAAAGTTTATTTTTTGGGCGTGGCCCAATGGATAGTCTATTGCTCTGGACACATGCAGCCCATGGTGGACTGACAAAGGTTTTTGACACATGCTTCACTGGTAGACTTTCGACCCAGTGGGGTAAAAATATAAATTTTCAATTTTGTATTCTACTCTTGAAAAGGAATAATGTTTGGGGAAAAAAAATCAAAAATCGAACCAGATTTTTTTTTAATTATGATTACAGCCCCTTAGGTAATGAGCGAAAAAAAGGGTGAGGGGTCGCAAAAATTTATTCTTAAATTTAGAATCGATACTTGGCAAGGATGAACTTTAAAAAAAAAATTTTAATCGGACCAGAAATAAAAAAAATTTGTAGGTCTTAATGACCTGAACAATTTTGCAATGCTAACTATTCCTCTAGTTTTTATGGCTATTAAGATAAACTCCAAAAACACTGAAAATGGTCAATTTTGACGATTAAGAGGAAATAACTCCTATAAAGAGTCGTCCCACAACTTTGACACAATGGAGAGTTTTGTAAAGCTTTTGATGCTGAAGATGGGGTTGCTTCAGATTTTCTCTATCTCTTATACTTTTTGAGCTATAAGCTAAAAACTATGGTCTGACCCCCCTGTTCTATTTTTAGTAACAGCGGCCATGTTGATCGATTGACGTTCACAAATTTCACAAACTTGGTAGAGGACATCCTAAAGATCAAGTGTACAAAGTATCAAAGCAATCCCATCAGTGGTTCCAGAGAAGATTTTTTAAAATCAGTTAAAATTGATAGAAAAATCAGTTAAAGGGGGATAACTCTTAAATGGTTGATCTGACAATTTTGACCCTGAAATCATTTTTGTAGATCTCAATAAGCTGAACAATTTTGCAATGATAACCTTTCCTCTAGCACTTACAGTTTTCAAGATAAAGTCCAAAAACTGTGAAAATGGTCTATTTAGATGATTAAGCGGAAATAACTCCTATAAGGAGTCATCCCACAACTTTGATTCAAAGGACAGTTTTGTAGAGCTTTTGATGCTGAAGAAGGAGGGTTACTTTGGATTTACTCTATCTCTTATACTTTTTGAGCCATAAGCTAAAAGCTATGGTCTGACCCCCCTGTTCTATTTTTAGCAATGGTGGCCATGTTGGTTGGTCGACATGTATATAATAAAAATAGTTAAAATTAATGGAAAAAACAGTAAAAGGGGAACAGCTCTTCAATGGCTGATCTGACAATTTTGACTCTGAAATCAATGTTGTAGATCTGAATAAGCTTAACAATTCTGCAATGATAACTTTTCCTCTAGCTCTAATGGTTTTCAAGATATTGTCAAAAAACTGCAAAAATGGTCAATTTTGACGAGCTTTTAATGCTGAACATGAAAGGTTGCTTCCGATTTTCTCTATCTCTTATACTTTTTGAGTTATAAGCCAAAAACAATGGTTTGACCCCCCTGTTCTATTTTAAGCCACGGCGGCCATGTTGGTTGGTCGACATGTATATAATTCACAAAGTTGGTAGAGGATATCCTAAAGATCATGTATACCAAGTATCAATGGAATCCCTTCAGTGGTTTTAGAGAAGAAGATTTTTTAAAATCAGTGTAAATTAATGGAAAAAACAGTTAAAGGGGAATAACTCTTAAACGGCTGATCTGACAATTTAGACCCTAAATTCATTTTTGTAGATCTCAATGAGCTTAACAATTCTGCAATGCTAACTTTTCCTCTAGCTCTAACGCTTTTCAAGATATAGTCCAAAAACTATAGTTTGCTGTTGATAAACTGGGTTTATCGCACGCTAACTATAGTTTACGTTCGTGAAACCAAGTTTATCAGCGATAACGTTAGTTTGCTCGGTGCAAATGCTACTTTATCAACGCAAAACAGCATTTAGCGACCGTAAACTATAGTTTGCGGTTGATAAACTCAGTTTATCGCCGATAAACCCAGTTTATCACCGATAAATTCGGTTTATCACCGAAAAACCCGAATTAGCATTTGAAAACCCCATTATCGACCGGTAAGGAAAAAAATCAAACAACTGAAATTATCATTAGCATCAGCAAACTATAGTTAGCCTTGTTTATCAGGGTTTTATAACCTACAATGCAAAGTTGTTTTGACTGACTCGAGCGTCAGCCAATCCCACCCGTCTGTAATCATATTTTATGGACGCAAATCCTCTGAAACTACTTAGCAGAAATAAATGAAACTTGGTATGCAAGAAGTACACTTCGTAAAGTTGTGCATATAATTAGGAATTTTTTTTTCTGTATTTTTTTTATGAAAGGTGCGACCCTTTTGACTAAGAAAATCTTGAATTCTGCATTTCATCTTTCTAAATCTAACGGAACCTTTGATGGCATTCATATACATGCAAATTATCTTAACAATGCTTGTTGTGCCTCAATAGGTATTCCTCAGGGATAATATTGATTGAACTCGTAGGGTATGTAAGCACGCTTACTTAATTTCTCTGTTATTGATACTTTCCAAACCACATGACATATTCATAGCATCAGCGGTAACTTGGGTTTGCGCGGCGCAAATGCTACTTTATCAACGCAAAACAGCATTAATCGACCGTAAACTATAGTTTGCGGTTGATAAACTCAGTTTATCGCAGATAAACTCAGTTTATCATCGATAAATTCAGTTTATCACCGAGAAACCCTAATTAGCATTTGAAATCCCCATTATCGTCCGCTAATGATAAATTTCAAACAACTGAAATTATCATTATCATCAGCAAACTATAGTAAGCGAGTGATAAACCTGGTTTATCGACCGCTAATTATAGTTTACGGTCGATAAACTCAGTTTATGGGGTTTTTATGACTGTCGCGTGCCATAAGTGTCAGTTGTGTGAAACATTTCTTGCTAACACATGGTTATGTTGCTACTCGGTTTTTATCATGAGCTCATTGACAATTACAGGATTTATATCTCTAAGATGAGTGCTGAGTTAGTCATAGATTTTTTGGGTTTTTTTTTGTCTTTTTTACCGGATTCTTTCAAATTTGACCGAAAATGATCGTAACGGGTCTTTGTATCAATGTTCGTCCAGAGGAGATGGAACTGACTATACTTATTATAACTTTGATTGAAGTCTTCGAAGCATTTCTAAGTTTCAAAGAGCAAACCGAATAAACGAAAGTTGTAATCACTACCTGTCTATTTTTTTGAGAGACTATCTCTCTCTTTTAACCCCACTTTCACGTATAACAAATATGTTGTTGTACAAAGCTGCTGACAAAGCGCCAAATAACATTATTTTTGTGTGCAGGAAATATTGCATCGACTGTTTATCAACTGAATTAGGGGTTAATTGTACCAAAGCACCACATACACAGCAACAACACTGTCCAAGGAGGAAATAATCATCAATCGGAGAAGCAAAATTTATTGTCTGAATCTTTGTTTTGTAATTTTGATTTCTTACATCCGTGAAGGTTAGGGCTGCTTGTGGAGGTTCCGCGAGGTTAGATCGCTCCAGATTCAACATTTTGTATTCAAGAACACATATAAGCAATAAGTTATTTGTTTATTTTTTTAATTGTCTAAACCATACGGTTCTGCTTACCCAAGACATAGGTTGATCTTGTTTGGTTTCCTTGTTAGGTATTTTTGGTTTTATTGTTAGATGCTCTTCATATCATGGATAAAGTATTTTGATTTTGTTTGAGCACTTATGATGAGTCTCGAATAGATGAAACGCGCGTCAGGCGTAGCAAACATAATTGTCTGGATTATGTATAATTTTAATGCCCCTTCGGCCTTTATGTTGGTGGTTAAAATGGAAACTTTCATCCTAGGCCTGTATTCAATTCCAAAATTATATAAAAACATACAAACAGTGCTTAATTTCGAAGTCACCCAAATGTACCCTTAACTTCTTTCAGTCATGTTGACTCCAACATGAACGGCAATAAAAAGCAGGCCTCCGCACATGTTTCTATTGTTATTTATATCGAATGAGGTGCCTAAACATTCGAAAGAGCTAATGGAGATTCTTAACTTTAAAATATTCCCATCATTCAGCTCACAAAGATCTGACCTGTTATCAAAAAAGGACAAAAAGCATATTCTGACACATTTTTATTATAAGTGGAATCAATCTTATGTGGATTATAAAGAACTTAAAAGATTGTTAGATAATTTTAAATCACTGTCATTTTTTTAAGTTCACTCTTTGAAAACATTTGATTTTTCAGCTTTTTACACCAATTTTTTTAAACGTTAAACGTAGGTAAAAAAATCTTGAAAAGGCTTTTTCAAATTAAAGGAACTTTTTTGTTTTAGGCAATATTTTTTTTTCAAAACGTCTGATCATGATAAGATTTCTTACACGTTGGACTAAGTTTGCAGATCGCTTGACTCCGTACAGATAACAAATTTGTCACATTAGGAAGAGAGATTTTTCATAAACAATTTTGCATTCCAATTTGAAAAATCTGTGCTCCTGTCCTTGACGACTTTTGAACTAGTAAATGTCAAGAAGACGAAAGAGACAATATCCTTTAGATATCACATTTAGATATATTAATGACGTCCTCTCTGTCAACAACGTTTTGTTTTGTACAAAAAAAGTATATAGATTTCTTCAATTTATCCTCCAGATTTAAAGATTAGATAAACCACAAAATCCTCTTGCCTTAGTCATTCTTGGATCGGCATCTCGAATTTAACCCTAGGGGTCTTCTCAGTAGACAATTTTTGATAAAAAAGACGATTGTAAGATTTTTAATTTTACTTACCAAGACAGTTACATACCTTCTTTACCTGCATTCAGTGTATATACCAGAGCCTTTACACATTTTTTATCCGACACTACTATCTCTGTGACTGATTATTAGAGTGAGAAAAAAAGACTCATACGATCTCTAAATGATAGGGCATCTAATGGGACAGGAAAACCAAATCATGAATACAAGCAGCGCTAACGTACTTTATTGGATGTTAAAACAAAAATTAGAACAAAGACTTAGACAATAAATTTTGCTTCTCCTGACGCGCGTTTCTTTTATTCAAGACTAATCAGAAATATAGAAAAAGCCAAACACTATATCTAGATAAAGAAGAGCATTGAACAAAAACTTAAAATGCCGAACAGGAAAGTCAAATTATGACTTAGATGAACCTATGACTGGGGTAGGCAGAACCTTAGGGTTAAGACTTACTTTTAAATTTTAAACATATAATCTATAGCTTTGAATTGTGCTCTTCAACACAAAAGTGCTGATGCCGGAGCGGGCTAACATCGGGAATTAAAACTCCACCAGCAGATAATTTTGATATCCCTCCGCAATATATTTTTTAAAAACAATTTTAAGAGAGAAATGAATAATCTTTCTAAGACAAAAGTTAAATATATTTACGTATATTGTATATGAAAGAGAAATGAGTTATGTTTCTTCGACCAGAAAAATTTCAGCTTTGTCAAATTTTGAAAACTTTTAAAGCGGCAAATAAACCCATGTTTAATACTTTTCAGATAATCCTGAAAATTCAACCTTCCATTGTTTTTGGAGCATTTTCAATTTATCATCTGAATGCCTTCGGGAGACGGACAGACGGGCAGACAGAAATGTATTTTAATTGATTCGTTATTCTTGATATAGAGATAATATAAGTAAGCAGAGGCACCAAAGGGGCATTCGAGTGTCGAAAGTCGGAAAGGGCAACGACAAAACCGGTAAATATGAACAAGAACAGCACAAGGAAACACAAAACATATAAACAACCGAACAGAAATCAACAACGCGAACTCAAGTCGTAACAAGAGTGAACTCGGGTGCTCCGGAAGAGTAAGCGGTTCCTGCCTGCTATAGCACACCCGCCGCGTTGCCAATTTCCAATTCAGTGTGTCAAATCCGGTAAAGGAAGACAAAACAAAACCCTATGACAAACCAACATCTGCACTCATCTGAGAGATAGAAATCCCATATTTATCTATGAGTACATGGTGTCTACCGTAAAATTTCTTGAGTGAAGACAGCAACCGAGTAGCAACATA
Organism: Arcuatula senhousia; assembly: GCA_963971305.1. Taxonomy (NCBI): domain Eukaryota; kingdom Metazoa; phylum Mollusca; class Bivalvia; order Mytilida; family Mytilidae; genus Arcuatula; species Arcuatula senhousia. Next base: position 46,828,185 of record OZ020306.1, read on the forward strand.
ACCCTGTGTAAGCAATTTCTGTGTCAAACGTGACGCTCTGCCAAGGAAATCGATGTAATTCCCACAAGCCCTGGAGTAACGAATCAATTGAGATACGTAAACTCCATAAGCTGGAGCGGACGGAATGTTGCTACACACGAAGGGAAAGTTTACGATTGGGAAGTTGAAGTCATCACGTTTGTCATAGAGCTTTGTTGATAGTTTTCCTTGAGAGATTTACACCTAGGTAGAGCGTCACGTCTAACATAAAAATTCCTAACACAGTGTTATGTTGCTCCTTGGTTGTTGTCGTCACTTAAAGTAATAATAAAGCAGTTTTTGGAAAAAATTGCAATGTAAAAATAATCACTTAACTATTGCATAATAATAAAATTATAGCTTTCGCGCTTTTATGAAGTCGAAAATTTAATAATGCGCACGTGCGTGTACCAGCTAGAAATTTAGCTAATTTTTGAAAGAAGTGTGATACCAATGGCCACTTATTTACTTTCGTGAACAACATTCCGATTTTTACCGAACATATCAAAACAAACAAAAATGTATTTTGAAGTGAGCATGGTGAGAGCATGTAAAGCTCTGGGTTTAATATAATTTCATATTTCTTCTTAATTTGACTACTAAAACCTTATCGTTATTAGAAAATACTGATTAAAAACGGTTTAACATGTAAATAAAAACAACACACACGTACCTGTTTTCCTTTTATCGTGCTATGTATTAACTGGGCATATTTAATTGAAAACTCGATTAATTCAATGACATAAGATTCTCAATGGGGGAGTTTCTAAACCCCTTTCTCTTGTTATTGCTATCATTTTAAAGGAGAACGGGGTAAGGAAAATGCAAAACAGTTACAAAAGCCATATGCAGAACATACCATTTCAGGCCATGTTTGTTTACATCAATTTCCTTAAGTATTTTTAGATGGGCTTGTGCGGGGACTTCCGAGTGAGTTGAAACTTGGGTCGTATGCATCTAGCTTGCATAATACAACTCGGGAAGCAAATGATTTTTAAAGTCTATTATTTGTTACATTTGTGCAAAAATCCCACTGTTAATGGAATTTTTGTAGCTTTAATAAAAAAAATATTAACAATTTATATTTTTAAAGCTTAAAGATACTGTTAAAGATTTTATGAGTTTTTGATTTATTATTACTTAAAGAAATATAATGGAAGACATCATGCGCTAATCGACACAATGGGATTTCTATCTCTCAGGTAAGTGCAGATGTTGGTTTGTCTTAGGGTTTTGTTTTATAATCCTTTACCAACTTTGACACGCTGATTAGACTATTAGCAATACGGTGGATGTCCAAAAGCAAGCAGGAACTGCTTTCTCTTCCAGAGCATCTGATTTCACTCTCGACTTGAGTTTGTGTTGTTGATTGTTGTTCAGTTGATTTTATGTTTTTGTTGTCTGCTTCTTTGTGCTGTTTTCATTCGTGTTTGATGTTTTTGTTTCTTTGCCTTTTCGGACTTTTGACATTTCGTTGCCCCTTTGGTACCTGTTTGCTTCTTATGAAAGGTATGTTTCGACATTGAAAAGTTAATGAAAACTAAGTTCAAAAACTGCATGCTTACTAATAAGCTACAATTTACAGATTGACTTGCAGACACACACCGATAACACTTATATGGTTTATCTTTATCAGCCGACATTGCCAGAGTAATGTTAGCTTTCGCTATCATAGTCCAGTTACTAGAACTTTATCATACTTTTATATTACAGTCCACTCAGTTTTGGATCTGAAAGTTCTAGAAGCGATGAACGCACATCTGATTGGGTTGGTCGACTTTCTTATGCCTCTCAAAGTTCTAGCAGCGAGCTTGAAGATGTCGAAAATTATTTTGGATCTGAAAGTTCAAAGAGCATTGAATGCACGTCTGATTGGGTTGGTCAACTTGATTCTGCTTCTCAGCTTTCAAAAAGCAGCAATAATAGTGATATCAACTCTCCCATTTCTAATGAAAGACGAAATTCTGGATCCGAAAGTTCAGTTAGTGGAGGAAGGTACAGTTACTCCGACACATTCACATCTAGTGACGAAGAAGAAGATTGTATTTACTTTGAAAATGGGATAACAATAAGGCCAACAATTAGGAGCCCATGGTATCCTGACATCTTCTCTAGATTTAGAACAATTCAGATGAATGTTTCTGAAAGAAATTTCAATTTAAATGATTTTGTGTTACCAGATGACAGAAATTTTGCTTCCGATATATTCAAAGTTGTGCCTAGGCTTAGGAATGGTGTTCCAGCCAATTTTCAGTTTCCTTCCTCTAGAATAATGTATAACGTCCCTGTTTTCCTAGGTAATTTGCAGGGTGATCATACAAATGTTAAAGAGTTATACGACTTTATTGTTGCTTACAAAGAACCGATGAGCAATTCGTGGAAAGAATGTCCAGCCGAGTATGAGGTAAATACACAATAGGGCCAACAATTGATTTCAAATTCTCGTTACTCATCTTTATAAATGCACAATTGGGCTTGAAAGATTCTGGTTATCAGAGTTTTTTCAACTGCTTATTACAACCTTTTTATCGCAACAATTTCGTATATTAAAACTTTTTATATCGTTACTATTCCAAATCAATAGTACAATGAAATATGTATTAGGTTGCAACTTATAATGTGCAAATCAATCATGCCTATTTCTAACTGAAAGGGGGGTTTAAACTTCCGTTGGAGTTTTGAAAACAAGACTTTCTTGTCAGATCTAATTTACAACTGCTGCTTTATCTTTATCTGTGATTCTGTTTATCAATTTTCAGAGAGGCTGTGTTAATATTTCTCTGTGCTTGGTGGACTGTTTTTGCATCTTGTCAAAGCCCAGGAAACTCTCGCAGGTCGTATGCCCTCAGGGTGCCACTCTCCGAACCGGAACAGACGGTAGAATTATCGTTAAGTTCCCACCACAATGCGTTAGACAGAACAAAACTATTTTATATCAGGTACGTGTACGGTCCGGTCTTACAAAGTATAATTCAAATTTGGACACATCTGCACGCGTGCATGGATATTTGCCAACCCGCTCTTTGAAAATCAAACAGATTTTAAATGCGTTGTATAATCTACCAAGAAATTGGTAAAAGTCTTTGTTTATTGCATTGGATGACAAAGCATTGGTGTTAATGGAAAAATTAACTAATGTTCTTTTCAATTAATTAATTTTACAGACAAACTATATATGATTCAGAAATAAAATGACGAGTTTAGACAAAAATTGTTCTATTCTTTGATTTTGTTAACATTATGCCTTTCTTTTCATACAGTAACTTCAAACATTGATGGTATCATGATTCATGATATTATTCTTTTAACTTTCATAGGTATTAAGTCCAGCAACAACGATAGTTGAGCTTTCTAAATATTGGAAACCACAACTTTTAGTTTCTGTCAGCGAAACAGTTAACATATCATCTTCAGGAACAATTCCAATACATCTTTCCTTCCCTAAGCAATCACGATATCGAATTCGAGGCACTACTGAAAGGCTTATTGGAATCAAAAATGGAAAACCAAAATATTTGCCGATGGTTATAAGAAGAGAAAACAGGAAAAATCTCTACGAGGTCACAAATTGCAAGAGGTATATATTTATTAGTTAATATAGTGGTTGTTTTTTTGCATTTGACTATAAATTCAAACATACACATTTTGCACAATTTTCATTTTGTCATTAAATGATAATAAAGAAGCAGAGAGGTCCACATGAACCATTCAAATTTCGAAAGTTTGGAATGGCAAAGAAAAAATTAGTCAACACAAGCGAGAATTACACGATGGAACAGACCAAACAAAAACACACAAATCAGCCAAACAGCCATAGCAAGCCGATCATATTGAAATCATTGAAATCAGGTGCTCCGGAATGGTAAAGGGGCTTGAATAGAATCAAATTGTCAAACAACCTTAAATTTACATTACTAATTGTTATACAATATTATTGCTTTTTGTTCAAGTGTTGCATTAGGAACAGTCTACACACATAATGCGGGTAACTTAAGCCTGTTAAAAAGAGAATACGATGTGTTTTACGGGCATCAAATCCTCTGCAAACTGTTACTGTTCTGTAAGACAATGAGACAAACCAGTCAGCTGGAGCTGTTAGTTAGTGTTGCATTACTTTCTGATGTTATTGAAACGGTTAAGGAAGCCCGTAGCAGCAATTTCAGAGACGTTTATCGATCGGACCCACTTTGTTTTTCTCCACTGCAAAGAATTCGTATTCATCTCATGGGACAATTGAACGCTGTCAGTGGGTCATCCAGAGAAAACTATTTTTTCACTTTTGTCAGCAAATCCAAAGAAAACGCTATAAAGTTCCCCGTGCATCTTCGTACAGGAGGACAACCCTATGGAATTGTCGAATTTTCAAACGACAGACTTAATCGAGGAAGATCCATTACTGAATTACACTTCGATACGTTCTATCCCTTTAAGCTGCGGAGAAAGAATGAAGATTCTTCTTTGTACATGTAGATTTGTCATGGATAACATTTTTTGCTGCCTACATTAAATGATTAAGGCCGATATTTTCTATTAACTGTCAAGAATTGCTATATATAAGACTATATATTTTTATTTCTCTAACTGTTGTGCAACATAATCTACTTCTTGTGTGGTTATATTTTTCTGCATATCCCACTCAACAGGACGAGATATTCCTAGAAAACCCTATTTTAACTGTTTTCATTTCCAAATGGTGCGTGGTACGTAGTTGTCTATTTATTTTCTAAGTATTGATTAGTTCAGCATCTTTAGAAACAGTTCTTGATTTGTCGTTGTTTTTAGGTTCTCGGTATTGATTGGTTTACATCTACGTCATAGATAGCGTAACGTTCGAAATGTGCATGTTTATATTCATACGTCATTCACTGTTTAGTCACCATATGTAAGAATTCCAGATTGTGCGAAATATTTCCGAGGGTTTCGTCACTATCTGGGTGCATTGGCCTATGGTGCATCGGAACATTGGCCTGTTTTGTGACATGGTTCATTATCTTTCAGGATAATGGTCGTACATTGGCCCGTTTCCCATGACACACATGTACATGGGTCTGTGTTTTGAGTGTTATGTCCTTGGTGGGTCTTAACAACTAAATTTGTTGTTAAGGTTTATTCTTGTCTTGATTATGACTGAAATACTGTTGTCAGCACATAAAACAAACAACAATATTGGTATAGTCGGGAATTCCCGAATATATTTCGAAGCGATAAAATTGATTGATTGCACCATCTCTAAAATTTCTAAAATATTGCCATTCTCGATCGATTAAGATGTTGCCATTAACTGCTGGTAAAGCATCAAGTGATATTAGAAAAGGTGTATCCTTCCATATTTTTTGGTGATATAAAATTTATCAAAGCTATAAATTGACCGTTTAGATTTCAAAAATGGTTATTTTTTTAAGGTTCTGACTACCCCAGATATAGGTTTATCTATATTGTTTTTCCCCTTCAGTATTTTTGGTTTTATTGTTATATGCTCTTCGTATTCTGGATGCAATGCAATGTTTTGCTTTCTAAATAATTTAGGTAGAGCGCCTTTGATGAGTCTTGAATAGACGAAATGCGCGACAGGCGAAGCAAAACTTATTGTCTGTAACTTTGAAATGATTTTTACTTATTGTTCCATTCATGAAAAAAAGTCTCCTCAACTTAACTATTTCTATACATTTCATTTAAATGGCGGATACGTATCACGTGTTCTAAATGTATATAGGTTTCAGATCGAAGAGGAACAGATTTCTTAACTTATTCCCTAAAAGATGTACAAAATGTATGTTAAATTATCAAAATATTTCATTTTCCAGGGTCTGTAGCTAAGTCAAAATGTAAAAATTCAGATTATGTCTTAAATGTTTGTCCTGATATGTCATTTTTCTTGAATTTTTAAAATATAAGGATAAAAATTTGTTACCTTGAACGATAGATACTCTTGAAAATATTTAATCTTGCCAAAGTCTTACCTTAAGGTACTAGAGGAACACAATTATAAGTTACGAAAGGTGCACTGCATTTGAAAGACCAAATTTATCTATTTCCAAAAATACGACTATTCTTAATCGGTATACTTGAATTTGAACTGAAAAAAAAACACATTTAAAAATATTCATTGTTTTTATAAAATTTGATTGTAATTACCTACTAATCAGATGAAGGTATTGAGGCCTGTAAGGTGGTCAATATTAATTTTTCAAGAAAATCTTTGCCTGTATAGAACTCATATGAGAGTATATTAATTGCACTTAGTCTATACTTTTTTACAAAAATAAATACTTTGCTTTCGGACGGATTTGCATGGTTTGTACATAGACAGACAAAAAAACAAGGAATTTATATTTTGGTGGTGCCAACAGCCGAGACATACTTAGGTATTGACTAATATATATACCATAGACCTATAAACTATATCGTTTAATTGGAAAAAAGTATCACATGATTATGAATGAGATTTGATCTATGTTGCGAATTACATTTTCCGTTCGTATTATCTACGCTTATGTAGTTAAAGCTAAAATAACACCAAACCAACCTTCATCGATAAGGAATTTCTCGTAATTCGCAAATAGATGTTAAAAGAAGCAAAGAGTCATCAATGGGGCATGTGAGTGTCATAAGTCCGAAAGGACAACGACAAAACCGGCAAACGCCACCAAGAACCGTATGGAAAACACAAAACACAAAATCAACCGAAGAAAAATCAACATCATGAAGTAAAGTCGTAACAGGAGTACACTCATGTGCTCCGGAAGGGTTAGCGGTTCCTGTATGTTATAACACACCCGTCGCAGTGCTAATTTCTAATTCAGTGTGTCAAATCCGGTCAAGAGAGACAAAGCAAAACCATAAACAAAACCAACATCTTCACGCAAATCCCATATTTGTCTACGAGTGCATAGTGTCTTCTGTAACGATTCTTGAATGAAGCCAACAACGGAGGAGCAGCATAACCCTGTGTCAAACGCTAAAGATTTGAAATTTTCCCGCTGTTAATAGAAACACTAAATCAATATTCCTACTCAGGATAAATGTAGTTCTGTTGTAGTGTTAAAATGACGAAGGTGCCGATAGAATGCCGATATCGGCCCGATTACCTCCTTCTATCTGGGAAATGTAGTTCTGTTGTAGTGTTAAAATGTCGAGTTTTAACTTATCACTCAAAGATTATGACAATTACTCTATCTATAAATATTGAAATGAATGCAGTTAAGAAATTAAGAAATAATATCAATAACTCTTTTATATAATACACGATATAATCCTTATCTTATATTCTAATTTATATTTAAACTCACAGTCAAACAAATTCTTCATTTCACTTTTTTAATGAATTTAAAATTTTGAATTTCTACAATTTTACATTTCACGTTTTCACATATTTATTTATTTCATGCATACCATACTCATTATTGAATTTTCCTTTAGATTAACCCTCTGCTACACCATATTATGATTAATAATGATTGAGAATCAATTTTAAACTGCCTTTGGCATTGTCCAAACTATTTCGTTCAAGTCTGTAGTTGGTGGTCCAAAATTGCTATGCTGATTTTTATTTGATGTAATTATACTGTTTCCTTCAACTGCAAATTTCTGGCTGATAGAAAAGCATTTATATATCTAATCTCTTCAGTTCAGTTTTGTCTTTATCTTCAACTGCACGAATTTTTCGTATCTTTGGGTTAAATTTAATGTTGGCATTTTTCACCATGGTTTGGTTAATACGTAAAGGTGAACCTAAACTAACAGACACTTCTCGTAGGAGACGATGGTTCGTATTAGAAAAATTCAGGTCTAGTCCTAAGCGAATGAAAGCCTTCATTTTTGGATTAACGATAGAAAAGGCGTCTACAAAGTTAAAATTTATAATTATGATATTTCTGGTTGCACACCGTCGAAAATTCTGCCAAATATATCTCCATTCAATATTAGTTTTATAACTATCTTCTTCAAGATATAGGTCACAAAGCACAACTATAAAATGTTTACATTGGCTTATATTATGCCCGACCTCCTCCTCCACTGGACTTCCAAAAGCTGAATCTCGACATGGAACAAAGGATCTATATCCCAACCGTTTCAACTGTGGATCTAGCTTTTTAACAACCCACTGACGAATGGTTGAGTTGTTTTCTAGAAAGGATATGTAAGCATCATATTTAAATATGTCCATTATTTTGTCGGTTTGTTTAGGAAGTAAACTTCTTTTAATGATGAATAACTCGTATCGAAAAGTGTAAACAGTACCAAATATTATCAACAGCACCGTAGCAACCATTTCAAAAATTGTCGCCAAAAGTTCCATGGTGTAGTCGGCTTCCAAACAGACATGATTTCTTGTAAGGTCAGTTGCCAAAACGTCACCGACATTGGTTTTGCAAGTAATTTTAGTGACGTTCAAACATCGCTCATTATCTTTATTAACCAACCACTGTTGCAGCCATAAACTGTCACAGTCACAGTTAATTGTTAGATTCCCAAACATAGTCTTGCATGGATCTAAAATTTGAATATGTCTATCAAGAGTAGATAGCTCGTTTCCAGTAAGATTGATAAACTTATAATCCTTAAAAGCTAAAACCACATTCTTATCAATAAATTTTATTTTATTTTGAGACAAATCTATAGATGTGATGTTCCTTAGGTAAGAAAAATTTGGGAGAATAGAAATATAGTTGTCTTTCATGTCAAGTTCAATATTTGTTTCGTTTGGTAAATATTGGGGCATTTTACTTCGTTTTTGGCTTCTACAGTCGACCACTGTTTTATTTAGCTTTGGCTGTTCAAAACATCGACAATTCTTTGGGCATTTCTGTGCATCTGTCAGGTTGCAAATAAGCTCATCGAGACGATTCCCTGTTGCAATTTCAACGATGCTCACACCTTTCAGATTTTCTGGATGAGCGCAAGTTATGTTGTAGTAATCACGCCACAGACGTTCCATGACAAGTGCGGTAAGTTCTAAATATGGTTGCATGGTACAATCGCAAGTCCATTTAACATCTTTCATTGAAAATCCAAAATAAAATATTTTCCCAAGGGTATAAATATCTTTAATTCCAAGTTTTTCGAAATCGAAAAATTTCTCAAAATTGTTACCGATTAGTTCAACGTATCCGCCGTGATATATTTTATCAAGATCCAAAGCAAAATTACCTTCATTAACAAAGTCTCTGATATCATTGTTTGAAAAATCATAATGGCAAAATTTATATTCAGGAACTATGTTACTAACGTCCATTATAGGTAAGTTATTGTTTGAAAAGTCAGCATAAAATATATTTAACGAAGTTCCAGCGATCGTAAACGGATCTAGATGTTCTAGTCCGTTATGTGCAACCTTTAAGATACGCAGATAAAGCATGCCTTCGAAAGTGGTATTGCTTAAATATCGAATAGAATTGTAGCTGACATTCAGGGTATCTAAATTATGAAGACATGAAATATTTTCCAGAGACGTGAGATTATTGTTAAATAAATCAACTTTCACAATATTTTTAAAAGAACAAATATTCACTGGCAGCGTTGAAAGCATTCCATTGACATGACTCAAGATAGAAGTTGCATTTGAACCAACAATCAATGCTTTTCCATCTCTTCGAATGTGCTCGAGACCTAAATGCTCTGCTGATCCATCCAATTCCCAATACGCTTTAGAACGGCAAACACAACAGTCGTCAACCCGGCTTGGATAGATTTCCTTACAGAAGCTTAATTGGCAAAGTAAATCTGTTCTGGCATTTGCAGGAGGAATCCATTCCTGATAATCATAATAATACAAGGCAAAAGTTCGCCTAAGTATAAAATGCAACAAAAGTACGAGGCCTGTCTTCATTTTTACTATTTTGTTTCATTAAGCAAACGAAATTGGTAATGTCCCCATATATACTTATTATCTTCTGAAATACATCATTTGATAAGAGAGCAATATTTTATTGTTTAAGCACATACTTCACAATGCATGAATATTGTTTCACTTGTAAAATTTATTACCAAATCAGTCAATGGGGACACGGAAGGGTGTAGATAGGGTGTCCTCGACTTTTTATTCTAAAAACTCTTTGCCCCTTATTCTGTTCTTTAAACGTTTTGGAAACTTTTCTCACTATTCATTATCCTGTAAGGGCCTTATTCTCTATCTGTTAGTTTTTTCGGTCATGATATTCTAATCAGTTAATGTTTTGGCCATTATTCTATATTCTTTAAACCCGTTTCACACCCCATAAAGAGTGATAATGTATTCAAGTTTAAGGGGGAACGTTCTTTTCATTGTCCATGGCATGAGAATTCAAACATTCTGTTCCATAAGTTACAACTGTAAGGAAGTACTTTAACCATGAAGGAATAATAAAATATATAAAAAAAGTACACTAAAGTATATGTACAGAACTAAGGCAAAGTTAAGGGAATTTCCCAATCTAATCGATGAGTTGCAATAATAACATTATTATTGGTACTTAAGTACAAATACAGTATAGTTTTATATGATTTATTCATATTGTTAAAAACTTTCTAGTTAAAGTAAATACTCAATAGTGTGAGAAAAGGGTTCTTTTACAACTTCAATTGACTGGACAGAAATTCAAAATAGAAAACTTGTCACAATTTTATATTTGTTGATATTTTCAACTTTTATTTACGTTACTGATTGTAGATTTGTTGTTTTGTGTGTAGCTTTGTTATGCTATGTGTTTTGTGTTTCTCTCTTTTGGTGTTGTCTTCAATGTCGACTTAATGTCTTGGCATTTTAGGAAAAGTGTAGTAAATTTCCACGTTCCTAAATGGTTCCTTTGACTGATTTGGAAAACAAGCATCAATGTAAACTCCATAGCACCTGATGTTGCTAATTTATTTCATTTTAGCTTGAGAAACTGTTCCTTTTGATTAAGCACTAACTAACATTATTTTTAAGTAAAAATACAAAATAGTGACTGAATTGGTTTAATTAGCAGAAAACCATATAATAAAACACTGTCGTCAAAGAAAGAAATATCTGTCATTTTCATCATGGATTTTCTGTTAGGAATAACACCGATGTTCATTTTTCGTATAACCGACATTGAGTTGGTTTAAAATTCAACGTTCGATATTCAAATTTTCCTTATTTCAGTTCAACGTTCAAAATTTAAAATTTCTCATAGTTCAGAGAATTTTGTTCATTGTTTAACTAAGAAAAAAAAAGAACGTTGAACGAGGATTCAGAATCTGGTTAAAAATTGAACTAGCAAAAATTAAAATTTTGTATATTGAATGTATAACGTTGAGTCTTGAACTAACTTGACGCTGGTTTCAAATCACAAGTCATAATCTAAACGAGTTACGATTCATTGCCTTGTCATTCAAATTTGCAACTAAACAGCTTCATTTCTGTCGGCATTAATATATGATGAAAGTATGGAACTTACATACATAAGGCTATATTGCTCCTCAGTTGTTGCAATTCATCTTAGCATCCTTAATATGTCTTCACAAACCAGTTGTGTTTTGTGTAACTACCGGACCAAAAGATCGCAATGGAAGGGGAGGTTTGGCGCGCCTTAAAACCTGATTTAACCCACCTTTTCTTTTGAAATACCTGTACCAAGTCAGGACCATTGCGATCTTCAATTTTTCAATTTTTGCGGTATGTCTTCCTTGTTTTGTCTTGTCTTATGGAACTAAAGAAATTTACTGTAAATGTCATTATTTTCTAGACAATAGAACGCTGGTGATGGTTTGTCGTCCTCAATTTGACATTCACTTCATTTATCGTTGGCTACGTTGCGATTGTTTTCTACTCTTAAAGAAATTTACTGTTGAGATCATACAATATTTCGGAGCTCCTGAAGGATATCCCTCCAATCGCAAAATCCACTTTTATAACCGCTTTGAGGTCAATATTAAGGCATATTTTTATTTGGAGGTCGCATGTCGTTTTCCGTAAATTTTATAGGTATGACGTGTTCAAACAAATAGAGGTCGGGTGTCGTTCCTTAAGGTTAGTTAGGACACCTGACCTAAAAAAAAAATGCCGAATTAAAATGTCTATCTTTTTATATATCAATATTGGGTATACATGCATACTCTTTCTTGTGTGTGAATATTGGAACACCTTTCCATGCTTGTTTTTGATAAAAGTCAGGTTCAAAATTTCCTCGAATTACTATTCATAAGGAAAGGCCAAATAATGAGCATAAAATCTTGTCTCAGAAAAATTCTACGAATTTAAATTCTTATTTATTCTATTAAAATGAATGTTATGATATATTTAATAATAAAATAAAACTATAAAAAAGGGGGTTACCAGCTTACTTTTTGTCTACCTTACAAACCTTTGTAATTTTTGGGTCAAATTTTAAATGAATTATCTCCCTTGTTTTATTCAAAAATTGGTTTCATAAAGTATTAGTCGATGTTTTTTTTGTTTTTTTTTTTTAGTTTTCCTAAATGAAACTATTATAGCATGAATTGAATATATTTTTTACATTTACCCTTGGTTTTCGGGGGCATTTTAGCTGTTTTGGTCACATGACACCTGTCCTTACTAAACTTAAAAGCATTCAGGTCGCAGGTTAATATTTACACTGCGGTTGCCTGATATAGGTTGACAGGGCATTTCATTAGTGAACTCGGATTGCATACGTTACAAATCAGTTGGATAAACAGCTCATTTGGTCGTACAGTGGATCCTTCCTTGGATGTCATATTGCACTTGTTCAGCCCTATTGGTCTTTGATCACCTTCTTTTTTTATTGTGTTTACAAACAAGAGGCTCCCAAGAGCCTGAATCGCTCACCTGAACTACACAGATACATATATTTGTAGATATTATTGTGCTTAACCATATGCGATTTAAATTTCTGAAATATCTTGGTTAGTTTTTAAGATATTGGCTAAGTGCCAAGTGCAAATTTGGCGAAAATAAGGAAAAAGAACAATAACTCCCACATCAGCAGTCAGATCTTTTTTGAAATTTCAGGGCAGGTAAATCTTAACATGCTGATCACTTTTGATTCTTGCACAATTTTGATATCTGAAACCATTTTTGAGTTATTAGCAAAAAAATGCAATTTACCCCTATGTTCTATTTTTAGCCATGGTGGCCATGTTTTTTTACGAATAAAAAATCTGACAATAGAGTTGTAGCATATAAGCTATTAAACAATGGAAAATGGTAAATTTTGACGCTTTAAGGGCCATAACTCCTAAAAGTAATGGTTCTACAGCTTTGACCTAATTACATAGAATGTAGATCTTGATGTGCTTAATCATATGCAATTTGAATTTTTAAAATATCTTGTATAGTTTTCAAGATATAGGGCTAAATAAGTGTAAAATTTTCAAAAAATCCAGAAAAAGGGCAATAACTCCTACATCGAATGTTGGATCTTTTTTGAAAATTTCTGGGCAGGTAGATCTTGAGGTGCTAATCACTTTTACTCTATGCCAGAATTTAGTATCTGTGACCGTTTTTGAGTTATTTGCAAACCCCCCTGTTCTATTTTTAGTAACAGCGGCCATGTTATTTGACGTATCAAAAATCCCAACGCAAACTTTTTGCACAATACCCTAAGGAACAACCATATCAAGTTTGGCTGCAATTGGCCAAGCAGTTTAAGAGAAGAAGATGTTTGAAAAAAAAGCTAACGGACGACGGACGACGGACGGACAACGGACGCAAAGTGATGGCAATAGCTCACATGACCCTTCTGGTCAGGTGAGCTAAAAACAAGATTTTGTTTTAAAAAAATGACATACGAAAGTTTATGACCGACAATAACATGGATAATTTTTTAAGACAGAAGAACAACATATATTCCGATTGGAATCGAACCAGGTTATCACCATTTCACGACTACATTTATATGTTCAAGATGTTAAGAAATAGTACTTGTTTATTAAGCATTTTATTTCAATTAAGTGTCAGTCTACGAATAAATCAGGCAAAATGCAAACATGTGGTGGCACATGATGGAAAATCACAAACTTTTGACGATGAAATTTGATAAAACTATCGAATATAATAACATTTTTATATATTAATGTTCTGATTTTTTTGCCATTTTAAGATACATGTATAATCATTTAAAATTTAGTTACATTGTACGGTGAAAAATGCTTGTATATTTTTCCGCCAATTTTTTCTCTGTATAACCAAAACATATTTAGTTAATTGACACTTTTTCAAATGAATAATCTTGTTAAAATTTGTTTTTTTTATACCAAAATGAATGCATCGAATCCAAACTTTTTTTCTAAATTGATGTGCCGCCCACTGCTTGACCCTTTATATCAATAATACTACAAATGTACTTTATATTCTTATTGTGTATCTTGATCGATCTTTACTACGGAATTTACGATTTATTGAATACATGCTACCGTTTGAATTGTTTAAATCAAGTTATAATACAAATGTAATACCAGCGGAAAAATTGTTAACGTTGAATTTTAAAGTGACAAAATCACCAGTACAATTTTGTATACGTGCCAACTTAAAGAAAAAAAAGATGAGATCCAAATGAATATATAATCTTTAAATGGATCGAAAATGCATACCGGATATCTATCGTCATATGTAATTAGATAAAATATTTTAAAAACCTTTCTTAGTATACTTGTCATCATTGGAACCGCACAACTTCTTGATTGTCAAAATGTTTTAAATGAGTATGTTCAGAATGGGCTAAGATTGGCCTCATATTTGCAAAAATTGTCAAAAAACTTGTATCATCTCAATGAATTTGGTGTAATTCAGTCATTAGATAGCCCAATTTTACATATTTAATCGATTTCACATGCTGACAACATTGCAGTATATATATATTTATGAAAAAGCGTAGTATTTGGAGAAAATTCAAATTGTACTTTTTAACGCATTCTCATATACTTGTAAAAAGAGAAAAAACATTTTTGGATCATTTCTACACTTGTTGTGCGAAGAAACTACGATTTTTTATAATTTGGTAATATCCTGTATTTTTTGAACCACCTAAACGACATTCAACTGTGTGAATATGACTTGGGATACTTCTAATAAATATAAAAGACTAATTGACGTATTTTCTGAAAACCAATTCAATAAACCTATTCACTAATTGAACTTTAAAAAGTGTTATCGCCTTCATCTTCCTCTTTTTTTCTAAAATGTATTTAGGAGATCCAAAACAATCTTACTGACATTACGAAACGAATAATTTATCGTGTGGCTCTTCGTATAGATTGGTAGGTGCAGACTTCTAAAATGATATTCTACAACTTTAGAAATGCTTGGTTAGATGTAACGTAAAAAGAGTAAATTGAAAACATAAATTTGAAACATGTTTAGAAAAGTTTATCCAACAAAACGCCTCAACAGATCCTTTAATGAATGTTGTGTAATAGTTCGAAACGAAAATATGAAATCTTATGATGTAGATATCTTTGAACATTGATGCATACATTACTTGCTATGATAATGCAAAAGTCTATGTACATGATTTTTAAAGTTCATAGAAATAATAAGTATTTTATACATGCGAATGAGTTTATGCCAAAGCAACACTATATACTAGTACATGTTAACTTATGGGATGAAAAAGAAACTGTGCATCAATTAAAGTATTTACAAATTCATTATCTTGTTAGATATTTTAAACTCTTAAACCCTCACGCAGTCACGTTTCGATGTCTACGTTTAAAACGTCATGTATCAATGAATTGTTTTGGTCATTATTTCTTAGTGTCTAGGCCAGCCTTAAAACCCTTCCCTGCGTTTTATAACGTATAGTAAGGTTTACTTTTGTGCCATTTTAGTAGGTCTTTTCACGTTTTTTGACGCATTTACTACGATTCAATACGTATCACTAGACTTTGGTACGGTCGGTTAGGTTATAACAACGCTGATGCGGTTTTGTTGGGCTTTACTATGTGAGTACTACGCATCACTACGGGGTCCTACGTTGTGATAACTTACTTTAGGAAAAAAAAATTGAAGTTGTAGTATAATATGTGGTTATATCCACGAAAAAGCAAACCTTATGGAACAATTTTTCCCCCTTTCTATTAATATTATGAAACATTGCAAAATAGCTAGCCATAAAACGCTTGAAAATTTAACGATACGTAGAAGAAAACGTAGTAATACGAATCTCTCCTTATTTTATTTTGTATATACAAGGAGCCAGAAGTTAAAAACTGGACCATGTGGTGCTGGGTATCAATTCACTTAAAGTGTAGCAAAAATTATTGCCTAGACTTTGTTGTAATTTTTATCTGTAACATCTTAGATTGGTAAAACTGCTCGGTGGTGTTTCCCAAGGTTAGCACGCTCCGGCATCAACACGTTTGAGTTAAAAAAACACATCATTAAAGCATGAAAATTATCCATGTAAATTCAAAAAAAAAAATTCTTCTACCCTCTTCATATCACTATAGTGTTCTAAAGATTAAATCTTTTTGGTAGAGCACCTCTGATTAGACTTGTCATGCGTTTCTAAATAATTGCCCGATACTCTATTGTTATTTTCATTCCTTGAGATATATTTAATTGATTTATTCAAAATTGTTACGAAAATCAATTATCGTTAAAATAATTGTAATTGTAACGTGTACATGCAACCAAAAGTATTAAAAGGACGATTTATAATCAAAATGAATCTTAGCCCTGTCAGTGGTGCGTTTCTGTTGATTGTCGGTATCAACAAAATAAGAACTATACAACGTTTACATAACAGGAATGGGCTGAACATGCCATGGCAAGTGGAAGTTTAGATTATATTAGAAAAAGTAAACATAAAGTACTTTTAGAACCAATTAAAACCGGGTAAGTTTCAAATTCATTTCTCATTGAAACTAAGAGGTTTACTTTTTAGTAGTTTTTGACGCTTATCAATCTTTTAATTTTTTTGTAACTGTTACATGTACCATAAGAACGTAATTTCTTCGCACAACAAGTGTAGAAATGATCCAAAAATGTTTTTTTTTCTCTTTTTACAAGTATATGAGAATGCGTTAAAAAGTACAATTTGAATTTTCTCCAAAATATCGTTTATTTTTATGAGAGGGTGTTGATGCCCGAAAGCAATGGCAGTTATTTGCCTTATTTTTGCTACCGTTAGCGTTATATGGGGATATTTTTAGCCGTTATCCGTTACGAAGGGTATGTAACAACCCGGTTTGTAATAAAGTTGCACTTTGTAATAAAAATTTCAAACATGCTATTTTGTTTAAACTTCTTTGGTCTGGTCACCTCGTCAACGCATTAAGTTCTAACTAAAACATGTTTTTCTATTAACTATTTAATTTCACGTTTTATTTAAATATCTTTTATATTACAATCTGCGTTAAAGCTACCAACCCAGTTTGTAATAAAGTTGCAGTTTATAATAACCCAGTTTGTAACAAAGGTAAAATCTTCAGACTTTTAGTTCAATATCATTTAAAACTAAAACTTTTCATGTACTTTTTTGCTTGTTGCTTTGTTGAAGCTGTCAACCGAATTTGTAACAAAGTTGAAGTTTGTAATAACCCGTTTTGTAACATAAGTAATATGCAAAGAACGAAGATAATTGTGATAAACTAGACACTAAAGTATAACTTGAAAATAATCTTATTAAAGAAACATATACGTAAAATCGTTTTAAAAAATCAAGAAATTATGTTAGCAAATGCTCACTAGTGATACCCACGCTTTCACAACTATACCATATGTAAAATATATGTTCATAGGATGGGGATCTCAATAGTTTTGAGATATAAAGTATTTTGGCATTTGAGAAGAGTGGGGCATGACCCCCCCCCCCCCTCGGAGCCCTCTCAGGTACCAAAAGATTTGTCTTACCATTAGGACTAAGAATATATATGATTATAGGGTGGGAATGTCAATGGTTTTTGAAATATATTTTTTTTATCTTTGTAGGGGCGTGGTACGACCCCTGGTGCCATACACTTAAAATGCTAGGACTATAAACTCATAGGGTTCTATCATTGTACCAAATTTGAACAAAATCCGTCTAATATAACATGTATTAAGTACTAAAGTACAAAAAGCGGGACGGAAAGTGGGATGGAACCTCGGAACTTCGGACGGATACAGGTAAAACAGTGTACCTCCTCTTCTTCGAAGCGGGGGTATACTAACACATTTCGTAACAAAGGAAATATAAACAGAGTAGATATTATTACAATGAACGTAGAACAGAAAATCATTTGTTTGCATAAAAATATGTTTGAATAAAGATGTAGTAATTCTGCTCAACTTTGTTGTCATTTGTTTTTGAAACAAATTTTAAATAATCAGACTGAATTGTTTGCAAAACTCAGTAAAGTAATCATATGTTTTTATAGAGTTTATTTGACTAAACTAATAGTTACTTTAATACCATTTGAAACCTTGCATGTATGAGACTGAATGCACCTTTTTTGTTATTACAAACTGAGTTGAAGGTGTCAACCCAGTTTGTAATAAAATTGCAGTTTGTAATAACACACTTTGTAACAAATGTAAAATCATCAGACTGAATTGTTTTGCCAAACTTAGTACAGTTATATGTATGTATAGAGTACATAAAACTTAATTTAAAGTTACTTCAATAGCATTTAAAGATTTACCCTGAATGTTGTATGTATGTACGTGTTTGGTATTACAAACTGCGTTGAAGCTGGGTAACCCAGTTTGTAACAAATTTGCAGTTTGTAATAACCCACTTTGTAACAACAAAAAAAAAGTACAGAACGAAAATTTTTGTGATGAACAGAAAACTAAAATATAATTCAAGAGAAAATATATTTGAATAAATATATACGTTAAATCAGTTTAAAATAACACATTTCGTAACTGAGGACAAATAAACAGAGTAGAGATTACAAAGATGAACTAAGTAGAGATCATCATGTGTTTGCATAAAATATGTTTTGATAAATATATAACACAACATGTACGTCTGTTAACTCCAACACATCGAAATTAGGGAAAGTTTTCCTTTTATTTTGTTATTACAAACTGCGTTGAAGGTGTCAACCCAGTTTGTTATAAAGTTGCAGTTTGTAATAACCCACTTTGTAACAAATGGAAAATCATCATACTGAATTATTTTGCCAAACTAAGTACAGTTATATATATTTATAGAGTACATAAAACTTAATTTATACTTACTTCAATAGCATTTCAAACTTTACACTGTATGTTGTATGTATGTACGTGTTTGGTATTACAAACTGTGTTGAAGCTGGTAACCCAGTTTGTAACAAAGTTGCAGTTTTTAATAACCCACTTTGTAACAAAGGTAAAATGCATAGAAGGGAGATTATTTTAATGAACTTAGTACAAATATATAAAGAGAATATATTCAAATAGATTTTAAGATAAATTCAAATTGAAATAAGAAACTTTGTAAGAAAGCCAACAATAAACAGAGTAGATATTATTAAGATTAACTTGGTACAGAGCAAAATGTACCACTTTTTATAAGAATCCTGCAAAGAGCGATTCATGGGTGGAAAGCCTATACCAATTTATGTTTGATGTGTTGCTCCTACTAGCACCCTGCTTTGATCTTTTGTGCTCTTTTTCCAAACTAGCCCTGGTCCTGAGAGAAAAAATATATAGAATGCATTGGAAAAAGGAAGAAAGGGAGATAACTCTTAAAATTGTCAATAATTTCAATAGAAACCAATGTAACAAAATGGCAAGATTTCTCCAAGGACCAGGCAGTTATGAGCAAATTGTTATTTATTTGTTTTTTATATCCTTTGAACTATCTTTAATTAAAAATAAACCATTGTAGCCTTTTTATTGATGAATCACTTTTCTTCAATTTTACATGATTCTTAGGTGGACTACTACTTAATATGTATTGAATAATGTTTAATCTATGTACACTCCAAATACATGCAAATTAAAGAAAGATTTTCTTTCTTGTTAGGTTTGTAATGACTAATCAACTGTGATACGTAGTTGGAGCAGACGGAATGCTGCTAAACAGAAAGTGAAAGCTGACGTTTTGAAAGTTGAAATGATCACGTTTGTCATAGATCTTTCTGCAAAGCCTTCCTAGTGTGTTAATTCGATAAAATAAGTCTAAATATGAGGCAGAATATGTAGTGTTCTTTATGTAAAGTGTATTTGGCATATAGGATGTAAATAACCCCCAAATTCGTTAAAGGACATCATGACTTTTGCAAGTTAATAAGTTGGTTATTTTTTAACTCCCAAGCAACAAGACTTCGGCTATTTCCAGTAAATGAACATTAAAGATGTGATGCATTGAACATAAAATGACAATAAACTGGAGGAAATGAGGACACAGGGCTTATTGTTGAGAATAGTTTTCGACTGAGATTGGAAAAGGGAGTGATGGGCAATTTCCATGGGGATCCAATGGGTCCTTCTGAAGCAGGGTTCTTCAACGTGAGAGACACTTAACTTTTTTCCTAACACGGTACACAACCCAAGCATTCATAATTACATGTCTACCTCAATCAACTACCTGGTGCACACATCAAAGTCGCCTTTTGTGCAAAAAGGCCAAACCTGATATCAGATTTATGTGAAATCTTTAATTGTCTTTAACCGACAAGCAAACGCTTAGTGCTGTTGCAGGCCTATCAGACACCAGGAACAAAACGGGGTCGTCATATAACGAAATTTGAGTAAAAAAGATAAAACAAGTTTGCAATCTTCTTTGTATAGAAGTGATTGTAAGAAGTCCGCTTCATATGAATGAGGAAACAAATTGGCATTATTCCAACTAGGATCTGAGGCGAAAAAAAGTATTCATATAGCTAAGCTTTTAAAAAATGTAAGCAAACAAAAACTTCTTTTATACATTCAATCTGCAAGACAAAAACCAAAACACATGACAAATAGGGGGCATAACTTTTATAAGGAGTCATCTGCCAGCATTAGTATAATGATTATTTTTGAAGAACAGAATAAACTGAGGGTTTAAGCAAGCAACAGCTTTTTCTTATCTATTGTTTTCATTCTATAGGCCAAAAACATAAAAAAAGACACTTTTACACCTTTAAAGGGCCATAACCCCTATAAGGGATCATCTGACAACCTCGACCCAATGGAGACTTTTGTAAATCTCAATGAGCTTAAAGTTTCAGCAAACAATGGCATTTCTCAATCTGCTATAGGTTTTATTCATTAGGCCAAGAACATAAAAAATGCTATTCTTCACCTTAAAAAGGCTAGGGCCACTAAACCTATAAGGGGTCATCTGACAACTTTGCCTCAATTGGGACTTTTGTAGAGCTTTAATGCTGAAGAAGGACGCTTGCTTCAGGATTTCTCTATCTATCATCCTTTTTAATTTGTAAGCCACAACAACGGTCTGACCCCCCGTTCTATTTTAGCAAAATGTCGCGTACACTTATTCAATATCTCATTATCTTCATTGATTACTAGATATCTCCTTATTTGACAGTATTGTTGATGGTATAAAAAAACGTTTGAAGATTGCTTAAGGAGGCAAATGTAGCTATAGGTTGTATCAGATTTTATCTTACTGTAGTTTTACCATCTGGTCTTTCATCGCAACGACATTCGTTTTTGACGGATCGAAAATCGGAACACATATCTAGTTAAGGACACCAACTGATACCAAGACCTAAAAATGTAACGTTGTGAAACCCTCTTGAAAAGATTTGTAATATTTGACAGCTGGTTTAGAAGCAGTTGTTTGTCGACTAAAATTTTGATATTTTTGACATGATTCAGGAAATGATCTTATTAGTATATGGTAACAATATTATAGGTTCAGTAATTCATTCTTTTTCATTAATTGAAAACAGAAAAAAACGATTTCAAATCCAAAAGTACAGTGTACCTTATCAACTATGAAATTGAAACTCGGTAAGGCAGCAGTAGATAATGGTTAAAAAAAATTATTTGCACAATAAGTACTCACAATGGTCCGCGGCTAAAAACATTTATGAAACTAGCACTCCTTTTTTAAGGAGAACCCCTATGCAGACTACGTATCACAGTTGATTAGTTATTCCAAAGCAAACAAGAAAGGAAATCTCCTTTATTTGGATGTATTTGGAGTGTAGAGAATTTGAACATTATTTAAAACATATTAAATGCAAACATATTTTGCTCTGTACCAAGTGAATCTTAATAATCTCTCCTCTTGTTATTGTTGGCTTTCTTACAAAGTGTCTTATTTTAATTTGAATTTAGCTTAAAATTTATTTGAATATATTCTCTTTATATATTTGTGCTAGGTTCATTAAAATAATCTCCATTCTGTGCATTTTACCTTTGTTACAAAGTGGGTTATTACAAACTGCAACTTTGTTACAAACTGGGTTACCAGCTGAAACGCAGTTTGTTATACCAAAAACGTACATACATACATAGACCTGTATATTATTTATATACAGGTCTATGATACATACATACAACATACAGGGTAAAGTTTTAAATGCTATTGAAGTAACTATAAATCAAGTTTAATTTACTCTATAAATACATATAACTGTACTAAGTTTGGCAAAACAGTTCAATCTGAATTTTACATTTGTTACAAAGTGGGTTATTACAAACTGCAACTTTATTACAAACTGGGTTGACACCTTCAACGCAGTTTGTAATAACAAAATAAAAGGAAAACTTTCCCTAATTTCGATGTGTTGGATTTAACAGACGTACATGTTGTATTATATATTTACTAAAACATATTTTTTATACAAACACATGATGATCTCTACTTAGTTCATCTGAATGATTTCTACTCTGTTTATTTTTCCTTAGTTAAAAATGTGTTATTCTAAACTGATATAACGTTTATATTTATCTAAATATATTTTCTTTTGAATTATATTTTGATAGTTTTCAGTTCATCACAAAAATTTTCGATCTGTGCTTTTTTACCTTTTGTTACAAAGTGTTTTTTTACAAACTGCAACTTTGTTACAAAGTGGGTTACCAGCTTCAA
Organism: Arcuatula senhousia; assembly: GCA_963971305.1. Lineage (NCBI taxonomy): Eukaryota > Metazoa > Mollusca > Bivalvia > Mytilida > Mytilidae > Arcuatula > Arcuatula senhousia. Next base: position 46,851,104 of record OZ020306.1, read on the forward strand.
CGCAGTTTGTAATACCGAAAACGTACATGCATACAACATTCAGGGTAAAGTTTTAAATGCTATTGAAGTTACTACAAATTAAGTTTATTGTACTCTATAAATACATATAATTGTACTAAGTTTGGCAAAACAATTCAGTCTGATGATTTTAAATTTGTTACACAGTGGGTTATTACAAACTGCAACTTTATTACAAACTTGGTTGACACCTTCAACTCAGTTTGTAATAACAAAAAAGTGCATTCAGTCTCATACGAACAAGGTTTAGTTTCAAATGATATTAAATTAGCTATTAGTTAGGTCAAATAAACTTTACAAAAATATATGATTACTGTACTAAGTTTTGCAAATTATTTAGTCTGATGATTTAATATCTGTTAAAAAGTGAACATACATATTTATTCAAACATATTTTTGATGCAAACATATGATTATCTGTACTAAGTTCATTGTAATAATCTCGACTCTGTTTATATTTCCTTTGTTACGAAATGTGTTAGTACACCCCCGTTTCGAAATAGAGGAGGTACACTGTTTTACCTGTATCCGTCCGAAGTTCCGAAGTTCCATCCCACTTTCCGTCCCGTTTTTTGTACTTTAGTACTTAATACATGTTATATTTGACAGATGTTGTTCAAATTTTGTACAATGATAGCTAAAACCTATGAGTTTTGAGTCCTAGCATTTTAAAGTGTATGGCCCCCATGGGCCGTAGCACGCCCCTCCAAATATCTAAAAAAAATTTATTTCAAAATCATTGACATTCCCACCCTATAATCATATATATATTCTGTCTTAATGGTAAGACAAATCTTTTTGGTACCTGAGAGGGCTCCGAAGGGGGGGGGTCATGCCCCACTCCCCTCAATGCCAAAATCCTTTATATCGCAAAACTATTGAGATCCCCATCCTATAAGCATATATTTCATATGGTATAGTTTTGAAAGCGGGGGTATCACTAGTGAGAATTTGCTCACAGAATTTTTTGATTTTTTTAAATGATTTTACGTATATGTTTCTTTAATCAGATTATTTTCAAGTTATACTTTAGTGTTTAGTTCATCAAAATTACCCCCGTTCTTTGCATATTACTTTTGTTACAAAACGGGTATTTCAAACTTCAACTTTGTTACCAATTGAGTTGACAGCTTCAACAAAGCAACAAGCAAAAAAGTACATGAAACGTTTTAGTAAATGATATTGAAGTAAAAGTATTGTGATTTACCTTTGTTCCAAACTGGGTTATTACAAACTGCAACTTTATTACAAACTGGGCTGGTAGCTTTAATGCAGTTTGTAATAGAAAATATATTTAAATAAAACGTGACATTAAATAGTTAATAGAAAAAAATGTTTTATCTAGGACTATATGCGTTGTCGAGGTGACGATACCAAAGAAGTTTAAACAAAATAACGTATTTGAAATTTTTATTACAAAGTGCAACTTTATTACAAACCGGGTTGTTACAAGGGTACCCCATCAATACCCTCTTATGAATAAGCTGAATTGTGCATACAAACTATAAATCATCATTTTGTGAATTTTATTACACAAGTAGCCCAACCATAAACATGTGAGCACAACCCATCTTGTTTCGGCCAATCAATAGAACACATTTGCTTTTGCTGTAAACCTCTATTTAAAGTTTTAGTTTCACTACTTTGATACATGCAGATAGTGCTATAACATTTTACAATTAAATTGACATTGTGAAATGTTTTAAAAAATAACACAAAACCATTCTGTAGTTAACATTTAAAAGTTCACTAGCAACTTCAGTTATAATTTTTAACTCAAATTTTATAAAATATACCCGTTAAAATAGGAAACTATTTAAATTCCTATCAGTTGAATGTATGTTTAGTTGTTTTGTGCATCATGACGAAATTCTATGAGACAGAAACAAAATATTTATTCTTTAGATACTTAAACTATTCAATAATATCAAATTCAATGAGCACAATAGAGGCGTTATTCAAGAAACGTACATAAAAATAGATATTGTATATTAAAAGCTAAAAATTAGTATTTTGTAAATAAACATTAAAATTATGACACGTTTATGAGCAAAATTATTCTAATAGTACAGTAGTGTTTATTCAAAGATAAATAATATTTAATGATTATAATAAACTGTGAATTCATTTATTTTCGTGTGTATCAATTTTCATGGTTTACTCATAAAAGACGTTTCGTCGAAATCTTGATTTCGTGGTTTGTTCATAATGCTTACATGAATCAATGTGAAATTAATACTTCGTTGGATTCTTATTTTTATGGTTGACTGATACCCACGAAAACCACGAAAATTTGTACACCACGAATAAGAGTGAAACCACAGTAGATAAGTCAGATTTACGTATCAATCAGAGATGATTATGTACATTATTTATTTCTACAGATACGAAAATGTAGGACACAATACAAGTGGGTCCATCAAAGGACGAAACAATGATTGAAGTCAAGTCAAGCAACGGATATACCAAGATGCAAGCAGAGCCGAAGAAGCTTATTTTAAAAGTTCACACCATTTAAAAACTCATTTATTTTTGAGTAACCAGAACGAAACTAATTATCCTAATTCGCCACGTACAAAAACTCAACATATTTTAGGAAATAAAACTGTAAGTAGAGAGAATGACACAAGAAGAGACAATACAAGTTTCTTACAGCCAAATGCAGATGCTAATCACTTTCCTGGATATCTAAGTTCAAGAAATGAGAATATCACTGGGAATTGCAGACCATTAAATACCTATGCTAAACATAATTCAGAAACTAAAAGTGTACACAGAGTGAATAACACTTGGTTTGACAGCTCACCCAATACTCATACTGAATATGATCTTGGATATAAAAGTGTTAGCAGAGAGAGTGATGCAAGAAGAGACGATTCCAGCTTCTTATGGCCAAATGCAGATGTTCATCATACTCTCGGATATCTAAGTTCAAGAAATGAGAATGTCACTGGGAAGTACATATCATCAAACAATTATGCTAAGCATAGTTCTGAAAATAAAAATATACACAGAGTGAATAACGCTTGGTCTGACAGCTCACCCGATACTCATGCTCAACATGATCTTGAATATAAAAGTGTTTGCAGAGAAAATGACAAAAGAAGAGACAATACCAGATTCTTACAGTCAAATGCAGATGCTCACCATATTCAAGGATATCAAAGTGCAAGAATTGAAAATGTCACTGGGAATTGCAGATCACCAAAAACGTATGCTAAACATAATTCTGAAAATAAAAGGGTTCATGGAGTGGATGACGCTTGGTTTGACAGCTCATCCATTACGCATGATCAACATAATCTTGGAAATAAAAATGTAAGCAGAGAAAATGACACAAGAAGAGATAATACCCGTTTCTTACGACCAAATGCAAATGCTCATCATATTCCCGGATATCAGAGTTCACGAAATGAGAATGTCAGTGGGAATAACAGATCAAATACCAATGATGGTTCGTTTGGCTTGAAAATTCAACAATCTTCTGTGCAAGATTTAAGCATTGATAAAGGTAGTGATTTCGATGGCTGGAACGAACGACCCGGTTCAGGCAGTAAGAGACACATTTCTGAAATCCAAGAATCTAGCATAGTAAAAGGCAGTGATTTTGAACCCTTGAACAATGAACTAGATTCAGGCAGTGAGAACCACAATCCTAAACATACAAGTACCAAAAATATTGATACTAGATCCCTAGATTCGACCATAGTGAAAGGCAGTGAATTTGAATGCATAAACGATCGACCCATTTCCGGTTCTGAAAAACACGTTCCTGAATCCAAAGACTCAAGCATATTGAAAATCAATACATTTGAACAATTGAACAACCAACATGATTCAGACAGTGAAAAAAGCTACAACTACTCAACCGACACATTTACATCTAGCGACGATGAAGATGAAATTGACTTCGAAAATGGGATAACAATAACTACCAGCTCATTACATCACGACACTTTCTCTAGATTTAGAACAATCCATATGAATGTTTCTGAAAGGAATTCAAGTTTAAAAGATTTTGAGCTAGCAGATGAAAGAAAATTTGCCTCTGATATATTCAAAATTGTTCCTAAGCTACAAGACGGGGTTCCAGAAAATTCTCAGATTCCATCCTTTAAAATTGTATATAACGTACCTGTTTTGCTAGATAATTTTCAGGGTGATCATACAAAGGTACAAGAGTTGTACGAATTTATTGTTGCTTATAAAGAACCGTTAAGCAATTCGTGGGAAGAATGTTCTGCTAAATATGAGGTAATTACTTAATAGGGTCAACAATGTTTATCACAAATTATAATTACTTATATTTAAAAGGGGGTTTTGTACCATTCTTTTCTTCTGTATGTTTTTCAAACTGTTTGAGATTGCTTTTTCCCACATGTAAAATCTTTTTATTTGAAACTCTAATGATTTTTTTCCCTTTACGATAATTTCTTATACAGTTTCCTTATTCAAACAATATGAATTTGTGCAGCAGGCCAAATCAAACATGATTATTTCAAACTAAAAGGGGGTTCTAATCCATTCCAGAAAAACAGAGCTATTTTATAACTGCTGCTTGACATCTATCTGTAATTATTTTCAATTTTTCAAACTTGCAGAGAGGATGTGTCAATTTTTCTCTGTGCTTGGTAGACTGTTTTTGTATCTTGTCAAAGCCGAGGAAATTTTCGCAGGTCGTATGCCCCCAAGGTGTTACTCTCCGAACCGGAACTGACGGTGAAATCATTGTTAAGTTTCCACCAGATTATGTAAAAGAGAACAAAAAGATTTTGTATCAGGTACGTGTACGATATGGTCTCCATGATAGAAAATGCTAGTTTCAATTAGTCGAATTAAGTATATTTTAAGTTTGAACATATCAATGTGTTGAAAATTCAAACTAATGTAGTATATAGATCTGTTTACAAACAGAAACAATTACAAAGTGTATAATAATCAATGTCTAGAAATGCAATTAAACACACGTATTATTTATTTATTAATAAATAAAAAATTGGCGATATCTCGAGATTAAAAATCCCTTCGTCAAGTCATAGGTTGGAATTTGTAATTCATGTACAATGATGTAGTTTGCAAATTCCTTAGTCAGTATAGGTCATTCAAAACAAACTTTGAGCACGTGTGTGTGTGGGTGTATGTGTAGGTGTGGGTGTGTGTGTGGGTGTGGGTGTGTGTTAAGTGCTACATTCCAATAGTTTGAGTTTGTTAACGTTTCTTGTTGTGATAGATAATGTTCATCTTTCTCAACGAGAAAAGACTGGTCACTAACAAGGCATCTTGTTTCTTGTGGACACTGTTTAGATGCTGTGAAATTTCAGATCATTGAAGCAAATCCGAAATGGGAAACAAACTTAGGACGCAAACGAGAAACGTTTTGAATGTTTTAGCTCCGAACACTAGAACCGGATGGTCTGAATGATAAAAACACAAAGTAAATAAAAACATAGTATTTTGAATATTTCACCATGTTCAATGTTACTTTATTCATTTAAACAGACTGTTTTCTTCTAACACTAAAAATATTGGAATGTAGCACAAAACACACACACGTGATCATAGTTTGTTGTAAATAACCTATTCTGACTGTGGAATTTGTGCAAATTACAAATTCCAACCTATGGCATGACGAAGGGATTTTGAATCTCCAAATATTGCCACATTTCAAGTTTGAACATATATATATATGCAAGGATGCTTGCCAACTAGCTTATTGCATATCAACCAGATGCTTCGTATAATCTACCAATAAAATTTCATTTAGTCTAAGCTTTGATGTTGATGTAAAAATTGGGTAAGTTAATTTTTATAACAAACAATATTTTTTGTTTCTTTTCATTTCGTCAATCTTTAAAAACAACTAATTACTACCTATTATAAAAAAACATTCAGTGATACTGAGATTAGGTCGTTTGTTTCCGTCGTTTCTATATTTACAAAAGCTCTTTGCAATGTACATACTATCACTTTTCACTCGGGGGGCTATATTCGGATTCTCAATCATCGGATTTCCATCAAGACAATATGGCCGCGACCAGTCAGTGTAGCATATCTTGCGTAGCTTTAGCGTAATGGATATTTGATTTTGGATTGCGAAAATTTACTTCATTGAATAAAGTTTTAAAGGACAAAAGTACTATTCGGACACCAAAAATAAGTTAAATCTTGCAAAGAAGTTGTACACAGCATCTTCGTTTTTCATGCTTTAATGTGGCGGTGTTTTAAAGCAACAATGCGACTCAACTAGATCATGTAGCGTACATGGCGTAGTCACTTTATCAGGTTGTGCACATGTTTAAGCGTACTTTCTTATAAATTTTTGACTGCAAAATGTTAATTCATTTAATAAAGTTTATTATCACAGACAGAAATAATGCTTATGCAAAATAGGTCAATCAGACACACACAATTCAAGCATTTTATTGATTTTTAGAAAATGACAAAATAGCCACATTGGGTCATTCGTCTGTCTTGATCTAGGTCATTTTAATAAGGATAAATAATTTTATCTATTTCTCACAAAGCTATTGCATAAACTTATTTGTCACAAGTTATTGGTTGTTCGAAAATGTTATCATTGCTTGATAATTTTGTCGATTCACCACACAGAGACCAATGTCGCCACAACTACAAACATGTCAGAAAATAATTTTAACTGTGCGGAACCACAGGGGCTTGGATTATAGAGTAGGGGGGGCGATTTTTTTAAAGTCAATATAAATGACCAGAATCCAAGCCCCTGTGTGCGGAACATGGATTGCAACGTTCGTGTATATCTTTGCTTCAGTCTCTATCATAAAGGGAGGGACAATCTTTGAATAGGTGACAATCAAAAGTATTTGACCAGTGGCGGATCCGGGGGCGGGGGGGTCTGAGGTTGGAATTTGCCTCCTTTCCGACAAAAATTTCGCAAGTAACGTGTAGGTTTTCTGCAAAATTTGTCTGGAACCACCCCCTTTTTGTCCTTCGTTCACAGCGGAATTTATGTGGACCAACCCCTTTCAAAAATTTCTGGATCTGGCCCTGTTTGAGTTATAATATAATTTATTGCTATTAGACGTAAAAATTTTAAGGGCATACATGTACATTGCAAATTTTCATAAAGAGATCAACAATTGGGTTTAAACTTATTTCATATAATATTATATACTTCAAAATCATAGGCTGATCTGACAAATGATAACCATTAAAGTAGACGATAAATAGATGTGGAATAATTGTACGCCACACAACCAACATATAGAAACGGGAATTTTAAAAATCACAATGGAAAACAGCCAACAGTCTTCAGCATGACCATAAGTCGCTGCTTGTCGTCTTGCATTGGCCCAAGACTAAAAATACAAAAGAGGATGAGTCCAGTTTCCTTTTTGGTCACACTTAGAAAAAAGTCAAAATAACAAAGTACGATTTTTTTTTACATCTCTGCAGGCTTGGAATGCAACTAAATGTTGAAAATAATAATATTATAAAACGAAAATTGTAAAAATTTCTAGGCGCAAAATATATGTTTGATTTTCTTCTACGGTATTCCCAGAATCCCGAGCTTTTGTTCTCAGAATAATTTGAAGATTGAAATCTTTTTAAACTTTTACATCAAACTGATTTATAAGTATATATGAACAACAGACTGTGACATCTTTGATCCAATTGAGACTTTTGTAGAGCTCGATGAGCTGAAGGTTTAAGCAAGCAACAGCTTTTCTCTATCTGCAATAGTTTCCTATTTCCTCCACTAACATAACCAAACTTTGATGCACTTATTTTAAACTTAATAGGAGATAGTACAATGCTTATACTGGATCTAAAAATAAAGAATGTTTAGGATAAACACTTACATGACTTAGATTCATCGACATGTTTATCTTAAAATGGCTTAATTTTAGATCGATTTTATAGTATGTGTACAGCAAAGGCTACAAATAGACTAGAAATAATAAAGTCTTTTTTATGTTACTAAAGCAGACCTTTGCTTTTTGTGTCCATAGCGGCTTGCTAGGCAATATGCATTTGAGTCCACACTTGTTTTCATTCACACATATAATGGCGAGTTTTGTTTAGATTGTTCTGTTTTATCATCTTGTTTCTTTTCGTTTATTGCGCTAATTTTTGTATCCATGTAATGATTCATCATGTTCATGATAATATCCTTATTACTTTTATAGGTATTAAGTCCTGTAACAACGATAGATGAACTTTCCAAATATTGGAAACCACAACTTTTAGTTTCTATCAGCGAAACATTAAACATATCATCTTCAGGAACAATTACAACATATCTCTCCATACCGAAGAAATCACGATACCGAATTAAGGGCACTACTGAAAGACTGATTGGAATAAAAAATGGAAAACCAAGATATTTGCCGATGGTTATGAGAAGAGAAAACAACAAAAATCTCCACGAGGTGACAAATTGCAAGAGGTATATAATTAATAGTTAAAGGCATATTGTCTACCAAAATCTTTTTTTTCCGTACCCAATTTTTTAATGTCATAAAATGTAGCATGTAATTAAATAAAAACATGTAATAAAAGAAAACTTTGAATAGCAATTTGTTACCAAATTTGCCTTAAACTTGTTTTATTTCGCTTAAATTTTTTTCGACCATGTTGATTGATTATTCGTTTACATTCGTGACGACAGATATATTTTAAGTTTATTAAATGCGGCCATCGATCAGGATCTCGGATGTTTTGTTCCTGGAGACTTTAATTTGGTGACAAAATAAGCAAATTCTATTTAAACTATCTAAATCATCTTCATTTATTTTATTTGAGCCATAAATGTCATTTTCTTTGTTTGACGAACTTGGCGTTTTCGTCGCCGTGAATATTTCTTCGGGCTAAAACTTCGAGATACAGTGTACTAGCCGCGATTTTGAACAAGCAATGTTTATAAACAAAATTAAAAACAGTGCACATGCTCAAGGCGGGATTAAGCTCATGAATATGAATTACTGTAAAGCTTTACAAATATTATTAAGTGATTATTGTATATAAATGTTTAGATTAATTTGGTACCATAGACGTACTTTTGTTGTCCAAATGTTTAAAATTAGACAAAACAAGTTGTCTGTTGGCCTTTTTTTTATTAGTAAAAAAATATTTTTTCGTAGTCAATATCCCTTTAGTATAGTGAGGACTGACACTGGACTTTAAATTTAAACATATTACATTTTTTTCATCGGGTTATCTATTGATATACACGAAGCAGAGCTTTCCAAATGGCAGACAAATCAGACGATAAACCGTTACAAACACGAAGAAACAGACTAACAAAAATACACAAAAACAACCGAACCAAGCAACGACGATGCTCCGGAACGGCAAGTAGAATCCAATAGTTTAAACAAATTGACAACCAACTTTTAACCAATATTGCTAATACGTATTTAAAATATTTTATTTTTCTAGTGTTGCATTAGGAACAGTCTACACACACAATGTGGATAACTTAACCCTGTTGAAAAGGGAATACGATGTGTTTTACGGGCACCAAGTCCTTGGTAGACTGCTACTATTCTGTAAGACAATGATACAAACCAGTCAGTTGGAGCTATTAGTTAGTGTTGCATTACTTTCTGATGTTAATAAAACGTTAATGGAAGCACGCAAAACCAATTTCATAGACGTTTATCGATCGGACCCACTTTGTTTTTCTCCACTGCAAAGAATTCGTATTCATCTCATGGGACAATTGAACGCAGTCAGTGGATCATCCAGAGAAAACTATTTCTTCACTTTTGTAAGTAAATCCAAAGAAAACACTATAAAGTTCCCCGTGCATCTTCGTACAGGAGGACAACCCTATGGAATTGTCGAATTTTCAAACGATAGACTTAATCGAGGAAGATCCATTGCTGAACTACACTTCGACACGTTCTATCCCTTTAAGCTACGGAGAAAGAATGAAGATTCTACTTTGTACATGTAGATGTGAGTTCGATCTGATTTCATGGATAACAGGGGTTTGCTGAGTACATTGAAGAATGTATTGTTTCAAATGCAGACTCCCAAACTGTCTAAACTGTGATTAAACTATTGAAATTGGATTGCAAGGAATCGCTGATCTTCTGTTTTATCTTCTTACTTTTTGCATCACTGACTCTCGACTCTTGGTGGCAATCTTCTATTTTACCGGGTCTCATCTCCATTCGCCTACCCATCGAGTCTGTTCAACATAATTCTTTTTTTATATCAGAAGTCAAAATTATTTTAAATCAAACTTACATATGGCAACATATCATTGTTTATACAGCAAAGGCTTAAGTCGATAGATTGTACATTTTCATTTTAGCCGTAAAATTAATTCAAGAAATCTGCCCCAGAATAGAAAATAATGCGATGTGGTTTAAGAAGAACGCGACACAGCCCACAATCAAGCGGCAATTCAGAAAAACCGCAATGAACAACCGCCAGCAGCCTTCAAGGAGGTCAGTAGGCGCTACTTGCGGTTCTGCAATTGGCTCATGGTCAAAATAAAATGCATATAATTCAAATTCAGCCCTGAAATAGTCACTAATACTTAAATCTAAATCTAAAAAAGGACATCTATCACCGATGACGTTAGATTTGTTCAAGGTTAATTCAGAAGGATAGATATCTGTAACAAAATTAGATAATGAAGGATTGTTGAGTGCAAGAATGTCGTTTAAATATCTAAAAGTATTATTGAAAGTTTCGATTAGGTTCTTTTTGTTGATTTTTTTTTTGGGTAATTTAGCCATACATTGTGATTAAGGAATAGGTCGGTTATAAGTGGCGCACAATTAGTACCCATAGGAATACCTATAATTTGGCGATAAATTTGTTTACATAACGTATGTAAATATTATCTAACAAAAAATTAAGAGCAGTAATAGTTTCTGCATTAGTCCATATAATGTAACCTTTTGAGTCTCGTTACTAAAAAGTGATTTACTGAATGAGTTTGAAACTCTAGAACAGATATAATCACTTATAGATTTGTCTAAACACCATTTAATCAAATATTCAAATTTCTTTTTGATCAGATTATGCGGTTGGTTAGTATATAAGGTAGAAAAATCGTAACTATCAACGGTATGGAAAGTTTTTTCAAATGCACAAAGCTTGTCCAAAACATCAAGAGAATTTTTTACGCTCGAAAAATGATTAATTCCACTATTTTCGAATATCCTTTCACAGTATTGAATAATAAATTCCTTCATAGTAGTTAAAGTAAGAGAAAGAACATTGTAAATATGGGTTATAAAACACTTACTTGAAACAGAGATAAAACGAGATTTATATGGATTTTTATGCAATTTAGGTATCCAGTACATAGTAGGTTACTTATAGTATGTCGGGGCACCTCGAAGTGCTATGGTCGCTATGATATGATTTTCAATGATACCTGATTCTGTCAAATGCACGGGAACGAAAGTGTTCGATTTTATATTTCGTGCATTAAGACCTCAAGGTAATACTTTCGTCATACCACAATGACATTGTTAGCTGCTTTATCGGCGGAAACAAACACGTATCGCAAACCAAGTAAACGGATTTTTGACTTTATTCGATTAAGGTAAGTATAAGGCCTAAAATCTACAAATGCATTTTTAAATTGACTGATTCTGAGTTGAACAATTGTCATTAATTTATTAATAAAATGGTCTTGAGATTTTGAGTCGGCCCCTTCTCTCCTGATCCAAGATTTGCAATAAGAGAGAATGGAAGTTTTGATACAGTTTAGGCAGGAATTCTAATTTATTTTTGTGGGTGGTCTAAACTTTGGTCTTTTTTCAAAAAAATCATAACCTCTGGGTCATTGACGATAGAAATTTAATTTAATTTCAAAATGATTTTTTTTTGGTCCAGATCTTTAAAAAAAATGATATTGCAATACTTTTGTGATAAAATGTATCAAATACTAAATAAAATTTTGAATTCGTGATTTTTCAAAGTGATGCACAGTTTCTTTTTTCCATTAGTATATACTTTTTGAGTTGAAAAAGGTCTCCCCCAATAAACCATGATACAGCACAGACGATATATCATCTTTTTGCACTCATATGACGGATTTCCACGCCTCAATTGAGGAATGAAATAGTTAAGAATTTAGAATATGGGATCTAAAGGACCCTATTCCCAAAAAGACGTGGACACTTTTGATGCAAATATTATCTCGTAGTAATTTTCATTTTGATCGGTTCATTTTCTAGAGCGTTCAGTTTGGGACGAGTGGCATTGGACAAATAAGCGAAAAAAAGAAAATGTATAAAAAATTGAATAAAATTTGTCTACTCAAAAAAAAATGTAGAAACTCATCATCATCAGAATATTTTTCTCCTTTTTCTGTATTTACATAATTTTTGGATGGCGACTAGCAAAATTGGTAATTATTTTCAAATTCACACCGAACCTGTATAAACTGTGAGAAGCATATTCGGACAAAAAAATCAATATTAGCATTAGGCAAATTTTCGCGGGATTTTTAGAGAAAATACAATTGCAGGAAAGATAGAGCATCCAGGTGGATTTCTTACAAATTTACAAACTTGTCGCGTACACTTATTCCACATCTCATTTTCTTCTACTTATATTAGTCGGGTTTCAAACCTAGTTTACATTGATATATCATATAATTTCTGAAAAGATCTTACACATGTGTCTTGTCTTAACAGTTGAACGTGGCTTAAATGGGTTTCGGGTCGGGGGAAAATAGTGACATCTTTTAGAACAACAAAAAAAACGAAAAGATATGTGAATCAGCAGACTTCATAGGCTAAATATATGGAATTTATTCTATGTAACCAAATACAATTATGGAAGTCACATAAAAGATGACTTTTTAAGAAATAGCAATTGTTTATCCAGTCCCATAAATCTTGCATTGGCATTGAAAGAAATTGAATAAACAGCTGAACAGACTGAATTTGCAATAAATTGTTAATTTTTTTTCATATTTATAAACCAATATATCAGACGTTCCGTGTGATGTTCGTGACATATAACGTTACGCTCATTTAGCATCAACTATTGACGTTACATAAATATTTGCCGTCGTAAAAAAACTTTATAAGGACAAAACTATCAGACTTGAATCAAACTTGTTAAAAAAATAATCAGTGGACGCAATACATCCCTGGTCGTTTTCTTGCATTTTCCGGCAAGGCACATTGCGAAAATCCATTCAAAATTAAAAACAGATACATCATAGCTGAAATATGAGACCTTTAAAATCGGTATGAGCTATTTTTTTAACGTAAAAATGACAACGGAAAATTTTGTCAGACATAATGAGATGCGTCTATTTCCAATTTCTTATCAAAATTAACAATTTTAAAAATAAACATAGAAACTTGACTACTATCACATTAAGTGTGCAAAATTATTTGGAAAAAAATGCGGTCCATTTCCAAATTATAAACGGTCAAAGTTGACAATGCGTGGTTTCATGTGCCTGCGTTACATTTTTTCTACAAAATTTTTACCTCTTTCTTCATTTTTCCCATCGCCGAATTAAAAAAATCGCTGTTGAAGTCAGAGACGGGAATGAATACGACGGACTTTCCCGCAATTTCGAGTTCGTAGCATTCAATATGAAAAAATACGAGCACAGTGGGCTAATCTTATACGATTTTTTTGTAACGCGTTACATACGCGAAATGAGCAATTTCTAACTTTTTGAGATATTTTTTTGCCTTTAAAAATACAATAAAATTATTGATTCCTATTTAAAATTGTTGTATGATAAAAAACCTTTCGAATGATGCTTAAAAAGTGAATATTTGTTTTATATTGTTTATTTTGGAATAATTCAAAACAGAATTACTTCATAATTTATTACGGTGTCACGAACATTGCGCGGAACGTCATCTGTATTACAGATTCATGTCAAACACAGTAATTGTAAAAGCACTCCTATTTTGTTTTGTATTTGTTGAACATGTTATTGATTTAGTTTTTTTTACCTTTGTTGGTTGGCACTGTGAGTCGAAATTTAGAAATCAATGTGAACTTGCCTTTATGTGAACTACAATTAAAATGATATAATTTCCTTATACAGATGTGACGTTAAGCAAAGAGGCAACAATGAAGCATTCAAGTCCGAAAGGGCAACGACACAAGAACAGCACGAAGAAACACAAAACACAAAATCAACCGAACGGAAATCAACAACGCGAACTCAAGTCGTAACAAATGTGAACTCAGGTGCTCCGGTAGAGTAAGCGGCCAATTACCAATTCAGTGTGTCAAATCCGGAAAAGAAAGACAAAACAAAACTCTACGACAAACCGTATTTGTCTACGAGTGCACCTAAAATTTCTTGAGGGAATTAAAACAGCAACCGTAGAGTAACTAAACATGTGTTAGTAATTTCTGTTTCAAACATGACGCCCTAACAAGAATATCGATGTAATTCCTGCAAGCTCTGGATTAACGAATCAGCTGTGATACGAAGAAGCAGGAGCGGACGGAATGTTGCTACACAAGAAGGGTAAGTTGACGATTGTAAAGTTAAGGTCTGACGTCTGTCATAGAGCTTTGTTGAAAGTCTTTCTTGATAGTCAATTTCCAAATGTAGATCTAAATTTGACGCAGACTTCCTAGAATCTGTTGTGTCCTTTATCTCAAGTTCCTGAGGATATATGAGATGGAGAAAGTCACCAAATCGAGATTTGTTCAGTGAAAGGACAAATTCAAAATAACGGAAATTGACCTTAAAAGAGAGAGCTAGTCTACGATTTTTTTTGTCTAGAAGAGATTGTAAGAAGTCTGTTTCATATGACCGAAGAAATCAGCAAGCAAAGGTTCACTATTAGTGCCCATTGGAATCCCCATAATTTTCTGAAAAACACGTCAACCAAACTGAACAAATATATTGTCGATAAGAAAATTGAGCATGTCGATTTTTTGGTTTTCTGTATTTTGTTCTTTTACTTAGACTCGTTGATGACAAAGCAAGTCTAACTGTAATCGTCTTCCACATATTTGTACCTGCGTTTTCGATTCTTGTTTTGAAAAGGCTGTGTTTAATCAGATGTGCCAATCGGGTTCTGAGTTGTTCATGCGGAATAGAAGTGTAAAGAGTGGAGAAATCGAAAGTTTGTATGCTGTTGCAATATTAAACTGATTTTGAGCTAGGAATCCCCAATAGTTCTTTTGAATTCTTCAGGATCCATTTGATCGACCATTTCTAAAATAGCATCAGTCGTAATTTTATGGAGGCCGGATTTTATTGCGGTTATCGAATTGAATAGAAGTCAGCAGAACTGAAAGAGGTTTTGTTGCAATACAACACTATTGTTTTGAAATTCAAAGTTTTTTTTTAATATTATTACGCAAAAAACACAAAAACAACACAAAATAATTTTAATAAATATTCTTTTTTTTTTAATTTTACTGACCATAGTAATTGAAGACGACTCTTTAAGAAAAATGTTAAGTAGACGTTACTAGTTCACTAGGAACGTTTACGAAGTACGATACAGGAGTTCGACTATGCAGCATAGACATGAAATAATTTGCTTAAACTAAGCTACACTATGGCAGTCGAAAAATAACAGTCATGTTTACATTTGACCCATAATCCATAACTCAGTTTACCGTTGCGCTTCGGTTGTTATCTTCTCTTAAAACATTTTACGGAAGACATCATCTACATGTAAGCAAATATGGATTTTGTTTTTTCTCAGATGTGAGAACTGGTGTTATAACACCTAGTGGCTCAATATGCTGGAGAACCAGATATCACTGATTTTAATTTTGTCTTAATTTTTACTAGTTTCACTACATTTAAGTTCAAGAGCCACATCATTCTTTATCTGTTCTAATAACCCATTGGATTGGCCAATGAAATTGCTGTCTTACAGATTTTGCAGGTACTATTCTCGAATGACCTACTATTAATAGTATTAAATTGAATAAAGAATTGCAGGCTTCCGGATTTAGAAGGTACTAAATCTACTGACCTATTAAATTGACTCATGAAATTGAATTCGAAGCCTTCCACATTTTGAAGGAATTTTAAATAACCTACTGAAAAGACTAAAAAGATTGCAGCCTTTCGAATTTTGAAGACATTTTTCTCTTTTTACCTCAATGAAATAATTTATAGAAAATAATTTTATAGAAAAATGACTTTTTTATATATATGCAATAGAAAAACATGAAATTGTTAGTTTTACGTATCAAAATTTAATTTTCGATGCAGAGCTTGCGGGAGTTACATGTACATCGATTTCCTTGTCACGTCTTACACAAAAAATTGCTAACACAGGGTTATGAAAGACATCATGGATTTTGTTTTTTCTCAGATGTGAGAACTGGTGTTATAACACCTAGTGGCTCAATATGCTGGAGAACCAGATATCACTGATTTTAATTTTGTCTTAATTTTTACTAGTTTCACTACATTTAAGTTCAAGAGCCACATCATTCTTTATCTGTTCTAATAACCCATTGGATTGGCCAATGAAATTGCTGTCTTACAGATTTTGCAGGTACTATTCTCGAATGACCTACTATTAATAGTATTAAATTGAATAAAGAATTGCAGGCTTCCGGATTTAGAAGGTACTAAATCTACTGACCTATTAAATTGACTCATGAAATTGAATTCGAAGCCTTCCACATTTTGAAGGAATTTTAAATAACCTACTGAAAAGACTAAAAAGATTGCAGCCTTTCGAATTTTGAAGACATTTTTCTCTTTTTACCTCAATGAAATAATTTATAGAAAATAATTTTATAGAAAAATGACTTTTTTATATATATGCAATAGAAAAACATGAAATTGTTAGTTTTACGTATCAAAATTTAATTTTCGATGCAGAGCT
Source organism: Arcuatula senhousia (assembly GCA_963971305.1). Classification (NCBI taxonomy): domain Eukaryota; kingdom Metazoa; phylum Mollusca; class Bivalvia; order Mytilida; family Mytilidae; genus Arcuatula; species Arcuatula senhousia. The sequence continues at coordinate 46,867,927 of OZ020306.1, forward strand.
TGCGGGAGTTACATGTACATCGATTTCCTTGTCACGTCTTACACAAAAAATTGCTAACACAGGGTTATGAAAGACATCATAAGCTCATAGACAAATATAGGATTTCTATGTATGCTGAGAGCAGATGTTGGTTTGTCTGTCTTCCTTTACTGGATTTGATACACTGAATTGATAATTAGCAGCGCAAGGGTTGTGCTAAAGCAGACAGGAATCGTTTACTCTTTCTGAGCACCTGAGTTTATTCGCGTTACGACAAACGAGTTTGCGTTGTTGATTTCTATCAGTCTGATTTTGTGGTTTTTTTTCATGGTTTATGTTTGTTTGTGCTGTTCTTGTCTCTGTTCATTGTTTTTTTGTGCCCTTTCCGACATTGACACCTAAATGCCCCATTGAATCTTCTTTGCTTCCAGAAACACGTTTATCGAGTTCAGTTACTTTCATTTTATATTTTTTTTTCCTATTAATTAACATTAATGTGTCTTTCAGTCCAATGAGTCCCGGGTTAAATAATTATCCTCTTGGCAAGGCTGATGTCCGTTAGAAAGGAAGGCCTGGGTGGCCAAGTGGTCTAAGGCGCTGGTTTGAACACCACACTATTGATCACTAGCCGATCACCTCTCAGCTGGCGTCCTAGTCCCGTTTGTATTTAACAAAAAAGGGACTTTCCCAACTGTATGTGATTAGGTTTGTAAGTAACCTGCCCAAGGTCCGTGGTTTCCTCCACCATTAAAACTGACCGCCCTACATGGCCCAGGTGCATCGATTGAGAGCGTTAAATACCAACACACACACACACCCACACACCCACACACACACACACACACACACACACACACACACACACGCGCACCGTTAGAAAGTTGATTTTGAATTTCCTAATACTAGAACATATATCGGGAATAAGGAAACTTTTTAATATAAATTCGTCTATTTGAAGTAGTATAACATTAATACACGCGTTTCTTTAAGTGAAAATAAAAAAGACTTTTTTAAAATTAATTACTTATTTTTTGTACATTCAGTTACAAACCCTTAACAAGCTGTGAACAAATGTTAAGTAGAATAGAATAAATGCCAAGATCGATTTTCAGAAAAATCTCAGGATATTATTTTGTTAGATTAATTTCAGTTTGAGCCATTTTTAAACAATAAGAGGACATAACTTGTCCTGGTGTCATATAAGATCCCATCAGATAACTTTATTCATTTTGAAGATTAAAAATTTCCCCTAAGAATTGACCTGAGACACTGGAGGTCTGAAACCTTAAATACAAAAAGAGAATTAAAGATCGTTTAAGATATTTAATAAGAGGCTAAAGGAAAATAAAAACACTCATGAATAGTTATTTGAAAATTCGCTTGTTCATCAACCTAAATAATCTATTGAAATCAATATTTTGTCTCATTTTCTGAACAATTTCTTATAGGAGGACCAAGTCGGTGTAGAACATTATTCAATAATCGGCGGTGATCTGAAAAATCTATATCAAATCCAAGTCGGAGAATCAGTTGAAGATTGCGTACTGATGACGTATTAACAAAACTATAATTGACTATAATAATATTTTTTGTGTTTCCTTTACAGAACGCATACCAAAAATACTTCCATTCCTTATTTGTGTTTGTGCTGTCTTCTGAAATGTAATTTTCACACAGAAATACTAAAAACGTATTGCATTGTTCAACACTCTTTTTTATTTCTTCTTTAAAAACAGAACCAAACTCTGTGTCTCTACATGCTATGAACGTACTGTATCCATTATTTTGAAGTTGGTGATCAAAAACTTTCAGAACCCATCGCCTTAATAAATCATCTGTCGCGTCAAATGACAAATAAACATCATATTTAATCGATTCGGTATGTCTATCGGCTTTCTTGATTCGTATGAATTTTCCTAAAATGTACAACTCGCATTTCCATTTATATAAAATTCCAATGCTTAGCATAACTACTAGTAAAACTGTTCCAAATATTATTGAAACTGTATAGTCTTTTTCTTCACAAACATCTTTTCTTTGAAGAGGTAATGCGGATATTGAACTGGTTTGCGTTTGGCAAATAATGTGTGTTCTTTCTTGGCATTGGTCACTGTCTTTGTTACGTAACCAATCAGCAATCCATTTTTCATTGCAACCGCAAGGTATAGTTACATTACCAAGAACAAATTTACAAGGATGAAACTTTTGAATTTCTCTATTCAATCGTTTAATTGGGTTCTGGCTTGCGTTTACATGTGTGTAAATTGATAATGGTGATAAAACTTCATCAGAAAGATCAGTTATATTATTTTGTGAAATATCAAAAGAAATAAGATCTTTTAAAAAGTTCCTGAATGGTATATAATCTATGCTATTGTTCTTTAAATCTAATACAATATTTTGTTTTTCGGGTATATAATACGGTACAAGTTTCAGATTTTGGGACGAGCAATCAACAATGGTCCTGTTTTGACTTGATTGTTCAAAACATCTGCAATGATAAGGGCATTTCTCCTTGTATGAAATATTACAAGTAAGCTCGTCCAACCGTCCTACTTTGTCAATGTAATACATATTTTTGCCATGAAACTGTTGTGGATTTATACACGTAATGTTGTCGTCATTAAACAGCTGATTGGTGAATCTCGTATTTTCTATGTATGGTACCATTTTACATGTGCAATTCCACTTTATACGTCCGAATATAAGGGAGAATGAATAAATTAAACCAATATGTATTATCTCCCTAACACCTAGTTGTTCAAAGTCAAAGAATTCGTTGATTGCATTGTTTTCGAGATGCACAGTTCCTCCTTCATAAACGGTGTCTAAATCTAAAGACATTCCCATTTTATTTTCTAATTTACTGATTTCATTATAAGAGAAATCATAATTGCAAAATTCATGTTCGGGTATAAAATTACTAACGTCAAGCTGTTTTAAGTAATTCGACGAAGCATATAGATGAAATATTTGCAATGCTCCTCCAGTAAATGTAAATGGGTCTATGGACTGTATATAGTTGTATTTTATGTTCAACAATCTCAATTTCGGCATGCCAGAAAATGTATAGTTCTTTAAATGTCTTATAAAATTACCACTCACATCTAAAGTATCGATGTTCTTAAGGCAATTTATATTTGTAAGCTCTGTTAGGAAGTTATATGACATATCAACGTAAACTAAGTTTGAAAACTCGCAAATGTTCGTAGGTAATTTTGTAAGAAATCCACCTGGATGATCTATCCTTCCTGCAATTGCATTTTCTCCAATAACAATAGCCGTTCCATTTCTACGTATATATTCTAGATGAATCGTAAAACTAGTTCCTCCCAACTGCCAGACTGGCTTTGATCTACAAGCACACCAAACAGCAAGATTATTTATGAAGCCTTTGTCCGAGCACAATTTCTTATGGCACATAAGATCGTTTCTATTGCTTTTTGTGGGTATCCAATTTTCATGCTCATAACGATCATAGTCTGATTTGACATCACATATAATCATTACCAAACTGAAAATCTGAACGACGTGCCACATTACAAAAATAAAACGCTAACACAAGTTACCAAAAATTCTAGGTAGGAAAGTGGTTGGTATACTTTTTCATTTTAAGTTTTTATGTGGAATGTAATTGGTATTTCCCATTATAATTTTCCAATGGTTTTTCCGACAAATAGCTAATATCTGAATTTTGTTTATTTAAACTTTATTATTTAATGTAAATTGTGTATATTTGTAGAAATTTCATTGGTCCAACAGTTAACCAGTGAGACATTTACTATAGCAATCAAATGCCTAAACAAACACTTATTAACACAGAAAAAGATTAACATTACTCGTAAAAGGAAAAGAAAATGAGGTCTTTCACTTTATCTTGACTAATATCCTTTGAACTTGGTTATAAATCATTGTAAATAGAAGCTCATTTCTTACCGGTCACAAAACAATAATTGTTTACTATATTATTTGTAATGTGTTGAAAGTTATAGACAAAACAAAAGCAGTTTACGATATGTTGTGGTATTTTGTCACCATTTTGAAACCACTCAAGCGAATCATGTATTCCTGGACTCAAAATGTAGAAGTTTTTTTTCATAAAGCCAATTTTAAGGCAACAATCATTGTACTATCTGTTATGGATAAAAATTATTTGCCAAAAACTTAAATGGTTTTTTGTCGCATTTAAAAAACCTCCTAACTGAATTATGTACTTATAATCGTAGTGGAATTAACCATATGTGGATTATGAAGAACTCAAAAGATTTGTTAGATCATTTTAAATCTAGATCATTTTCTGAGGTTCACTCTTTGAAAACGTTCGATTTTTCAACTTTATACACTACCTTGCCACACGAAAAACTAAAATGTCGCCTGAAAAAAACTTCTCGAAAAAGCCTTTTCAAACTCTAGGAATTTTGTTGTTTTGGGTTATAATTCTACATTCTTTTCCAAAACATCATTCAAAGATAAAATTTGTTACACACTGGAACAAGTTTGCAGTATGCTTGATTTCCTCATTGACAACATATTTGTCACCTTCGGAGGAGAGACTTTTCAACAACAAATCGGCATTCCAATAGGCACAAACTGTGCTCTCCTCGCCGATTTGTTTTTATACTCTTACGAGATTGAATTTCTTCAAGGACTCCTAAAGAACAAGAAGATGAAAGAGACAAGATCATTTAATCTTACATTCAGATATATTGATGATGTCCTTTCTGTCAATAACACTTCATTTGGTAGATGGATTCCTTCAATATATCCTCCAGAATTGGAGATTAAAGAGACCACCGAATCAAATTGCTTCACGTCTTTCTTGGATTTGCACCTCGAATTTGACCCAGGTGGTCATCTCAGTACAAAAACTTACGATAAACGAGACGACTTTAATTTTCAAATTATTAATTTTCCTAACCTACAGAGCAATATACCTACTTCCCCTGCATACGGTGTTTATATTTCACAACTTATTCGATACGCCAGAGCTTGCACACATTTCACAGATTTTTTATCAGACACCGATCTCTTCGTGACAGACTTTTGGAGCAGGGCTATAAGAAAATACGTCACATACGATCCCTAAAAAAATTCTTTCTTCGTTATCAGCCACAAGTAGAAAAGTTCAAAATTGAGTTAAAAGATACGGTGGTTAATTGTTTTAATTAGTGTTTGACTGGTTTGCTGTACTGAGATGATCACCTTAATATCCCAATTGTGTCTCACAACTATGTTGTGTTCTATGGTCATTACCGGATCCTAAGATCGCAATGAAGAGGGAGGTTTGGCGCCATAAAACCTGGTTTAACCCACCATTTTGTTTGAAATGCCTGTACCAAGTCAGGACCATTGCGATCCACCAATTCTCCGGTATGACTGATTCGTTTTTGTCATTTTCTCTGGACTATGAGATTGATCATTCAAGTTCGATAGTTTTGTTATTACCTTTATTTGACTTCAAAATTTAAGTTTTATTCCTATAGAAAATTTATTTTTAGTATTTAGATTTTCCTAATCTTTCTTGTGAATTCAAAAATTATTTGCGAAAAATTCATTTTACGATTTGGCCACCAAATTGAAACCACTCAACCAAAACATGTACTCTAGAACTCAAATTGTAGGTCTTATATTACTCTTTCAAATGAGACACATGTTTCAATCAATATTTTCATTAATGATTAAAAAGTTATAAAAGCAAAAACAATTTTCATAAAGCAAATCAAGGGCAATTATTAAAAAAACAATGTTTAACGAAATCTACGTGAAAACCCTTATTCTCATGTATCATGGTCGGTTTCAGTTTTGTACAGATTAGGTGTTATTTGATATAAACTGTTAGCAAAAGTTGCCATTTCGAAAATGACTGCTCGTAACTGTTAGACTTTTGTCTTAAATTAAAGATTCTGACACAAAAGAATCGGTTGTTTTTTTTTACATTTATATCTTACTGTTATCAAGGTACATGCCAAAAACCGATTATCCAAACACGTCAAAGACCATACCAATGAAAAAGGTTAATTGAACAGTTTTCGCTTCTTACATTAAATGTAGATCTCAATAAGAGAAACATTTTCCTGGTATAACGTCTGCTTCAATTGCTTGTGATTTTTAAATCATTAGGGTCATACCACATACAGTTCCGTACAAAATACAAGAGGTGGTAGCTCAATTAATTGTTTTTATGCCAAAAGTAAAAGTAAAAATGACCAATTATTTTGCAATCTTGTAGTTGTTCATATACCTCTATGCATAGAAACCCATAATAAGGTCTGTTTTTTGCAAAATAAAGTATTATTATCATGATATTTGTATGAACGGGGCTACTACAAAAAACCATTTTTTTCTATGTGATAAATTAAGGTGCCACTTTTTAAAACCTAAACAAAAATGTTTCTGAAAACTGCATCATAACGTATCTGGTTATTTATATTTTTACATGTAAAACTATCAGACATGCTGTTTTAGATATTATGTGTTCAGTTTATTGCCTTTTTATAGAAATGATAAAATTCAATCATTTACACTCTTAAAAAGCTCCGATTTGTCAGATTTTGACGCTCTTATCTAAGTTTTCTGTCCGTGTTAAATATGTTTATGAGATTGAAAAAAAAATCAAGGAAGAGGGTAGTTTTATTCTTTAATTGATAGGTAAATGTCAATAGTGCAAGTTATAGCCTTATTTTCATCAGGGAATGGAATTCGAATCAACATTACTTTTGTCTAATGACGTCACTTTGAATAGATGTAACTATGTCTTGCAAACTTAATAGATTACAAAATATAATTTCATTTTTTTAAATGGTATACATAAAAACAAACCTGGCCTTCAGATATTGTACCAGGACCCCAAAAACCATTCAGGAAACCAAGTTTCGTCGAATTCGAACAACATTGACGTTGGTGCCGGAGCGGGCTAACCTCGGGGAATTAAAACTTCACCAGCAGTGTTAACCTTCACGTGTGTTCGAAATACAAATGACAACAAAGTTCCAGACAATAAATTTTGCTACGCCTGACACTCATTTTGTCTATTCAAGACTCATCAGAGGCGTTCTACCAAAAATATTGAAAATGCAAAACACTATATGACTATGAAGAGCATAAAACAGTAGAAGTAAAAAATACCAAATTGGGGAATCAAATTATTCTAAGATGATCAACCTAAGTAATGGTACCTTATTAAAAAAAATAACTGATTTTGCGTTACAGATGACGAACAGTAGAACATAATTTTAAAAAGCTTCTCTATATCTCGTTGTTCTAGAATTGTGTTTTTGTCTCCGATTCTCACTTGTTGAATTGAACTTTCATCGATTTGATTTTCAGAGTGTTTGTTTTTGTGCTTTATACAAGATAATCAAAAAGGGAAGGTTAGGGCCCCAAAAAATAGTTTATCCCTGTCACATTTTATATATGCCTGTCCTAAGCCAGGAATCAATTTCAAAGCTTTTGTTTGTTCCTGTCATCTTTTTGTTAATTGTTCTTTGTCAAAAATGGGTCTTTCGTTGAGAATTTGTGGATTGGTTTAGAATCTTGTATATTAAGTCTTGGATAAATGCTAAACTGCGGGCAGCGACCACTGGTCATGTTGATGACTGCTGGCCGTTTTCCTTTTCTGATTTTTGTTGGCTGTGTTGCGTTCATCGCCACATCTACTAGTTACCATAAAATACCTATTGGAAAGAGAACACGTTTCTATGAATATGAAATAAATCATGTTAACTGATAAGGGTGCCTACGACTAACAACACTATATGAAATTAATTACTTTGTTTTTTCGTAACAACCCTTTTCAAAGCTTTGTACAAATGCTTATAGAAGGTCAGAATATAGGCCAAGATCGATTTTCAGGAAATTCTCAGAATATTATTTTAATTTTTAGATTATTTTCAATTAAGATCATTTAGATCATTAGGAATATCTGAACTGTATCATATAATATCCCATTAGATAGATTTTGTGATTCGTAGATTACATCGTTCCTTCTACATGTTATAGCATAGATTTTTCATTAGAACATAGTTTAAATTATATTTATTATAACTACCCACCCCAAACCCCCCAAAAAGGACCCGAGATACTGAATGTCTGAAACCTTCACTATGTTAAATTAAAGATCGCATTTAGATATTTAATAAAAGGCTAATGGAAAACAACACTCATAAATAGTCCTTATTTTAACATAATTCATGAAACTATTAAAAATATCTATTCAATTCAATATTTCGTCGTAATTTCTGAACAATTTCTTATTGGTGGACCAAGTCTGTGTAGAACATCATTAAATAACCGGCGGTGATCTGAAAAATCTATATCAAATCCAAGTCGGAGAAAAGCTTTCAGTTGAAGATTACGTACTGATGACGTATTAACAAAACCATAATTGACTATAATAATATTTTTTGTATTTCTTTTACAGAACGCATACCAAAAATACTCCCATTCCTTATCTGTGTTTGTGCTGTCTTCAGAAATGTAATTTTCACACAAAAATACTAAAAACGTATTGCATTGTTCAACACTCTTTTTTAATTCTTCTTTAAAAACAGAACCAAACTCTGTGTCTCTACATGCTATAAACGTACTGTATCCATTATTTTGAAGTTTGCGATCAAAAACTTTTAGGACCCATCGCCTTAATAAATCATCTGTCGCGTCAAATGACAAAAACACATCATATTTAATTGATTCGATATGTCTACCGGTTTTCTTTATTCGTATAGATTTTCCTAAAATGTACAACTCGCATTTCCATTTATATAAAAATCCAATGCTAAGCATAACTACTAGTAAAACTGTTCCAAATATAATTGCAATTATATAGTCTCTATTTTCATTACAAACATTTCCTTTTTGAAGAAATAACGCGGGAATTGAACCGGTTTGCGTTTGGCAAATAATGTGTGTTCTTCTTTGGCATTGGTCACTGTCTTTGTTACGTAACCAATCAGCAATCCATGTTTCATTGCAACCGCAAGGTATAGTTATATTACCCAGAACAAATTTACAAGGATGAAACTTTTGAATTTCTCTATTCAATCGTTTAATTGGGTTCTGGCTTGCGTTTACATGTGTGTAAATTGATAATTGTGATAAAACTTCATCAGAAAGTTCAGTTATATTATTTTGTGAAATATCAAGAGAAATAAGATCCTTTAAATACTTCCTGAATGGTATATAATCTATGCTATTGTTCTTTAAATCTAATACAATATTTTGTTGTTCAGGTAAATAGTATGGTACGTGTTTAAGATCTTGGAACGAGCAATCAACAATGGTTCTGTTTTTACTTGTTTGTTCAAAACATCTGCAATGATAAGGGCATTTCTCCTTGTATGAAATATCACAAGTAAGCTCGTCCAACCGTCCTACTTTGTCAATGTAATACATATTTTTTCCATGAAACTGTTGCGGATTTATGCACGTGATGTTGTCGTCATGAAACACCTGATCGAGAAATCTCGTTTTTTCTATATACGGTACCATTTTACATGTGCAATTCCACTCTATACGTCCGAATATAATATAAAACGAAAAAATTAAGCCCATGTGTGTTATCTCTCTAACACCTAATTGTTCAAAGTCAAAGAATTCGTTAATCTTATTGTTTTCGAGATGTACAGTTCCTCCTTCATAAACGGTGTCTAAATCTAAAGTCATTCCCATTTTATTTTCTAATTTAGTGATTTGATTATAAGAGAAATCATATTCACAAAATTGATGCTCGGGTATAAAATTACTAACGTCAAGCTGTTTCAAGAAATTTGACGAAGCATAAAGGTGAAATATTTTCAATACTCCTCCAGTAAATGTAAATGGGTCTATGAAATGTATATCGTTGTATGCTATGTTCAAAATTCTCAATTTTTTCATTCCAGAAAATGTATAGTTTTCTAAATATCTTATAAAATTACCACTGACGTTCAAAGTATCGAGGTTTTTTAGGCAGGATATATTTGTAAGGTCTGTTAATGAATTATTTGATATATCAATGTAAACTAAGTTAGAAAACTCGCAAATGTTGATAGGTAATTTTGTAAGAAATCCACCTACGTGATCTATTCTTCCTGCAGTTGCTCTTTCTCCGTTAACAATAGCTATTCCGTTTCTACGTATATATTCTAAATGAATTGTAGAACTAGTTCCTTCCAACTGCCAGACTGGCACTGATATACAAACACAGCAAAATGAAATATCATATATATATCCATTGTCCAAGCACCGTTTTTTCTGGCACATAAGATCGTCCCTATTCCCTTTTGAAGGTATCCATTTTATATGGTGTGATTTGACAGTACATACAATCAGGAACAAAATGAAAATCTGAACTAAGTGACACATTGCAAAGAGTGAAACGCTATAAACACAAACTTTCTAATAATTAGAGATAGGTGTTATATTTGATTTAAAGTTGTTTACGTAGAATGTCTTGGCATTTCAAATTTAATTTCCCTGTGGTTTTTTCTGATAAATAGCTATTTTTAAATTTTGTTTATTTAAATTTGATACGTTAAACTGTATTTTTTGTTTAAATTTCATCGGTCAAAAAGTTACAGTGAAGCATTTACTAAAGCAATTAAAGGTCTAAACAAACACTTTAAACTTTAAACAGAAACTTTTTTTCAAAAGGAACATTCAAAATACGAGTGTTTATAATACTTTCTTTTTAATTCAAAAGTTATTTGCGAAAAATTCATTTTATCATATGTTTTGGTCGCCATTTTGAAATAAATTATTCACTTCTTGAAGTCAAATTGTAGGTCGTTTCAAATAAACCACATGTTTCAGTATCATCTTTCACAGATACGAATCTTTATTGTCATTAAACTTTTATACAGTTTGTGACACATAAACATACACAGACATAAAACTAACTAAAGTACACATTAATACATAGTTACATGTAAAGAAAAATTAAGGGTCACCTGTCCTCAGTTCAAAAGACTTTTTTTAAAAAGAATCCTAGTTTGTTGAGGGTTATAATTGCAATAGCTTCGATTAAAACGCCATGTTAAATGATTTCGGCTTGACAGACCTTTTTCTCATGTATGGTCCGCTTCAATTTTGTAAGGTTGAAGTGGTATTCGAAAAAAAACTGTGTTGGGAAAGGTGGCCATTTGAACATTGCTGCTCTTATAACTATTCTCTCTTACAAGCAATGTAGATCTCAATTATAGGAACATTTTGCTGGTATAACATCAGCTTCAATTGTTGATGGTTTTTGAGGTATCGATGCCATACACACCAAATACTAGGGCTGGTAGCCCAATGTTAATACTGACCAATAAGTTGAGGGAGTCCTGTCAATTGACAAAAGTTTTACCTTGAGGTTTTAATGCACGATATTGAAAGTTCGAACACTTACTTTTCCATGCAATCCACAGAATCAGGTATTATTGGCGATTATATCATAGCGACCACAGCACTACTATGTACTGGATATCTAAATTTAAAAAAAAAACTATAGATCACGTTTTATCTCTGCTTCAAGAAGTGTTATTCTAGTATCTTAAAAACGACATTTAGATTATCCTCCAAGTTCAGTAATTTTGTTATTCTTTTATTTGCTCATCCTCGGAAATGAAGGGGTTCTTCTCTCGCTTACTCATTCATCTCCCCTGGGACATTTGGTATGAAATTCAGTATCTGATCTTAAACTTGATATTATTCATATATAGAAACGTTTAAATCGCAGTAGGAAAATGTAAAGCGACTAATCAGAAAGCTCAATACAAAACTATCAAAAACGAAGTATTGCATGCGTAATGTCCCAGGGGTAATGAACGTAGGCGAGAGAAGAGAAGAACCCCTGGGTTTCCGAGGATG